>VXBP01001098.1:59976-73919 GCA_013400115.1 Rhinopomastus cyanomelas | reverse complement strand
GGAGAGGTCACCCATGCAATGGGGTGGGGAGCAGCTTGGGGAGACCTCAAGGTGCCACCGTGGCCCCCAGAGCTGGGCCAAGCCAAAGCAGCAGCTGCCCAGTGCCCACTGGTGCTACTGGGCTGCGGGGGAGCGGACGGTGCCAACACAGTGCCAGGAGCAGAGCAGCAGCAGCGAAGGGACTAAAGGCCCAGGCTGGTTGTGCTGGGAGGTGACTGGGAGCAGATGGACAGACAGACGGGGGATGGAACAGCCTTGGGGGGCTCTGCGGTGCCGCAGGGTCCAGCGCCCCGGGCTCAGCGGGGCGGCAAGCGGCCGGGGCGGCCGGGCAGACAGATGGCCGCGGGCTCAGGGTCCCACCGGCCGCTGTGCGAGGATGGGCAGACGTCGGGACGCTCAGGTGCAGCCGGACAGACCCAGGGCTGGCGGGCGCTGCTCGGCTTGCGGGGGCCGGGAGGGAAGGACAGACGGATGCGCGTGGGGAAGGGCAGCACCTCACGGGCGGCGGGGACCCGGGCTGGGTCTGCGTGGACAGACGGGCAGACACGGGCAGCACAGGTTGGGTGCCCGGCTGAGGCAGCAGACGGACAGGCAGGGCCTGGATGCTCCACGGTTGGAGCTGCGTTGGACAGACAGAGCCGCTGTGGACAGACGGACAGCTGGAGCCTCCTTGGATGGACAGAACCAGGCGGGATGGATGGACGGGAGCTCGGAGCTGCGTTGGATGGACAGACAGACAGCTGGAACTGCGCTGGACAGAGAGACAGACGGAACCACCTGGGGCAGACAGAAGGTCAGGGCCTCCTCGGATGGACGGAGCCATGCAGGACAGATGGACGGATGCTCAGAGCCGCGTTGGACGGACAGACAGACGGAGCTGCGTTGGCTGGCCAGAGCTACGCTGGAAAGACAGATGGATGGAGCTGTCTTGGACAGACAGACAGCGGGAACCATGTTGGACAGATGGACGGCTGGAGCCACCTTGGATGGATGGACGTTCGGAGCCACCTTGGATAGACGGAGCCGTGTTGGATAGATGGAGCCACGTTGGATAGACGGAGCCATGCGGGACGGATGGACGGACAGACGGAGCCACGTTGGATGGACAGATGAGCAGAGCTGCACCGGCTGGATGGAGCCGCACTGGAGAGACAGACGGTCAGAGCTGCTCTGGCCAGATGGACAGACGTAGCCACGTCAGCTGGCTGGAGCCGCGCTGGACAGCCGAGCAGCCAGAGCCTTGTTGGACGGACGCACGGACTGAGCAGCATTGGGTGGACGGACGGTCGGGGCTGTGTTGGCTGGACAGATGGGCACGGCCCGACCAGCCGGCTGGAGCCGTGTGGGCTGGACAGAACCATGCTGGAGAGGGGGCCATTTGTGGGCTGTGTTGGGCGGCCGGCCGGCCACGGACGCAGCGCTCTGGATGCCCAACAGGTGGTTGAGGCCGTAGATGGACAGACAGGACCTGACGGGCGGACGGAGCCCGCTGGACAGGCGGCTGATGGCGGCGCCGTTGGGAAGGGCGGCGTCCCGTTGGACGGAGCCGTGTTGGCCGGCCGCCGGGAGCCATTCAGACGTCCAGCACGTGGTTCAGGTAGGAGATGTAGCAGATGGCCAGGCGCAGGATCTCGATCTTGGAGAGCTTCTTGTCGGGGGGCAGGGTGGGCAGCAGCTTGCGCAGCTCGGCGAAGGCCATGTTGAAGGCCTCCACGCGGATCCTCTCCCGCGTGGCGTGGGCCGTGCGGTACTTGGCCGTGGCCCTGCGCCGCCGCCGCCTCTCCTCGCGGCTCAGGGCCTGCAGGTCCTTCTTGACGGAGTCGCCCGGCTCGGCACAGCGGGGCTGGGGGCACTGGGCGACGCCGACCGAGCCGACGGCGGCACCGCCGACCTCCTCCTCCTCCTCGTCTTCGCCGGTGCCTCCTCGGCCGCCGCTGAAGACGGGGTCGGGCTCGGAGCGAGGGGGCGGCAGGCTGAGCTCCGTCTGGTCCGAGCTGAGCATCATGGTGGGGCGCGGGGGGCCGGGGGACACGGAGGCACCCGCGGTCGGAGGCGAAATCACGGCGAGGCCCTGGCGATCCTCCTCTTCCTCCTCCTCTTCATCACAGGCTGCGGCCGCGAGGGGAAGGAGAAGTTTTCCCTCTGCCCAGGGAGGCGACTTCTTCGCGGGGTGACGGCGGCAGGGTGGCGGCAGGAGGAGGAGGAGGAGGAGGAGGAGGCATAAAAGGGAGAGGGGGTCAAACAGGGAAGAGAAGGGACAGAAGGAGACGACAGAGAGACCAGGAGCAACCGGCCGATAAATTCAAAGGGAATGAGAGGGAATAAAAAGGGAATAAAAAGGGAATAAGAGGGAATAAAAGGGAATAAAAGGAATAAAATAAAGGAATAAAAGGAATAAAATAAATAAAACAAATAAAATAAATAGAAGGAATAAAACTACTAAAAGAAATCGAAGGAATAAAATTAATTAATTAATTAAAATGAATTGGAGGTTAAAATTAGTTGAAGAATAAAACTAGTTGAGGAATAGAAATAATTGAAGAATAAAACTAATTGAGGAGTAAAATTAATTAAAAAATAAGAGGAATAAAGTGAATTAAATAGAAGAGGTAAAATGACTGAGAGGAATCAAATGAAATGAAGGAAAAGGAAGGAATTAAATCAATGAAGTGGATAAAAGGAAATAAATCAGAGGAAATAAATAATGGAAGGAATTAAAGGAGTTGAGATAAAGAAAGAGAGTGAAATAAAGTGAATAAGGGAAACACAAGGGAATCAATCGATGAAAGAAGGGGAACGAGAGGACTTGAACAGACAAAGTGAATGAAACGAGGTGGATGAAGTGAATTAAAGAGGAGAAACACAGGGGAATAAATAAAGAAGAGGAGGGAAGGGAGTTAAAGAGATAAAAGTGGCTAAAAGGAGGTGAATAAGAGGAAAGAAATAAAGAGGAGGAACGAAAGGGGGAAAGAGAAACGTGGAGAAAGAAGAGAAGAGAAGAGAAGAGAAGAGAAGAGAAGAGAAGAGAAGAGAAGAGAAGAGAAGAGAAGAGAAGAGAAGAGAAGAGAAGAGAAGACAGAATTGATTCAACACATGAAGTGAATTGGGGGAGTCAGAGGAATTAAAGAGGCGACGGGAACTGAAGAGGCAAAAGGAGCTAAAGAAAGAAAAGAATGAAAGAAATAAGAGGAATTAAATAAATAGAAGGAATTAAAGAAATAAGAGGAATTAAATAAATAGAAGGAATTAAAGAAATAAGAGGAATTAAAGAAATAGAAGGAATTAAAGTAATAAGAGGAATTAAAGAAATAAGAGGAAATAAAGGAATTAAAGGAATAAAAGGAATTAAAGAAATAAAAGGAATTAAAGAAATAAAAGTAATAAAATTAATCAAAGAAATAGAAGGAATTAAATAAACGAAGCAAGTTAAATAAGTAGAAGGAATTACATAAAAATGAATGAAATAGAGAGAATGAACTAAAGAAAAGAAAGGAAATTAGACAAGTGCAAAGGGAAAGAGTCTGGAAAGGAACGAATCAATGAAGTCTGGAGTAAAAGAGAGCGAGGAAATAAATGCAATAAATAGGTGAAGGGGGTAAATAAATAGATTAAATTAATCAAATAAATAGATAAAATAAGTGAAATCGACCAATAAAACGAACGAAAGAAGTGGAATGAATAAAATAAGGGACACAAACGAGTGAAGTGGAGAAGAGCAATAAACTAGATAAGTAACGAAACAGATCAAACAAATAATAAAGGGAATAAAATCAATTAAATAATAAAACAGGCGCGATTAGATTAAATAATAAAATAGATGCAATTAGATCCAGTTGATAAAAGAAGGAAAAGGAGTGGAATCGATGAAATCGATCAGATCGATAGCGAGCGGGATCGATCTCCCGGTGACCTCCGGCTCTTCCCCGCAGCCGGGGCGGGACCCCAGTTTCGGCGCCGTCGGGTGTCAGGACCGACCTCCTGCTTCGGTCTCTGCGGGGAAACGGAGGCAGAGGAGCCCTCAGCATCACCCCGTAACGCCCGGTGTCGCCCCCCGCCCCTCGGCCCCGCCGCGCGGGGATGGGGCTGAGCGCCTCCCAGTTCGGTCCCGTCTCTCCCCAGTCCGCGGGAGAGGGCGGACAGGTGGTGCCTGAGCGAGGGGGACCGGCCGGCCGCGGGGGTGAGGGGAGGGGGCTGCTGTCGAGGGGACGGGGCCGTATGTCGGGGGGCACCCCGGCACCTGGACCCCGCGCAGCTGCTGCCGGTGCCCGGGGAGCCCCGACGACGACCCTCCGGGGCGCTGCGAGGCGGCCGGACGCTGCTGCTCAGAGCCCTTCTCCCCATCGCTGCCTTCCCTGGCTCCGGAGTGGGGGTCCCAGAGCCCCTCTTTCCCTCCCTGGCTCTGGAAGAGGGGTCCCAGACCCCCCTCTTTCCCTCCATAGCTCTGGAGTGGGGGTCCCGGAACCCTCTTTCCCTCCATAGCTCTGGAACAGGGTTCTCAGACCCCCCCTCTTTCTCTCCCTGGGTCTGGAATGGGGGTCCCAGACCCCCCTTCCCAGAAACCTCCAGCACCCCAATAACAGGTCTAGGAAATCAGAAGCTGCTCCTGCTCTTCTTTCTCCCCTTGTTCTCTCTCTGGGTTTGGGAAGGGGGTCCCAGACTCCCCACCAGGTACCTCCAGCACCCCAGGAGGGGGTTTGGGAAATCAGAAGCTGCTTCTCCTCTCCTTTCTCCCCCCTCTTTCTGCCCCTGGGTCCCCCCAAAACAGCCCAAGGAACCCAGTGATGCTGGGGAGATCAATCCCGTTGCCTGTCTGGGAAACCCCTGTGACCTCCTCCTGTCACCCTCAAGACATCTCCCAGTCCCAAGCTCCTCACTGAGGACCCCCCACCCAGTTACCACAACGATTGACCCCCCACTTCAGGAATCAACCCCAAATCTCCCCACTGGGATCATCAGATCCCACCAGAAACGTGAAGCTGGTGAAGGGCTCCATCCCCTCCCCAAACTGGGAATGACGGGGGAGCTGGTGGGACTGTGGGTTTGGGATCCGTGGAGGTGCCCACTCGAGTCCCCGAGGTTGTGAGGAGCAGCCACAGGGCTGGGTTTGAGTTTGGGGTTGGGATTGGTTTTGGGTTGAGTTATGGGTTTGAGATTGGGATGAGGTTTGGGCTGGAATTGGGTTGGGGTTTGGACTGGGTTTGGGATTAGGCTGGGGTTTGGATTTGGGTTGGGTTTTGGGTTTGGGATTGGGATTGGATTTGGGTTTGGATTTGAGATTGGATTTTGGTCTGAGGTTTGCTTTGGGTTTAGGATTGGGTTTGAGTTTGGATTTTGGTTTGGGGTCTTGTTTGGATTTGAGTTTTAGTTTGAGTTTGGATTTGGGATTGCTTTGGGGTTTGAATTTGAGATTGGATTTGGGATTGGATTTTGATTTGGGATTGGGTTTGGGACTGGGTTTGGATTTGGTTTGGGATCAAGTTGTGGTTTGGATTTGGGTTGGGTTTTGGGATTGGTATTGGGACTGGATTTGGGTTTGGGCTTGAGATTGGATTTTGGTTTGGGATTAGGGTTGGATTTTGGTTTAGGACTGGTCTGGGATCTGGTTTGGGATTGGGATTGGGTTTGGGTTCAATTTGACAACCAGCTGCAGGGAGGAACCTACAGGGGACCAAGCCCGGCACCGGTGCAGGAGGAGCCGAGGTTCCTCACCCCCACCCCACCCTGCCACCCCCTCTCGCTGTGGCTGCTGCCCCTTCCCCGTTACCTTCTCCCTCCTTCCTGCAGACCCAGAACGTCCTTCCCAGCCGAGGGGGCCGCCCTGCCCATGGGACCAGCAGCTCCACGGGGGGAGCCACCCCAGCCCCACCGGGACCAGGGTGGGCCAGCTCGAGGCTGCTGCTGGTGCCACCCCGGCCCCAAGAGCATCGCTGAGGGCAACAGGGGTGGCTCTGGCCTCGGACACCTGGAGCTCCCGGGGTCGGGGTGCAGAGCTGTTGTGGGGCCACCCCGGCCGACCTCACGGGTGCCAGCTGATCCCCTCTAGACACTGTCCCTGCTCTGGGGGCCAGGGAACGGCAGCTGGTCGCTGCTCCAGCTTCATCGAGGACCCGTGAAGGTTGGACGAGACCTCCCAGCTCAGCCAGTCCAACCATCACCCCAGCCCCTCCGTGGCCACTAAACCCTGTCTCGAAGGGCCACAGTGACTCGGTGCTTGAGCCCCTCCAGGGACGGCGACTCCCGTCTTCCCTGGGCAGCCTGGTCATCGCTCCCCTGTTACCCTCTCACTCGGGGGCTGCTGCTGCAGCTCTGCAGACACCCAGCCCCATCTCCTCTGGCCCTGCCTCATCCCACCGCTTGGTCCCCCCCAGAGGAACCCCCAGAACTCCTGACCCCATCACCTCAGCACAGGGCAGGGGACAAACAGCCACCTCCCATTCCCTCCTAATCCTAATCTCAACCCCAGCCCCAGCCCTAGCCCACTAACCCTAACTCTAACCAGCACCCTGTCACCTCACCCTGGACCTGGAGAGGCTGCAAAACCTCCTCCCAGGGCAGAACTGGTCCAGGAGGAGCCCAGGGGACCCCTCAGCACCTCCTTCAGGTGACCCTCAAACTGCCGCATCCCCGCACCCCCGCATCCTCTGCCGGACCCACTGTTCAACCTACAGGGGCTCCAGTCCCCCCAGTGTCACTGGAGCCCCCCGATGGGAAGCAGCGCTCCTTCCCACATCTCCTACTGCCCCTTTCCCTGCACCCCAGGCCGGTGGGGTGAGGATTTTAGAAGCCCCCCTGGCTGTGCCAAGTGCACTCGGGACTGTCTTTGGGGCCACCTGATTGAAGGGACCCTATCTGGGGCCATCTGACTGGTGGGACCCTCTTTGTGGCCACCTGAGCCGAGGTCCCTTTCGCTTCCCCTGGTCCAAAGGCCCCCCGAAGCCAAGGCTGAGCTGGGGGGGTCTGTGCCCTGGGACCCAGCTCCCCCACCCCGAGGGACCCGCCGACCCGGGGCAGCCCTCCCGGCTCGGACCACCCCTCCCTCGCTCCCCCACCCCTCGGCAGCACCCGGGAGGCCCCCCCTTACCCCGGAGCCGACGACCATCCCCGAGCTCCCTCTCGCCTCCGCAGGCAGCTCGAAGCTCAGGCTAATCCGGGGCGGGAGGGTCCCTCCATCCTCCGAGGAGGCGCGAAGTTTCCCGGGGCCGGCCGCACGTGGGATGGATTCGGGGTGCCGGGGGGGGTCACGGGGAACCCCGAGAGCCGCGGTGGGGTCCGGCCATGCCCCGCTCGTGGGGGGAGAGAGAGAGACGGAGGGAGAAAGAGAGGGTCCCCACCAGTGTGGAGATGGAGAAGCCAAGGAGGCATGAGCCCACCGCTCCCTATTTATAGCCCCCCCCCCCCGGCTACCTCGACCCCCCGGCTGCTCCATTGGCCGCGGCGGTGCCCCCCCCTCATAAATATTCAAGCCAAGAGACGAGGTTTCCNGAGGGAGGGGAGAGGGAGCCGAGGGTGGGCGGCGGGGCTGGGATGAGCAGCGGCGTCTGTCCCGCAGGTCCTGCCCCGCGAAACTCACCCGGAGCGAAGTTTCGCCGGGGACAGAGGAGCGAGTGGAGGGGGAGCAGCGGTGCCCGGGTGTCGCTTGGATCCCCCGCCCCTCGTGGGTCCCTTCTGGGTCGCCCTCTGCGGCTGCCTCTCGCCCTCCTCGCCCTTCCAGTCCCCTCAAGCCCCGTCTGGGGGAGCTCGGCCCCGCAGCAGCAGCAACTGAGTCCCCGCCGCGGGGGTCCTGCCAGCCCTCCCCGCCGGCCTCTCCCACCCTCACCTTGCCCGGCCGCTGAGTGCCGGTGGCCCTGGGCCACCCCAGCCCCTCTCGCAGGCGCCGGGGCCGCTGCTCTCCCCCTCCCACGCAGCCCCGCAGCACCCACGGGCAGACGGGCCCGCGGCTCCGCAGGGGCGACGAAGAGGGATCAGGTGGCAGCCAGGAGCCCGCTGCTCCGCTGCCGTGGCTCCCATCGGAGGCCAATATTAGCCCGGCGAGCTCGTGGGCGCACCCCCCGCCCCAGCACTTCGCGGTGCCAGCGCCCGTCGGGCACCTCCTGGGCACCGGGAGGCCGGCGGACGCTCCGGGCGCGCTGGGAGCCCCCCACCGCTCCCCCGGGAGCCTCGCTGGGCTGGCGCTGTCCCTCCCTCCCTGGCCACCCCCAGGGCCAGCTCATCTCCCCGTGCCAGGGCGCCAGCAGGGTCCCGCCTCTCTCGGCAGCTGAGGCTGGGCTGCTTCGGGCATCCTGCCGGGCTGGGCTCGGGGGCGAGCGGAGCGGACGGAGCGGAGCTGCCAGCCCCGGGCTGCGCCGGCTGCGGCGACTCGAGGCGAAGCGTTGCCTCACGGAGGTGGGAAGAGCTCTCCCGGCTCAGACGGTCCAACCATCGCCCCAAGCCCACCGTGGCCACCAAACCCTGTCCCCCCGGGGCCACCGCGACTCCAGGGGCGGCGACTCTCCCCCTCCTGGGCAGCCTGCTCCAGCCCCTGTCAGGGCAGAGGCTTCTCCTCAGGGCCACCCTCGCCCTCCCCTGGGGCGGCTGGAGGCTGTTTCCTCTCATCATGGGGAGAAGAGACCGACCCCCAGCCCTCCGGTCAGGCAGCAGCAGGGTCTCCCCCGTCCATCATCCCAGCTGGGATCCTCCTGGTTCTCCAGAGAAGGACGAGCCCAGCGGCCGAGGTCCCCATCCCACAGCTCAGTGACCTTGTCCCTGCCCCCTGGTGCTGCTCAGCCCAGATGGTGACGGTCCCGTGGCCCATCAGCACCCAAGGGTCTCCGTGCTGGGTGGGAGGGCTTCACCCCGGGGACAGCCTTCAGCCCGGAGAATGGTTGCTCTTGGCACCTGAGGAGCATCCACGGGCAGGACCCAGCCCTGACACCAAGAGCTGGAGCCTGGTGGAGCCAACCAGCTCCTGGGGAGCCTGAGATGGACCCCAGGGAGCAGGGCAAGATGCAGCCGCAGCCAAAGGTCTCTTGGGAGGGGGATGACAGGGTGAGAAACCCAAGACCTTCCTCCTGCAGCCCAAGGCAGGTCCTTCCCAGGTCCCACGGGGAGCCTGGAGCCTGTGGGCACCGCCGGGATTTCTCCATCTCCTCGAGAACCTCTCAGCTTCAAAAAGGAGGCTTGAGGGAGGGAAGACAAGAGACCTCCTGACTTCGTTCTTCACTTCTGAGTTGCTCAAGCTCCTGGCTGGCAGAAGCTGGGCTCCAGCCGGGTTTCCTACCAGCAGGAGCCCACAAGCCTGCAGAAACCCTCTTGGTTCCTCTCAGCTCCTGGGTTTCCCCTTCAACACGATGATCTAGAAGAAGGAGGAGGCCGGCAGCCTCCATCCAGCTTGTTCAAGCCTCTCAAAAGCTCTGTGAAGTCAAAGGTGGCTCCATGGTGCTGTTTCCATCAAAGGGGGATGAAGACCCCCCAGGATCATCCCACCACGAGGTTCAGGGATCAGCTGGAGCCTTGGGAGGGGTTGGGGGGACCCCAGTCTGCTCTGGGTGCAGGGAGGGCCTCAGGGAGGTCTGAAAAGGGATGGGAGGAGGCAGCGTTTGGTGGGACGTGAGGTGACAGAGCCAGCGGGAACCACGCTGGGCAGAGGGTCTCAGGGAAAACCAGTAGCCTTAACCCTTGTGCTGCTGGAGCAGACCCAGCTGGGGGTTGGCAACTCTCCTCCACATCTGAACAATGGGTGGGAGACCTCAGAGGAGACCCCCGCCAGGCTGGGAGGACAGAGTCTGTCGCTGGTCCTGCCCACCAGCTGGCACCCTCATGCCCATCTCTCCCCAGAGCAAACAGTGCTGGGCTCCACCATGATCCTGTGGCCACCCAGCTGCTGTTTCATGCCCAGATCCTCTCTGCTGGACCCTGAGCCACCAGAGAACCCGTAACAGTCCCAGAGGTGACAGGTTGGACTTGATGGAGGTTGTAGGGTGGATGCTTGGACTTGATGGGCTCAAAGGGCTTTTCCAAACCTGATGACTTGATGATTCTGTGGGTGATGACCTTAGAGATGTCTTCCAAGCCCAGATGTCCTGTAGTCCCATCATTCAGCCCAGCCTGGCTGTGAAGTTTGAGGTAGAAGCTGGTGATGCTCCAGCTCCTGGCCCAGCAGTGGGAGGCAGAGCTCTGGATGGACACTGGAGAAGCACCTGGGCAGCTTGAAGAGCTCCTGGCCCTGCAACACCAGAGCTCGAGAGCTTTTTAGGCCAGTAGAGCAGCATGAACTTGGGCTGCAAGACGTGTGGGAACGTGGGTGGAGGTGGCCAAGTGAGGTCCACTCACACCCCGCTCATGCAGGGGAGCACCCACCTCTGCACCTTCGTGTCCCCGGGGCTGCCAGTAGGTACCAGGCTGAGGGAGCTAGGGCTGGGACAAGGGGGCTGGGCTCCAGCTCCACAGGGGAGGTTTGGATGAGATGGACGGAGGGATGGATGAGATGGATGGATGGAGAGAGATGGATGGAGGGAGAGATGGATGGAGAGATGAATGGAGGGATGGAGGGATGGATGGATGGATGGATGGATGGCGGGATGGAGGGATGGATGGAGGGATGGATGGAGGGATNTGGGGATGGATGGAGGGATGGAGGGATGGAGGGATGGATGGATGGATGGATGGAGGGATGGAGGGATGGATGGAGGGTGGGATGGCTGGCTGACACAGGGATGTCACCCCCCACCCAGCAATCCAGGAGGACCCAGGGATCCTCACGGGCACACAAACATCCACCAGGATGCCCAGCGGGCTGGAGCCCCTCTGCTCTGGGCACAGCCTGAGGGAGCTGGGGCTGTCCAGCTGCAGAGGAGGAGGCTGCAGGGGGACCTTCCAGCAGCTGCCAGTCCCTGCAGGGGCTCCAGGAGAGCTGCAGGGACCCCTTTCCCGAGGGGTCCAGTGCTGGGCCAAGGGGGCTGGGTTGCAGCTCCCAGAGGGGCGACTGGGCTGAGCTGGGAGGCAGGAACAGCTGGCTGGGAGGGGGCAGTTGCCCGTGGAGGCTGTGGCTGCTCCCTCATCCCTGGCAGTGCTGAAGGGCCGGTTGGATGGTGCTGGGGGCACCCTGGGGTGCGGAGAGGTGTCGCTGCCCCCGGCGCGGGGCTGGCCCGGGGGGCTCCCTCGCAGCCCCGGGCGCCGCCAGCCCCCGCCGAGCCGCCGCCTTTGTCTCGGGGGCAGGTTTTGTGAGCGGGTCGGTGACAGACGGCCCCGGTGCTCGATAACCAGACAATCTGTCACCGCCGCCGCCGACAGCTTTCACGGGGAGCCCCCTTTCTCCTCTCAGCCGCCCCGGTCCCCTTCGCCCCCGCTCGGCCCCATCCCCACGTGCTCCCGGGGCTTTGTTCCCCCCGACGGGAGCCAAATAGCGACAGAAGCTCCCGATCATAATATTGCTCTAATCGAGTCTGTCATAATCGGATCCAATCTCATTAGGTGCCGGTCCCCCTCTTCCCCGGCTCCCCCTATTGCCCGTCCATCTGTCCCCCTCTTCCCTTCCAGTCTTTGTGTCCATCCATCTGTTATCTCCGGGCCCCTCTCCCTGCCCGTCCCCAGCTCCCCGGGCCCCTGCCCGGCCCTTCCTCGGGCGGCTCCCTCTCCATCCATCTCTCTCCAAGGCCCCTCCGTCAATGCACCCGGCGGCAGCTCCCTGCCTCCTCCGGCCCATCTGCCGCCCCTTGGCCGCCGCCGCTGGTGCGAGGTGCCGGCGGTGCCGCTTTGTCTGTCTGTCGATCCCCATTAGCCGGGGGCGAGCGGCGGGGCGGCGGCGTCCTCCAGCCTTCTCCTCCTGCCTGCACTGGAGCGATGGAGCCCCGGCAGCTCCCCGGGATCACAGGGTCGGAATCCCACCGCGATGGAGGCTGCAGCTCAGCCAGCGCCTCCGCCAGGGACCCCAGCGGCCAGCCCAGGGCGCTCGGGGCCACCTCCAGGCTGCCCTTCAGCTCCTCCAGGGATGGGGGCTACCCCAGTGCCCCGGGCACCCCACTCCAGGCTCTGAGCACCCTTGCTGGGAGAAAGGGCTTCCTCACACCCAACCTAACCCTCTGCACAGAGCCCTGCAGACCCCACAGAGCCCTGTAGACCCCATAGAGCCCTGCAGACCCCATAGAACCCTATAGACCCCACAGAGCCCTGTAGACCCCACAGAGCCCTGTAGACCCCATAGAGCCCTGCAGACCCCATAGAACCCTATAGACCCCATAGAGCACTNGACCCCAGCGGCCAGCCCAGGGCGCTCGGGGCCACCTCCAGGCTGCCCTTCAGCTCCTCCAGGGATGGGGGCTACCCCAGTGCCCCGGGCACCCCACTCCAGGCTCTGAGCACCCTTGCTGGGAGAAAGGGCTTCCTCACACCCAACCTAACCCTCTGCACAGAGCCCTGCAGACCCCACAGAGCCCTGTAGACCCCATAGAGCCCTGCAGACCCCATAGAACCCTATAGACCCCACAGAGCCCTGTAGACCCCACAGAGCCCTGTAGACCCCATAGAGCCCTGCAGACCCCATAGAACCCTATAGACCCCATAGAGCACTGTAGACCCCACAGAGCACTGTAGACCCCATAGAGCACTGTAGACCCCGTAGAGCCTTACAGACCCCCACAGAGACCTATAGACCCTACAGAGCCCTATAGATCCCACAGAGCCCTATAGACTAGACCCCACAGAGCCTTATAGGCCCCACAGAGCCCTATAGATACCATAAAACCCTATATACCCTATAGGGCTTCCTGACACCCAACCTAACCCTCCCCTGGCAGCCTCAGGCCCTCTTGTCTGGGATAAGAGCCTGACCCCCCCTGACTGCAACCTCCCTTCAGGGAGCTGGAGAGAGGGAGAAAGTCCCCCTGGAGTCTCCCCTTCTCCAGGCTGCACCCTCCCAGTTCCCTCAGCCCCTTCCCCATCAGCCTCTCCCTGCAGCCCCTTCCCCATCAGCCTCTCCCTGCAGCCCCTTCCCCAGCCTCGTTGCTCCTCTGGCCCCACTGCAGCCCCTCCACCTCTTTCTCAAAGAAGGCAGCAATGCAGGAGGTAGACTGGGGGGCAGAGGGCTGGGACTGGGATCACAGAACCATCGAGGTTGGGAAGGACCTCTATGATCACCAGGTCAAACCTTCAACCCAACATCTCCAGGACCACCGGCCCATGTCCCAGGACACCACATCCTCTCACCTCCTGAACCCCTCCAGTCATGGGGGGCTCCACCACTGTCCCTGGGCAGCCTGTTCCAGTGGCCACTGGTCTCCCCAAACCTTCATCCTGCTTTTGCTCCCACCCTGGTTTCCTTCCCTGAGGTCACAGGGAGCTGGGTGGCCGCTGGCCGCTGGCCGTGATCCAGGCTGGCAGTGGCCACGCTCCCATTTGTCGTGGTCAGAGCCTGGCTCCAAACACATGTTGGGCTCAGATGCCCGCTGGGTGCCAGCCAAGGGCCAGCGCTCTCACGGTTCTCCTGAGCGCCGCTGCCTTCGCTGCTCTGGCTGCTGCTGGAGACCCTCCTCGGAGCTGGAGGACCTGGAAACCAGTCACCAGCACCCGTGGCAACTGGACTGCTGGAGAGAAGCCGTAGGACACCGCACTGGGGCCCTGGGCAGCCTCCGCCTTTGGTGTCCGGCTCCTCACAGAACCTGGGCTGGGCTGGGAGGGAGCCCAGAGGTCCCCCGGTGCCAAGTCCCTCTGCCCACCCCAGGGTGCCCCCAGCACCATCCAACTGGCCCTTCAGCACTGCAAGGGATGAGGGAGCAGCCACAGCCTCCACGGGCAACCTGGGCCAGGACCTCAGCTCCCTCCCAGACACCAATTCCTGCCTCCCAGCTCAGCCCAGTCTCCCCTCTGGGAGCTGGAACCCAGCCCCCTTGGTCCAGCCCCAGATCCCTGCAGCTCTCCTGGAGCCCCTGCAGGGACTGGCAGCTGCTGGAAGATCCCCCTGCAGCCTCCTC
>VXBP01001098.1:6969-59674 GCA_013400115.1 Rhinopomastus cyanomelas | reverse complement strand
ATGGAGCTGGAGCCCAGCCCCCTTGTCCCAGCCCCCTTGTCCCAGCCCCCCTGCAGCTCTCCTGGAGCCCCTGCCAGCTGCTCCCCGCTGCCCCTGGAGCCTGGTCTCCTCCCGCTGAACAGCCCCAGCTCCCCTCTCTGCTCCCCGAGGTCTCTCCCGGTCCCTTCACCCCTGGGGGGGCTCCCTCCCTGATTTCCCTGCTGATCAGAGACAGAGCAGCTCTGGGAGACGACACCGACCGCCAGTTTCCCTCCCTCTCTCCCCGCTGCTCCCAGCTCCCAGCCTTTGTGCTGGGCAGCAATTAACTTCCCTACCTCTTAATATTCCGGAGCCATCGAGTTCCCAGGAGCTGGGAAGGGGTTTGGGGGGGGTCAGCGCTAAGAAAAGTCCCCTCTCCCCTCTTCTCATTGACAGTCACCCCCATCTGCCTCCCCCTCCGGGCATGGGGGCAGCTGCGAACCCTCCTCCCCGGGGGAAGCAGCTGAGTTCAGGGGGTCAGGGGAGCCGGTGGCATCTTCCCCTCATCCCTGGCAGAGCTGGGCAGGGAGGAGAGGGTGAGGGAGGGGAGAAGGGGAATTGGGGCTGCCATGGGGGGGAAGGAGGGGGGCTCTGCCTGTGCCAGCTGCCCTCCTCAGAGAGGGGAGCCAGGAGGTGCCCAGCAAAGTCAAACTGGGACGATGGTGGAGCTGGAGGCGGTCTGGGGGAGTCCTGGTGCCAGCTCTGGGCTGGTGGGTTATTGGGAAGAACAGGGCAAGGCAAGGACGGGGGCCTGGAGATAAACCAGGGGGTGCCCAGGGGGCCAAGAAGGCCAAGGGCATCCTGGCTGC
This sequence comes from Rhinopomastus cyanomelas, assembly GCA_013400115.1. NCBI lineage: Eukaryota > Metazoa > Chordata > Aves > Bucerotiformes > Rhinopomastidae > Rhinopomastus > Rhinopomastus cyanomelas. The sequence goes on along the minus strand of VXBP01001098.1, from coordinate 58,847 downwards.
TGTCAGCACCAGTGTGGCCAGCAGGAGCAGGGCAGGGATTGGCCCCCTGGGCTGGACTGGGGGCACTGGGGAGGCCCCACCTCAACTCCCAGGGTTGGGTTTGGGGTCCCTCAGTGCCAGAAGGACATTGAGGGGCTGGAGTGTGGCCAGAGAAGGGGCTGGAGAACAGGCAGAAGGGGCTGGAGAAGAGGGAGAAGGGGCTGGAGAGCTTCTGAGGAGCAACTGGGAGAACTGGGGGTGTAACTGGAGCAAAGGAGGCTCCAGGGAGCTCTTCTCACTCTCTGCAGCTCCATGGACTTCAGGAGGTTGGAGCGAGCTGGGGGTTGGCCTCTTCTCCCCCAGGATGAGAGGAAGCAGCCCCAAGTCACCCCAGGGGAGGGTGAGGTTGGCCCCGAGGACCAGTTTCTTCCCCCAGGGGGATCCCCAGGCTGCCCAGGCCAGGGAGGGGAGTCCCCATCCCTGGAGGGACCTCCAAGGCCTGGAGCTGTGGGGTGAGGGCAGGGGGCCAGGGAGCCCTGGCAGTGCTGGGACTCCAAGGAGGAGCTCAGGGGGCTTCTCCAACCCAACGGACAGCCAGGAGCCAACTGAGGCAGAAGCCCCCAGGTTCCTAGCCCTGGCTCAGCGCTTCCTCCCCAGGAGACCCAGCAGCAGGCAGCGACCTCTGTCTCTTTACAGCCAACAGAGACGGTTCCAGCACCTGGGTGACCTCCTCCAGCCCAGCGCCCAGCCCTGGGAGGAGCTGGCAGCCTGTTCCCTGGGAGAGGCAGAGCAGGGTGCGAGGAGCAGCCTGGCACCAGCACCCCGGGAGGACCAGCACCCCGGGGTGCTGGCGGCGCCGCCAACCCACCCAGTCTGGCAAGAGCTGCTCGAAGTTGCATCACTCGGAGCTGGGAGCTGCTCAGCTCCCTCCTCCCGGGCTCCCTCTCTGGAGGATGCACTGGCCCCTGGCTGAGCTGCCTTCTCCTTCTCCCCAGCCGGGTGAGTTGGCAGAACAACCCCCCCAGTCAAACCAGCAGCACTAACCTGGTGGCTTGGAGATGCTAAATGGGACCTCGGGGAACCTCAAGGCTCTCCAGCACCGGGGAGCAGCAGGAAGAACTGGTTGGACCAGGGGTGATGCCAACAGCCTCTGAGAGCAGCGGCTCTGGAAGGGGGGCAGAGCGCCCGGTGCTTTGGAGCTGCCAGGGAGGGTTTTCCCAGCGCCCAAGCTCGGGGCTGAGGAGAGACGGGGGCTGACAGGAGACATCAGAGAGAGGGAGAGACCGGCCCTGTGTCCCCGGGGTGTCCCAGCTGCACGATGTCCTCCTGGACCAGCTCTGGCAGGGCCGGCTGCCCCCCGGGTGTTTTGCATCAACTTCCCGGGCAGACGGAGCCAGGAAAACTGAGGGGGGCCTCCCCCCGAGTCCTGCGGCTGCTTCTGGAGGCCCTGAGAGCAGAAGGAGCTGGAGCTGGTCCAGGAGGATCTCAGGGGGCTGGAGCCCCTCTGCCCTGGGGACACCCCAAGGCAGCTGGGGCTGTTCAGCTGCGGAGAAGGAGGCTCCACAGGGACCCTCCAGAGACCTTCCTACCCCTGGAAGGGGTCTGTGAGGAGGCTGGGGAAGACCTGGAGCCCCCAGGGCTGCTGCTCAGGGCACAGAGCTGCCCCTCCTCGCTGCCCCCCACCTCCTCCCAGCCCTGCAGCCACTTCCATCTTGGGCCTGGGGCTTCCTGGCTGCTGGGAAGGGGTTGATGGATGCCAGGGGTTGATGGGGGTGCCAGGATGAGCCCCCTGCCCTGATGCTCTGGGGACAAGAGGAGGAACATGAGGATGCTCAGTGGGCTGGAGCCCCTCTGCTCTGGGCACAGCCTGGGGGAGCTGGGGCTGTCCAGCTGCAGAGGAGGAGGCTGCAGGGGGACCTTCCAGCAGCTGCCAGTCCCTGCAGGGACTCCAGGAGAGCTGCAGGGACCCCTTTCCCCAGGGATCCAGGGCTGGGCCAAGGGGCTGGGTTCCAGCTCCCAGAGGGGTGACTGGGCTGAGCTGGGAGGCAGGAATTGGTGTCTGGGAGGGGGCTGAGGTCCTGGCCCAGGTTGCCCATGGAGGCTGTGGCTGCTCCCTCAGCAGTGCTGAAGGGCCGGTTGGATGGTGCTGGGGGCACCCTGGGGTGGGGAGAGGTGTCGCTGCCCCAGTTGGCACTGGGGGAGCTCCCAGCTCCGACCTCCCAGCCCAGCCCAGCCGGGGGTCCTGTGAACTGGGGGACCGACCAGTCTGCCCCAGAGGCAGCAGCGCCCCAGTGCAGGCAGAGCCCCCCCTGCACCCCCACTCCTTTCCACTCCAGTGTGCTGCGAAGGCACTTAATTCCCGGCTGCTTATTAGCATTAGGGATGCTCTAATTAATGCTCTGCATCCCAGGGGTGATGGGGAAGAGGGTGTTGGGGGACTTCGCAGCGCGAGGACAGCTGAGGCCACACCAGGGTGGAACTGGGGTGGGGGGCACCCCAGCCCTCTGCCAGGGGCAGCGACTGGACGGGACGGAGGGCATCGCGGGAGGCTGTCGGGGCTGAGCCCAGCGCTGCAGGGGCAGGGCTGGGGGGCGAAGGCTGGGAGATGATGGCCAAGACACGAGCACCAGCTTCGAGCTGCAGCAGCCAGCAGCTCCCTCGGGGCAGCGGTGCCGCAGCCAAGGCTTCTCCCGGCTTCACCATCAGCTCTTTGTTGGAGGGTGAGGAGTGGGACCCCTCCGAGATCCCCGCCGGTCCCAGTCGATGACCTGGAGGGGGATGCAGAGACCTCCTGGCAGGGTCTTGCTTTGTGCTGAGCTGGGACTTCAGTCCCCCCGACACACGAAGGGGCTCCTCGCGGCAGGGGGCTGCAGAGCACCCTCGTGTTTTGGGCAGCCCTCACCCCAGGGGCTCCAGAGGGGTCCCTCACCCCCGTGGAGCTGGGCGATGGGGGGACCCCCTCGCTGGGAGGGGAAGGCTCAGGGCAGCAGCAGGGGAATCTGGGGACCGGGAGCGGCTCCTGCAGCTCCTTTAGTCCTCCAGCGGATGATCCCAGAGCCCTTCCGCCTCCCCACCCGCCTTTCACCGGCTGCCCGGGCCCAGCTCCCCCGAGGAGCCTCCCCCCACCGGCCGGCTGAGCCCAGGGGGAGGCTGGAAACGCCAGCGGCTTCTGCCTGCCCCTTCCTCCTTCTCCCTTGCCTTCCCTCTTCTTTCCTTCCCCCTTCCTCCCCTCTTCTGTCCCTTCTCTCCTTTACCCTTCCTCCTTCTCCCTTGCCCTCCCTCTTCTTTCCCTTCTCTCCTCTCCTTTACCCTTCCTCCTTGCCTTCCCTCTTCTCTCCATTATCCTTCTCCCCTTCCTCCTTCCTTTTCCCCTTCTCCCTTTCCCTTTCTCCTTCTCCCCTCCCCTTCTCCCCTTTCTCCTTCTCCCTTCCTTTCTTCCCTTTCTCCTTCTCCCTTCCCTTCTTCCCTTTCTCCTTCTCCCCTTTCTCCTTCTCCCCCTTCTTCCCTTTCTCCTTCTCCCCTTTCCCCTTCCCTTCTTCCCTTTCTCCTTCTCCCCTTTCCCCTTCTCCCCTCCCCTTCTTCCTTTTCCCCTTCGTCCCTTCCCTCTGCCCCTTCCCTTTCCCCCTGCCCGCTGGCCGAGGGGTGGGGGGCTGAGGGGCGCCCGCGGGGCCGTCGGTCCCAGCCAGGACCCCGAGTGTTGGCAGCAGGAGGGGAAAACGCGCCTGGGCTGCAGCTCCTGGCAGCCTGGCCCCCTCAGCTCTCCCCTCGTGCTGTCAGCCCCTGATAGGAGGGTTTGCTCATCCCACTGCCCACAGGGGAGACCTGTTGGCCATCCAAGGAGGGAGGCAGCTGCTTGTTCCCCGTCGCCAGAGAGCGGCTTCGGAACAAAAAGCTGGGGGGGGAGAAAAAAGATGGGGCTGGGGATGGAAAAAAGGGGCTGGGGATAAAGAAAGAGGGGCTCAGGATGAAAAAGAAGGGGCTGGGGATGAAAAAAAGGGGCTGAGAGTGGGAAAAAAGGGAGTTTGGGATGAAAGAAAGGGGCTGGGGATAAACAAACGGGGCTGGGGATGAAAAGGAAGGGGCTGGGTGTCAAGAAAGGGGGGTTTGGGATGAAAAAAGAGGGGCTGGGGATGAAGGAGAAGGGGCTGGGGAGTGGTCCAAGNAAACGCGCCTGGGCTGCAGCTCCTGGCAGCCTGGCCCCCTCAGCTCTCCCCTCGTGCTGTCAGCCCCTGATAGGAGGGTTTGCTCATCCCACTGCCCACAGGGGAGACCTGTTGGCCATCCAAGGAGGGAGGCAGCTGCTTGTTCCCCGTCGCCAGAGAGCGGCTTCGGAACAAAAAGCTGGGGGGGGAGAAAAAAGATGGGGCTGGGGATGGAAAAAAGGGGCTGGGGATAAAGAAAGAGGGGCTCAGGATGAAAAAGAAGGGGCTGGGGATGAAAAAAGGGGCTGAGAGTGGGAAAAAAGGGAGTTTGGGATGAAAGAAAGGGGCTGGGGATAAACAAACGGGGCTGGGGATGAAAAGGAAGGGGCTGGGTGTCAAGAAAGGGGGGTTTGGGATGAAAAAAGAGGGGCTGGGGATGAAGGAGAAGGGGCTGGGGAGTGGTCCAAGGGTTTGTGTTTGTGGGGAGGGAGAAGTGAAGGAGGTAAAACAGATCTCCCCAGCAGAGACCTTCGGGGCTGGGAAAAGAAATGGAGAAGGGCCAATCCAAGGGTAGAGCCTGGATCTGGAAGATGGGGGGAGAGAGGGGAGGGAGAGGGGAGAGTGAGGGGCCCTGGGGATGATGATGAATGAATAGGATCAGCTCACGGAAGGAGAAAGGTAGGAGAGGGGGGACCCACCAGAGCTCCCAGCTCAGTGTCACAGCAAACTGGCTGAGGAGACGCTCGGTCCCATCAGCAGGATCATGAGGATTAGAGCAAACGGCACAAACCCACCGTGGAACCGCTCGGTGGCAACGGGCTAGTCAGCCAGGCAACGGGCTAGTTTGGGAGAGGAGACGTTTTCTTGTGAACAGAACCCAACTGTTGGTGTATTTACACCCCCCTCCCCTGAAAATATTGCACCAATAAAAAACCCACCCAACAACAGGAGAGACCGTTTACACCCGACCCCGCTCAGACAACCCCTCTGCTCCCACACAGGGAGGGCCCAGGCTCCCCTGGACTTCTGCTGCTCCAGGTCCATCCCAAAGGGAAAAAGCCCCCTCACCCCTTCTCCACCCTTCGTTCTGGGGCTGGTGTCAGAACATCCCCTCTCACTCTGGACAGCCACCCCCACCTCTGGACAGACCCTCCCTCTCATTCTGGACAACCCCTGCCCCCCGACTCTGGACAGACCCTCCCTCCCTCTCTCGACAACNCCCTCCCTCTCTCTCTGGACAACCCCTGCCCCCCAACGCTGGACAGACCCTCCCTCTCTCTCTGGACAACCCCTGCCCCCCAACTCTGGACAGACCCTCCCTCCCTCTCTGGACAACCCCTGCCCCCCAACTCTGGACAGACCCCCCTCACTCTGCTCAGAAGGATAAAACTAAAGGGAAAAGGGGATTTGGGATCTCCTCCCAGTTCATCGACCCTTTAGGGCTTCGCTGGGCCCTGGGGGAACAGAGACCTCTTCCACCCAGTCCAGTCCAACCACCCCTCGGCCCTCCCAGTGTCGGAGCAAAGAGATTCCCACTGGCTCTCAGCTCCTGCGGGATCCTGCTGGTTCAGGTCCATCCCAAAGGGAAAAAAGACCCCTTTTACCCCCCCCTTTCCCACCCCTCGCTTCGGGGCTGTTCCCAGCACGTGGTGCCCCTGGTGCTCGGGACCATCCTCCCGCTTCACTCAGAAGGGTCAAACTCAGAGGGGATTCGGGGTCTTCTCCCAGTTCATCGACTCGTCAGGGCTTTGGTGGGCACTGGGGAGAGTCTCTGAGCGCCCAGATCCCGGAGCCCCACGGCCCTACCCCGGGATGGAGGGACGTTGCGGCGCGGTTCCTGCCCCAAGGGCTGGGGCTCAGCCTCAGTAGGACACGGCGCTGGGGTCCCGCGGGGCGCTGAAGAGGATGTCGGCTTTGGCGTTGATGAAGTAGGTGGCCAGGAGCGAGAAGAGCAGGATGACCACCCCCACCACCAGCGTGATGATCTGCAGAGGGGCGAGAGGCACCGGTGACCCCCAGCACCCCGCTGGCCAGAGGGCTACAGGAGGCTGAGGGAGCAACCTCAGCTGACGTGAGAAGGTCCTGCCAGGGCTCTGAAGACCATTGATCATGAAGGTTGAAGAGACCTCCCAGCTCAGCCAGTCCAGCCAGCACCTCCACCCCACCATGCGACTAGGTGTCTGACACCTACAGGGATGGCTACTGCCCCCCTCCCTGGGCAACCTGCTCCAACCCCTCAGCTCTCTGTCAAGGAGGAGATTTCTCCTCAGGGCCACCCTCGCCCTCCCCTGGGGCAGCTGGAGGCTGGCTCCTCTTGTCCTGTCTCTGGGGACTGGGGAGAAGAGCCCGACTCCCCCATTTCTCCACCCTCTTTGGCAGGCAGTTGCAGACAGCAAGAAGGGCTCCCCAGTCCATCACTCCCCCATCTCATCACTTAGGCTCCTCATGGTTCTCCTGAGGAGGTGTCCAGCAGCTGAGGTCCCCAGCCCACAGCTCAGTCACCTCTTCCCTGCCTCAAGCACAGCAGTCAGGCAGGACCAGGCTGGGTTTTGCTGGAGTTACTGATGTGCAAGGAAAAGGGTGGGACCCTTTTTGGGGAGGACCTCTCCAAAGCAAAGGTGGGACCCCTCCAGAGCAAAGAGCCTGTTCTGGAGAGGCTGGCATGCAAAAGGGCCACTGTGGCAAGTCCTGTGTGAATCATTCTAGCGCTCACGGAGCTGCTAGGTCGGAAGGTTGGACTTCATGATCTTAGAGCTCCTTTACGACCTGAATGCTTCTGTGATTTATTTCCTCCAGCAAAGAGCTGTAAAATCACAGAATTATCCAGAGTCACATGGGGACTGAGGCTGGAGAAGCCCCCTGAGCTCAGCCAGCCCAGCCCAGGGTCCTCTATTGCCAGGACAGGACACTCAGGGCCACAGCCAGGCTGCCCTTCAGCACCCCTAGGGATGGGGACTCCCCCAGTGCCCTGGGCAGCCCAGTCCAGGCTCTGATCCCCCTCTCCATGAGGAAGGGCTTCCTGACACCCAACCTAACCCTCTCCTGGCAGCCTCAGGCCCTGCCCTGGTGCTGATCCCTGGGAGAAGAGCCTGACCCCCACCTGACTGCAAACTCCCTTCAGGGAGCTGGAGAGAGGGAGAAAGTCCCCCTGAGTCTCCTCTTCTCCAGGCTAAACCCCCCCAGCTCCCTCAGCCTCTCCCCATCAGCCCTTCCCTCCAGCCCCTTCCCCAGCCTCATCCCTCCTCTGGACCCACTGCAGCCCCTTCCTTGCAGGGAGGGGCCCAGCACTGCCCCCAGGACTCGAGGGGAGGCCTTCCCAGTGCCCCCAGGACAGGGGACAATCCCACCCCTAGCCCAGCAAAAGCCAAGTTGGTGCAGAACCAGCCCATCACGAGGCTCTGCAGAGCAGACAGGACCAGCTCAGCACCTCTCCCCAGTCTCGGTGCCAGGCAGGGGCTCGTATTTGCCCGATGCTCCAGCCTGCAGAGCCTTTGGGTGGCTTTCTGCTGCCACACTGGTGGCCGACTGGGAATGACATCACTGGCAGCCAACCACCGGGCCCAGAGGCAGGCAGGGAGTCCCAGAGGCACTCTGTGCTTAACCCTTGCTGTGCTGGCACCTCAGGGCTGCTCCCACACGGAGCAACAGACAGACCTTCTGTTCGGGAGGGTCTGTGCAGGAGGTTATTTCTTGAGGTCCTTTCTTTCTGTCCCTTCAGGAAAGAGGTGGAGGGGCTGGAGGGGGTCCAGAGGAGCAACGACGCTGGGGAAGGGGCTGCAGGGAGAGGCTGATGGGGAAGAAGCTGAGGGAGCTGGGGGGGGTTCAGCCCGGAGGAGACTCAGGGGGACCTTCTCCCTCTCTCCAGCTCTCTGAAGGGAGGCTGCAGTCAGGTGGGGGTCGGACTGAGGCACCAGTGCCAGGAGGAGAGGGCAGGGCCTGAGGCTGCCAGGGGAGGGTTAGGCTGGGTGTCAGGAAGCCCTCTGGAATCTATAGTGTTCTATGGGGGTCTGTAAGGGCTCTAGGGGGGTCTGTGAGGGCTCTAGGGGGGTCAGGTTGGATGTTAGGAAGCCCTTCCCCATGGAAAGGGGATCAGAGCCTGGACTGGGCTGCCCAGAGCAGTGGGGGAGTCCCCATCCCTGGGGGTGTTGAAGGGCAGCCTGGCTGTGGCCCGCAGTGCCCTGGGCTGGGGTGATGTTAGGCCCTGGGGCTGGCCTAGCTGAGCTCAGGGGGCTTCTCCAGCCTCAATGATCCNCCCCATGGAAAGGGGATCAGAGCCTGGACTGGGCTGCCCAGAGCAGTGGGGGAGTCCCCATCCCTGGGGGTGTTGAAGGGCAGCCTGGCTGTGGCCCGCAGTGCCCTGGGCTGGGGTGATGTTAGGCCCTGGGGCTGGCCTAGCTGAGCTCAGGGGGCTTCTCCAGCCTCAATGATCCTGGGATTCTGTGACCTTCTTACCTGGGGAAGTCACTCAGCACCCTCCAAGAACCCCTCAACTGTGTCCTCCAGCTGCCAGGAGACTGGGTTTTTTCAAAACTAGACATTGGAACCCTTTCTTCACTCCCCCCCTCACCCCCCCATCCTCTCACTGTTTCCCAGGCAAACAAACTCACCTCTAGCTCTTTGCTGGCCACCAGGAATATTCGCGCCCGGATCTCTTTCCACCGACTCTCTGTCCACGTGGAATACTCCGTGGACTCCCACTGCCTCAGCTCGAAGGCAGGAGAAAGGGCTTTGCTCAGGTGGACCGTTGAGCGGACGCAGAAGGGCACCCGGGAGGTGGAATTGGGCTCCAGGGACCCCTGCACCCAGGCGTAGTCGTACATCTGCCACGAGAGAGGGGCAGGGAGGGATGGTCAGCAGTGCCCCTCCCTCCTGGAGCCTTCCCCGAGCCTCTGGAGGGAGGGCAAAGGGCTGCAGTGACTGCTGCCTGCTGCTGAGGCTGGCCAGAGCCCAGTGCCAGGTCCTGTCCTTCACTCACAACAGCAGCTCCAGGCTGGGGGAAAAGGACCTCGAGCGGGGTGTGTTGGGTGACAGCCGGCTGAACAGGAGCCTGCAGGGTGCCCACGGGGCCAGTGGCATCCTGGCCTGGAGCAGGAATGGGGGAACCAGCAGAAGGAGGGAGGGGATGGTGCCCCTGTGCTCTACACTGGGGAGACCCCCACCTTGAGTACTGGGCACCACAGGATCAGAAGGACATCGAGGGGCTGCAGCGGGGCCAGAGAAGGGCAAAGGGGCTGGAGAACAGGGCCTGTGGGGAGCAGCTGGGGGAACTGGGGTTGTTTGGTCTGGAGAAGAGGAGGCTGAGAGGAGCCCTCACTGCAGCTCCCTGACAGGAGGCTGGAGCCAGGCTGGGGCTGCTCTCTGCTCCCAAATCCCTGATGATAGAACCAGGGGAAATGGCCTCAGGGTGCATCAGGGGAGGGTTAGACTGGACCTGAGGAGGAAGCTGCTTCCTGAGAGAGTGGCTGGGCTCTGAACAGGCTGCCCAGGGAGGGGCTGGAGTCCCCATCCCTGGGGGGTTTAAGAACCGAGCAGCTGGAGCCCTCGAGGCCCTGGTGTGGGGGTCAGGGAGCTGCTGGGCTGAGGGCTCCTGGAGCTCCATTCCAGCCAGGATGATTCCATTCCCACTGTGAGAGAAGCCCTTTCCCCACTCCTCCTTCTGCCCTTGGAGACTAAGAGGATCTTCCCAGCTCTCCCAGCTCCTACCAGGAGCAAGAGAAGTCAAATGAAACCAGCTCCCCTCGGGAGCAGCCCAGCGGGCAGCAGATCCCACAGGCCCAGACTCACCTCCTTCTCGGTGCTGGGGGCTTTCTCTGGGTTCTGACACTCCTCCTTGGTGAGGTTGACGACGGTGCCTGTCAGGTTGGCCAGCACGAACTGCACGAGGTAGGTGGTGTTCACCGGGCTGGACACGGCCACGTAGTGCTGGGGGACTCCGCCTGCAGCAGGCAGGGAGGGGGCCAGAAGCAGCGAGGGTCAGGGTGTCTCCTCAGAGAGCTGCCAGCTCTAGCATTTAGGGTCAAACCCACCCTTTCTGCTCTTCTTCCTCAACACCAGGAGGACACAGAGCTCCTGCAGGAGGACAGCTGCTGCAATAAGCAGAGGGCTGGAGCAGCTCCCCTCTGAGGGCAGGCTGAGGAAAGTGGGGTTGTTCAACCTGGAGGAGGCCAGAGGTGACCTCTGAGCAGCTTCCCAACCTCTGAAGGGGGCTACAAGAGAGCTGGGGGAGGGCTTTTTTCACAGGGGGTAGTGAGAGGAAAGGGATCCAGACTTGAAGAGGGTAGATGGAGGTTGCCCATGAGGAACTACCTCTTTGCTGGGAGGGTGGGGAGATGCTGGGACAGGTTGCCCAGGGCAGCTGTGGCTGCCCCATCCCTGGCAGGATGTTGAAGGGCAGGTTGGCTGGAGCCCTGGGGGACCTGCTTTAGTGAAGGGGTCCCTGCCTGTGCAGGGGGGCTGGCACTGAGTGATCTTTGAGGTCCCTTCCAGCCCCAACCCCTCCATGAGTCCTCCCTCCACTGGCCTCACCTAGAATTCCTTTCAGGTCGGGTTTAATGATGGACTGGAACCAGGAGTTGTTCATCTTGATCAGAAAGCCATACAGCATCCGAGTGACCTACGACAGAGTGGGGGGGCTGTCTATACAGAGGGAAAACAGCACCTCAGCAGCGACACCTCGACAAGGTCATGGGGCTGAAGGATGCCCCCCGCTGCAGGGGGGTTGTGGGAGAGGCTTGATGTCCCAGCTGTACAAAAGAGAGGGTGGAGCTGGGATAACTGGGTTTGATTCCAGCTCCCCCGACCCTTCAGCAGCTCTGTGCCACAGCTCAGCCTCCTCTTCTGCTCTGCAGCAGGAGGAGACAGGAGCTGGGCTTGCAGGGGCTCACAACGTCTGCTCTGAGCCCGAGAGGCAGGGACTAGAGGAGAGGGATAAAGGTTTCTCACTCAGCTGTGGTGGGGAAAGGACAGAAGAGGAAGGGGGGAAGGCAGAGCCCTCACAGAGGCAGCCAGGACAACGTGCTGTGTAAACAGACACAAACAGAGACAGAAGGGAGGGACGTGAGGGCTCATCGGAGACGCCGCGGCCTCGGCTCCATCTGCTCCTACCGTTCTGGGGTCTGCCTGAATGGCAGAGGTGCTGTTGGCTCCCCCTGCAAGCTGGTACAGAGCTCGGGCCACCACGGTGGCAACTTCTGCCAGGGCCTGCGAAGGAAGAGAAGGCTCTGTGTTAATCAAGACAGGCAGCTCCAGCTAAACAAGCACGGAGAGAGAGCCAGGGCTTCAGCAGCCAGCCAAACGCCTCCACCAGGCTGCCACACGAGTGCCTCTTGCCTGTGCCAGTGGCCACAGCTCTCCCACCTTCGCTCTGCCCTGTTTGGGAAGAGCTCTGCGCCCCTCTTCCCCACGACAGTCACAGAGTCCCACACAGGTGTGGCTGTAACCACTCGAGGAACCTCTGGAGATCCTCCAAGACCAGCAGGGCTGGGGATGGGATTGTCCCCCTGTCCTGGGCGCTGGGGAGGCCTCCCCCTGAGTCCTGGGGGCACTGCTGGGCCCCTCCCTTCAAGAAGGAAATCGGGGGGCTGGAGTGAGGCCAGAGGAGCAGCGAGGCTGGGGAAAGGGGCTGCAGGGAGAGGCTGAGGGAGCTGGGGGGGTTCAGCCTGGAAGAGACTCAGGGGGGACCTTCTCCCTCTCTCCAACTCCCTGAAGGGAGGCTGCAGTCAGGTGGGGGTCAGGTCAAGTTGGGCAGGGCCTGAGGCTGCCAGGGGAGGGTCAGGCTGGGTGTGAGGAAGCCCTTCCTCCCAGAAAGGGGCATCAGAGCCTAGCCTGGGCTGCCCAGGGCAGTGGGGGAGTCCCCATCCCCGGAGCTGTTGAAGGGCAGCCTGGCCATGGCCCTGAGTGCCCTGGGCTGGCTGCTGGGGTGCTGGGGGGGCCCTGGGACTGGGCTGGCTGAGCTCAGGGGGCTTCTCCAGCCTCAAAGCTGTGATTCTGTGACCTAGTCCAACCCCTGCCAGAGCAGGATCTTCTGCAGTAGATCCCACGGGCAGATGGTTGTACTTGATGATCTTGAAGGTCTTTGCCAACCTTGATGATTCAACAAAGAGACTCTCTCTGCCTCTATGTGCCCCAACCCAAGGCCTCAAGCACCCCAACCAGAGCCTCTACAGGTCAGCAGAAACCTTGGCTGTGTCTGTGACGAACTCCAAGGTCTCCTCAGGGCTGAGCCCCTCGGGGTACTGCACGTGGATGTTCTCTGGGGTGTCGTATATGCTCTGGTAGTACCTGAAAGAGAAGGAGCCAAAGAGAGATTGAGGAGAGGCAGGAAGAAACCCCAGGACCAGGAATTCAATTCACAGAAGCACAGAGCGTTAGGGATTGGGAGGGACCTCAAAAGATCATCCAGTCCAACCCCCTCACCACAGCAGGGCCCCCTAGATCCAGCTGCACAGGAACAGTGCAGGGGGGTTTTAAATGTCTCCAGAAAAGGAGACTCTGGCATCCACCAGGAGGGTTTGAAACGTCCCCAGAGAAGGAGACTCCACAACCCCCCTGGGCAGCCCCTGCCAGGGCTCTGGCACCCTCACTGCCAAGAAGGTCCTTCTCACATTGATGGGGAACCTCCTCTGCTCCAGCTCACACCCACTGCCCCCTGTCCTGTCACTGGGTGCCCCTGAGTTCCTGGAGACTTCAGGACAGAGCAGGAGGCAGGCGGCTGCTCTGAAGGGGGGCTGGGGGATCCCCAGGGCACCCCGGGGCGCAGGGTCACACGGGGTGACCGCAGAGCCCCCGTTTCCCGACGCCCGGGGCGCTCAGCAGCGCAGCTCCATTAACAAACCAACAAGGCAGCAGCAGAGCTTCTGGAGGAACAGCTGAGCCTCCAGCAGGCCCAGCTGCCATCGGGTCACCTCTGGCCGGCGGCCAGCGGTGGCGGGGGGAGCCTCTTCCCGGCAAAACTGGGTTTCTTTCGCCTGTCAGAACCATTCTGTGGCTCTCGCTCAGCGCCGCGGCTCGCGCCGGCCTCCCCGCTCTCCCCCCTCGCCAGCCCTGGCACCCTGGCAGCCCAGCCCTGGCAGAGGGGACGCCGGAGCGGCTGCCCTCGGGGGGGACCCTGGTGACCCCACAAAGAGGGAGGACCTGTTCTCAAAGGCGCTTTGGTGGTCGGTCAGGACCACTCCGGGGATGTGCCTGGCCCGGAGGAAGCGCTGGAAGGACGAGGGGGGCAGAGGCTGTGAAAAGCCGACCTCCTGCAGCGTGACGTTGGCTCCCCTGCTGCTGTTGCTCAGGATGTCCAGCAAGTTCCTGACCTGAGAGAAGGGAAGACTCTGGTGAGGAGCAGCAGCACCACCCTGGAAAGGTTTCACTTTTAGATCATGGACTGGGTTGGGTTGGGAGGGAACTCAGAGCTCCCCCAGTGCCAACACCCTGCCGTGGGCAGTGACACCTCTCCCCACCCCAGGGTGCCCCCAGCCCCATCCAACTGGCCCTTCAGCGCTGCCAGGGATCAGGCAGCAGCCACAACCTCCCTGGGCAACCTGGGCCAGGGCCTGAGCCTCCTCCCTGCAAAGAATTTCCTCCTCAGACCCCATCTAAATCAAAAGGTCCTGCACTGAGCAGCCTTCTGCAGGGGCACGGTGGGGGAGGATAATCCTGGGACCCTGCAACACCCACCCCAGTGCTGGAACCATTCTGCAGCCCCTACCCTACAGCTGGGACCTTGCAGCAGCCCCCTCCCTACTCGTGGCCACGATGGCCACTGTCCTGACAGCCCCGAGCCCCCGCGGCGTTCCGATCGTTACCTGAGCTGCCACCGACTCGTTCATGCGCGAGACGGGGTCCGTGTGCATCCAGAGAACAGAGCTGCTCCTCAGAGCCACCTGCAGAGCAAAGGAACCCCCCGAGTGCGGGATGGGACAGCAGAGGCTTTAAGGAGGGGGGTGAAATCCCCTCAAACCCCGGGACAGGCTGGCTGGGAAGTCACTGCCCTATCACTGAGGACAAAGGGGACAGGATCAGAGCATCCTAGAGTCATCCGGGTTGGAAAAGACCTTCAGGATCCTCCAGTCCAGCTGCCCACCCTACAACCCCCAAACCCCACCCCAGCTCCTCAAGCCCCTCTGGCTGCCTGGTTGTCGAACCCCTGCAGGGATGGTGCCTCCTTCAGCTCCCTGGGCAGCCCCTGCTCCAAGGCCTCCCCACTCGTGCTGGGAAGAAGTGTCTCCTCAGACCCAACCTGACCCTCCCTTGGCACCCCCTGACCCCACTTCCTCTGGGGTCAATCCGTGGGGAGAAGAGGCCAAGCCCCCCCTCACTGCAGCCTCCCTGCAGGGAGCTGTAGAGAGCAGTGAGGGCTCCCCTCAGCCTCCTCTTCTCCAGGCTGAGCAGCCCCAGCTCCCTCATCAGCCTTGTTCTCCCAGCCAGCCCAGTTGCCCTCCTCTGGCCCCTCTCCAGCCCCTCCCTGCTCTGCAGTGCCCAAACTGCTCCCAGGACTTGAGGTCCAGCCTCACCAGGGCTCAGCATAGGGGCAGAATCACCTCCTTGGTCCTGCTGGCCCCACTATCGATCCAGGCCAGGATGCCACTGGCCCTCCTGGCCACCCTGCTGGCTCCTGTTCAGTCACCAACACCCCCAGATCCCTCTCTGCTGGGCAGTTCCCAGCCCCTCCTCCCCAAGCCTGCAGCCCTGCTGGGGCCCCAAGAGCAGGACCCAGCACTTGGCCCTGCTGAGGCTCCCACAGCTGACCTCAGCCCACCAGCAGCCCCCTCTGGGCTCTGCCTGATCCCCCACCTGGTTCAGCTCCACGAAGGAGTGGATGTTGTCCAGGCGGAGAGGAAACTTGTCCTGTTCCATGTCGTAAACCATCCGGGAGCTGCCGATGTAATCGAAGGTCTCCTGCAACAGGGACCATCCACATCCCACATGAATCGCACTGGGGAGCTACTGGGTCCTGCTGGGGTGAAGGGGCCAGAGGAAGGGATGGAGCAGAGGGTGCTGAAGGGATTAGAGCATCTCTGAGTGATGCTGGGGTTGTTTTGCTCCTGGGGAAGAGCAGCTCAGAGGGGTCTGATCGATGCTAAAGGGTGAGGGTAGGAGCATGGGGCCAGACTCCTTCCAGGACAAGAGGCAACAGGCACCAGATGGAAGCTGGGAAGTTCCCCCTGAACTTCCAGGAGAAACATCTTTGCTGTGAGGGTGGCAGAGCCCTGGAGCTGCCCAGCGAGGCTGGGGAGTCTCCTGCTCTGGAGAGATCCCAAATCCACCCGGACACTGGCTGTGCTTCCCTGCACAGAGAGGGTGGGAAGGCTGGAAATGGGGTGTCAAGGGGGCTGCAAGAAGCTGGGGAAGCACTGATGCCCCTAAGAGGAGACACAGAAGGGCACTGACGTCAAGCAGCCACCAGACCCCCTCCTCGACCCATTTACAGCCAAGACCTCTCATCCCTCCCTGCATCCTCAGAGCTCCACAGCCACTGCCCCACCCTGGGTGCAGCCTGACCCCCGTCTCCCCTTCCAGGGAAACTCTGACGAGGGATCTGTGTGCTGGGAAGGGTGAAGGAAGGGAATCACGTGGCCCCAGCCTGGGGCTGGGACCAGAGAGGGGGGTGGCAGCTTCCCAGAGCAGCACAAAGGAAGCCATCGCATGGAGATGCCTCGAGGGGAACATCAGCTGTTGGCCAGCAGTCCCTCCTCCACACTGCTGCTGCTGCTGCTCTTCCCCAGCTGCCAGCACTGGGAAACTGGTCACAATTTGCTGCTGTCACCACATATATTTTTAATTTTGCCTTTTCTGGGCTTTATTTCTGGATTTAAAGCCTGGCTGTGGTGCTTCACAGAACATTAGGGATTGGAAGGGACCTCAAACGATCATCCAGTCCAATCCCCCCACCACAGCAGGATCCCCTAGACCCAGTCAGGAACATGGCCAGGGGGGTTTGAAATGTCTGCAGAGGAGACTCCACAACCCCCTGGGCAGCCCCTGCCAGGGCTCTGGCACCCTCCCTGGGAAGAAGGTCCTTCTGATATTAGTGTGGAACCTCCTCTGCTCCAGCTCACACCCGCTGCCCCCTGTGCTGTCACTGGGTGCCCCTGAGCAGAGCCTGGCTCCATCCTCCTGACACCCACCCTTCACACATTGATCAACATCCATGGGGTCACCCCTCAGGCTCCTGTTTCCCAGCTCCCTCAGCCTCTCCTCAGCAGGGAGATGCTCCCCTCCCTCCATCATCCCTGTGGCTCTGTGCTGGGTTCTCCCCAGCAGCTCTGTGTCCTTCTGGAGCTGAGGGGCCCAGAGCTGGGCACAAGATCCAGCCTGACCAGGGCTGAGGATAGAGAACAGACAGCCAGAGCAGGAGATAGGAGGGAAAGCAAAGCTCGGAGTTGTTTACCCAGAGTGAACTGTGGGGCAGAACGTGGGGCTGCCCCAGTTGAAGCCCCACCTACTCTTGTTATTCAGAGATCCAGAGAATCCCAGTTGGAAGGGACCTCAAGGATCACCTGATCCAACCTCTCCAGCTAAGAATCCAGTTGAAATTCACTGGCCAAGCAGCCTGTGCAGCTGGGTCTGAACACTGTCCCACGGACAGGCCACTGACTCCTTCCCTTGGGAGATGATTCCTGCGGTTCATGGTTCTGATGGGGAAGGGTTTTCTTCTGGATTCCAACGGGAATCTCCTCAGCAGCAACTCAGACCCATCCCCCTTGGCCTTTCCAGATGACTCCTTGGATAAAGGGAGCCACCATCCTCTTGGCAGCTACAAGTGATCCCAGTGCAACCATCTAATTTAAACTGGATTTGTAGCTGGAGAGGTTGGATTGGACAATCCTTGAGGTCCCTTCCGAGCTGAAACCCAGATCCTGTCTGTGCTGGGGGAGCAGAGAGCGCTGGTGAGGGGCCACAGCCACTCGACTCCACCCAGAGAAGAGGGAAAAGGTCCCTCCCAGGGAGTCAGAGGGCTGGTGTAGCCCCTTAGAAGCAGCACTGCTGCTGCTCTTACCCCTTGGAAGAAGGTGAACATGACGTTCCTCGGCAGCAGGTGCACATCTGGCACTTTGCGAAGGGCTTCAGCAGCAGCCAGGTGGGTCACAAAGGAGGAGACGGCGCTCTCGGCCCCGGGCGCGAGGTTCCAGAAGAAGGAATGGCTGTCGATCTGCAGACACCACAGGGAGGGGTGAGAGCTGGGCCCAGAGGTGGGGGAGAACTCGCCCATCGCCTCCCGGCCCGCTGCAGAGGGAAGAGCTGCATCTCAGAGAATCACTGAATTGGCTGGGCTGGATCTCCCAGGGACACCCCCAACCAGATCAGGCTGCCCAGAGCCTTCCCTTCAAGACCTCCAGGGATGGGGTCCAAGTTACCTCCCTGGGTAACCTGTTACAGTGTTCAACCTCTCTCCTTCTCAAGACCCTTCCTCCTAAACTCAAGGCCCTCCTTCCTTCCTAAACTCAAAACCCCTCTTCCTAAACTCAAGACCTTCTTTCCATTTCAGACTGCTCTTCTCTAACGTGAGGCCACTGCCCCACTTGCCCTGTCACTCCAGGCCTTCACAAACAGCCCTTCTCCATCTTCTCGTAGCCTCCTTCAGCTACTGGAAGGTCCCTGTCAGGTCCCCTCCCCGCAGCCTTCTCTTCTCCAGGCTGAACAACCCCAGCTCCCGCAGCCTGTCCTTGTAGCAGAGGTGCTCCAGTCCCCTGATTGTCCTCTGGTCCTGCTCCATCAGCTCCCTGTCCTTCCTGAGCTGAGGACACAGCCTCCTGCTTAACGAGGTTTAAAGGACCAACTGAGATGGGGCTGAACAGGGTCCTACATTTTGGCCACAGTAACCCCCTGCAGCTACAGACTGGGGCATCAAGGGCTGGAGAGCAGCCCAGCACAGGGGGAACTGGGAGTACTGGTTGACAGCTGGCTGAACAGGAGCCAGCAGGGTGCCCAGGTGGCCCTGAAGGCCAATGGATTGTCCCCCTGTGCTGGGCACTAGAGAGGCCTCCCCTCCAGTCCTGGGGGCAACCAGCACTGAGGGCTGGGACTGAGGCTGCCAGGGGAGGGTTAGGTTGGGTGTGAGGAAGCCCTTCCTCATGGAGAGGGGGATCAGAGCCTGGACTGGGCTGCCCAGAGCAGTGGGGGAGTCCCCATCCCTAGAGGTGTTGAAGGGCAGCCTGGCTGTGGCCCTGAGTGCCCTGGGCTGGCCACTGGGGTGATGTTAGGCCCTGGGCTGGTCTGGCTGAGCCCAGAGGGCTTCTCCAGCCTCAATCCTTCTGGGATTCTGTAACTGGGGCAGTTCTAAGGCCCCTGAGCCCTGTGTTATGGGGTGAGCTGGCTACTCTGCCTAGTTCATCCCCATGAGACACATAATCCCAGGTCTAAGACAGTGAGATGAGGAGGTACCTACTCTCGTGGCGACCATAACGACTTCCTTCTCAGGCTCCACCTTTCCTGAGGAGTTAATGGGGTGCAGAGTGCTCCAGACGTTGTAATCGAGGAGAGGGTCACAAAGAATCTCTGAAGAAGCAGAAACAACACGTTTTGAGGGCTGAAGGAACTTCCTGGTGAGGAGCAGCTCCTCAGTGGCTCTGGAGGTGGCAAGCTGTGCTCAGCAGTGGGGAGGGCACAGGATTTCCATGGCTGGACACTCGGTCAGGCAGAGCAGGAACCTGAGAGCCTTTTTCCATGGGGGATGGACACAGCTGAGGCCAAACATAGCCCAAAATTCTGAACCACTCCAGGAGATTGATGGAATCACTGGGTTTTGAAGGGACCTCCAGAGGGCAGCCAGTCTCTAACTCCCCTGCACCAAGCAGGGCCATCACTCTCCAGCCCAAGTTGCCCAGAGCCCCAGCCAGCCTGACCTTGAATGGGGCCTCCACTCCCTCTCTGGGCAGCCCCTGTTCCAGGGATCCCCCACCCTCAGATCCAACAACTTTCTCCTCAGCTCTGACCTCTCCCTGCCCTTTTCCAGCTTCCAACCAGGACTCCTCATCCAGTTGTTCCCTCCCCTTAGGAACAGGCTTCCCCAGCCTTCTGACAGCCCCTTCCAGAGGTTGGAAGGCCTCTGTAGGGTTCTCCCTGAGCCTTCTCCTCTCCCCCTGAACAGCCCCAGCTCCCTCAGCCTGTCCCCAGAGCAGAGGGGCTCCAGCCCTCTGAGCATCCTCGTGGCCTCACTCCAACAGCGCCAGCTCCTTCTGGAGTTGAGGGCTCCAGAGCTGGGCCCAGGACTCCAGGGGAGGTCACCCCAGGGCAGAGCAGAGGAGCAGAATTCTGCAAGGGCTCAGCAGGACAGGGAGAGGTGGGCAGTTAAAAAGAGGGATCAGCTCACCGGGGTTGATGCTGAAGGTGCTCTGCAGGGAGCTGCGTCTCATGCAGGTGACGGTGCTGGTGACCGCGTGCATGTGGGAGAAGAGCTGCATGGCACAGAGTGGGTACTGGGGCTCAGAGCCACCTCGAGGGACATTATGGTCCTGGTAACACTGGAGGGACAGGAAAACCACGGAGAAATCAGAACTTCAGCTACAGCATCGTGCCCTGCCCAGGAAACCAGACCCTCAGCTCTTCCCTGGGGAATTTCGATGCAAATCCCTCTCCTCCCACCCCTGAGGGAGGTCAGTACCTGCTTAATCACTTGGGTCTCGTTAGCATCTTCGAGGAGGAAGATAGGGAAGTGAAAATCCTCATAGGAAAGGCCGGTCCCGAGGGGGTTCCACACGGTCTTGTTGCAGTGGGCAAACTGGGGGCCATAGTCTTTGGAGTAGACACCTAGGGACACAAGGAGCAGGGCGAACCTGTGAGCCCATGGGGTCTCCATCTCTGCCCTCAGAGGGCAACAAGGAGGGGGAAAAGGTGAAAGGAAGTATCTCGGGGAGAGAGAAGGTTGTTCTAAGACGTTTCAGCTCTCCTTTGACGCCTTTCTCCAAGAGGACAAGTCCCAAGGGCAGGGTCCTGCACCTGGGATGGGTCAAGCTGCACCAACCCGGGCAGAGTGGGGTGAGAGCAGCCCTGAAGAGAAGGACTTGGGGGTGTTAGTTGATGAGAAGCTCAATGTGAGGCAGCTGTGGGGGCCAAGCACATCCTGGGCTGCGTCAAGGGAAGCAGCCAGCAGAGCAAGAGAGGGGATTGTCCCCCTTTGCTCTTGGGAGACCGAATCTCAAGCCCTGCCTCCAATCCTGCGGTCTCCAACATCAGGAGGACCTGGAAATGTTTGAGCCAGTCCAGAGGATGCCCCAAGGTTGATCCAAGGGCTGGAGCTCCTCTGCTGTGAGGACAGGCTGAGGCAGCTGGGGTTGTTCAGCCCAGGGAAAAGAGAACTCTCAGTGGGGGACCTCAGAGCTGCCTTCCAATTGCTGAAGGAAATCTCCAGGAAGGCTGGAGAGAGACTTTTCCCAAGAGGATCTAGTGATAGAACAGGGAGAAATGAGTTAAAACTGGAGGAGAAGAGGTTCAGAATGGATCTTAGGAAGAAGTTCTTTGAGGCCAGGGTGGAGACACTCTGGAATCGATTGCCTGGAGAGGCTGGGGCTGCTCTCTCCTCCCTGGAAGGCTGGAGGAGGGATCCTAGAGGAAGGAGCCTGGAGAAGATGATCTCTCAGCTCCCTTCCAACCCAACCCAGCCTGTGATTCCACGACACAGAAGCACCACCCCTCTGCATCCCAGAGAGGAGCATTTCCTCACCAAAGCCATCGTTGGGGCACTGCAAACCCGGCGAGAAACCCTGGGGAGGGCTGGGCTTGGCCACGGCCACGGCCAGGCCTGACACTCGTGAGGTTCCTTTCAGCTGCAGCATCACCTTCCTGGAATCACAGACAAAGGCTGAATTCAGTGGTGAGGAGTTAGCTCCAACCCCAAACAAGCTCCTGCTGATGGAGCATGTGATGATTCTTGTGAGCTAATCAGCCAACACATCCACATCCCTTCTCCTTTTGTTTCTAGGATTTCACAGAGAGCTACAAGCAGAAACCTTCAGCTATTTCTTTCCTGCTCTACCCAGGAAGGGATTGGGTCAATTGTAATCCTGTGGTTTAATGAACTTCAGGGTTGATTCTGGGCTCTGCTCACCCTGGGAAGGTCAAAACTGACCTGTTGAAGAGGTTTCCATCCAGCACTACCATGTAGGGTGGGTGTGGGCCATCAGTCAGGACCCAGCTCAGGTCCTCCTCCTTCTCAACCACATGGATCACCCCTGTGTCTCCACTCATGGAAGCTGTGGGCAGAGGGAGAACAGAGTTTCATTGCAATCTGCATCCCTGACATACCCCAGACCAGCAGGGCTTAGGGTTCTGAGTGGTTTAGGGATGGATTTAGATGATAAGGAAGGACAGGAGAAAGCTGAGATCCTGAGAAAGGCTCTGTGGGGGGCAAGGATCTGCCTCAGGGACCACAATCACAGCAGCAAACTGAGAAACCAGGAGCTCAGACACAACTCAGCACACGGAGCAGAGATGATTGTGACAGCAAAGGGGACCAGGAATAAGGAAGGAAGCAGATCCCAAAGCAAACAAGACCCTGCACAGAGCACTTCTGTAAGCAAATCAGTAACAAATCATCACCAAGGAAGCAAAACCCAAGTGGGAAGGGGCAAAACTGCTGACTCAAATGAACTTCAGTCAGGAATGGTGCTTCCTTATCTTTTACCTTGAGCTCTGCCTTCCTTGTTTCAATGTGACCATCCACCACCCAGTACAAAGCTAGCCAACAGCTCCCTTCACACCCTCACACCTCTTCCTGCTGCTCTCTGCGAGCTCGGCTGGGATTTGTGAGGTCTACAGGAGCAGTTTCAGGTTTCCACCCCTCTGCTTTGTAGAGCCAGCCCAAGCAGCAGCTCCCCAGGGGTCCTACTGCTCTACTCACACTGGCAGCCGATCTGGTGGGTGGCGTTGAGCAGCCGAACGCAGGGGGCTGTTTTGTTGAGGGGGATGTAGATCTTCCTCTCCACAGAGTTCCCCTGGCAGGAGCCTGAGAAGACATAGTCCCAGCTGCTCAAAAGCAGCCAGCCAGGAGGCTTCCCTGCTTCTTAAAAGGCCCTTCCCAACCCAAAGGAGGGATAGACCAGCCCCATCTCAACTTTGAGGGGACCAAACAAGCCCCTTCCTCTCCTTCCTTGATCTTCCCATCACAAAGTTCCCCTGGCAGGAGCCTGAGAAGAAGTGGGGGACAACCCAACTCAGAAGGAACAACCCAGGACCCCCACACTCCCCCCAACTCAGGGAATGGACAGACTAGCCCCATCTCAACACAGGGGACCAGAGAAGGCCCTTCCTCCCTCCTTGATCTCCTCCAAGGTTCCCCGGGCAGGAGCCTGAGGAGAAGACTCCGACCCAAACTCAGAAGGAACAAGCCAGGGCCCCCCACTGCCCCCAACCCAGAAGAGGAACTGCCCAGCCCTTCCTCATCTCGAGAGGGACCCCAGAATGGGGTCAGAGACGGCCCTGGAGGGGGGTCTCAGGGCAGGGATTCAGAGAGGGCCCGGAGTGGGGTTCAGGGGCGACCCAGAGAGGGCCGGGGGGGTGGGGGCAGAGCGGGGCCCAGAGTGGAGTAGAGAGTGGGGCTCGGAGTGCCCCAGAGAGGGCCCAGGAGGGGGACGGGCACGACGGGACCTCAGCCAAGGCCTCCTTCTCTCTTTCCCTCCTTCTCTTCTCTCCTTCCCCTCCCTTCCCTCCTCCCTCTCCCCCAGCGACCCCAACCCAGGGGAGGCCACCCCCCAGCCTCACCCGCTGCCAACGCGGCGAGAAGCAGCCCCCGGTACCACGAAACCGAGAGCAGGGCCCGTCCCCTCCCCGCCGGAGCCTCCAGCCCCCACCCAGCCCCTTCTCTCGCCGCCGCCATCTTCGGGCCCTTCCTGTTCCTCCCGCCGGGGGCCGCTGGGGGGCGCTGCCGGAAGCCGCTCAGGGCCGCCGGGAGGCCCCGACTCTATGGTTGGGGGGCGGGGCGGGAAGCGGAAGAGGCTCCAGGGGAGGGGCTTCCGCGGCCTCTACGTGGAGGTTGAGGGGAGGCGGCGGCTGAGCCGAGAGTGGGGGAGGGAGGAGAGAGGGCGATGCTGACCAAGTTCGAGACGAAATCGGCCCGAGTGAAAGGTAACGGGGGTAGAGGGGCCTGGCGGGCATCGCGGGGAGAGAGGCCCTGGACGGGGCGGCGCTGGGAGAAGGCCCTGTTGGGGAGCGGGGCCTGAGGGAGGGGCCCTGGCGGGGAGAGGGGCCTNTGGGGGCGGTGACAGATGAAGACCCTGAATGAGATGTAGGGGGGTTTTCCGTGAGCGAAGTGAAGGGGGGTCATTGGGTCTCTGGGAGGGGTAGGGAGGTGTGTGGGGCGCGTGTCCCTCTGAATTAAGGGAGAGGGAGGAGATGCCCTTCTGAACTGGGTATGGAGGGAGTCTCTGAGCTGAGTGTGGTGTTGATGACCCCTGAGTGGTGTCAGTGGGTTCTCAAGTCTCCTTGTCTGGATGCACCCTGGCAGGGCTCAGCTTCCACCCCAAGAGGCCCTGGATCCTCACCAGCCTCCACAATGGAGTCATCCAGCTGTGGGACTATCGCATGTGCACCCTCATCGATAAATTCGACGAGCACGACGGTCAGTGGGGCTGGGGAAGGGGTGGTTTTAGGGACCTGCTGGTGGAGGAGGAAGAGCCTCAGGTGACCTCAGGGCCTCTTGTGTTTAAATTGTGTCTGTTGCTTGCTCTGAAGGGAGAGGTGAGGGGGCCTGTTTGGGACTGGAAATGAACCGAGGTGGCCAGGAAGGCCAGTGACGTCCTGGCTTGGATCAGCAATAGCGTGGCCAGCGCGGCAGGGGATGGGATTGTCTCCCTGTACAGGGGACACTGGGGAGGCCCCCGTACTGTCCCAGAGTACTGGGGGCAGTGCTGGGCCCATCCCTTCAAGAAAGAAATAGAGGGGCTGGAGCAGGTCAAGAGGACCTTTCTGGATCCAGCCTGCTCTTCCTATCCATAGGGCCTGTTCGGGGAATCGACTTCCACAAGCAGCAGCCCCTGTTTGTGTCAGGAGGGGATGATTATAAAATCAAGGTAAAAACTTTGGCTGTTGCTCTGGAAAAGGGCTTCATCATCCAGGGAAGGAAACTGTGGAAAATGGGAAGGCTTTGTGGTTAAAGGATGGGGTGGGAGCTGGATAGAGAATGTGAACGGGCATGGATAAAGTGGGAAGGGATTGTGGTTAAAGAGATGAGAAGGGAACTGGGTAGAGGATGGAAATGGATAGAGAATGGGGAAGGAATTGGATAAAGGTTGGGAGGAGAGCTGGCTAAAATGGGAAGGGTTTGTGGATAGAGAATGAGAACTGGACAGAGTATGGGAATGGATTGCAGTAAAAGGGTGGGAAGGGCATTGGGTAAAGGATGGGAGGAGAACTGAATAAAATTGGAAGGGATTGTGGATGGAGGGTGGGAAGAGATTGTGGTTCAAGGGTGGGAAGGCAGCTGTTTACAGGGTGGTAACTAGGTAGATGTTGGGTGGGAAAGGAACTGGATAGAGGATGGGAGGAGAACTGGATAGAGGATGGGAGGAGAACTGGATAGAGGATGGGAGGAGAACTGGATAGAGGATGGGAAGACATTGTGATTAAAGAGTGGGAAGGGAGCTGGTTAGAGAATGAGAAGGGAACTGGATAAATGAGGAGAAAGCCTGGGAGGGAATTTCCCTGCTCCTGTCTCAGGGCTGCGGGAGTTAACAGCAATGAGGTGAAGTCTCCTTGCAGTTTGTGTTACAAAGGCCTTTGAAAAGGGGAAGAGGGGCTGGTAGATAAATGTTAACGTGAGGAAGCACCTCCAGATCCCTCAGGAGGGGGCACAAACCTCCATGGATGCCCTTTTGTGTTGGGCAGGTCTGGAACTACAAGCTGCGCCGCTGCCTCTTCACTCTGCTCGGCCACCTGGACTACATCCGCACCACCTTCTTCCACCACGTGAGCTCCACTCAGCCTTAGCCCAGGGCCTCCTCCTGCTCTGGGTTGGGAAGGGAATGGCTTTGGCTTCTCCCTGTGGGAATCTGCTGAAGAAACCCGTAGTAAAGTCACAGGTGACACCAAGCCAGGGGGCAGTGTGATCTGCTGGAGGGGAGGAAGATGCTGCAGAGAGGTCTGGACAGGCTGAGTTGATGGGTGGAGGCCAACGGGTTGAACAGGGCCACTTAGGTAGAGTCCTAAGTTTGGGCCACAATAAACCCCCAGCAGCTACAGAGTGGGGGATGAGAGGCTGGAGAGCAGCCTGGCACAGAGGGAATTTGGAGTATTGGGTGGCAACAGCCTTAACAGACAGCAGGGTGCTCGGGTGGCCCGGAAGGCCAATGGCATCCTGGCTTGGATCAGCAGTATTGTGGCCAGCAGGGCTGGGAATGGGATTACCCCCTGTCCTGGGCACTGGGTAGACCTCCCATTGAGTCCTGGGGGCAGTGCTGGGCCCCTCACTTAAAGAAAGAGATGGAGGAGCTGGAGTGGGTCCAGAGAAGCAATGAGGCTGGGGAAGAGACTGGAGGGAAAGGCTGATGAGGAGAGGCTGAGGGAGCTGGGGGGGGTTCAGCCTGGAGGAGACTTGGGGGACCTTCTCTCTCTGCAACTTCCTGAAAGGAGGTTGCAGTCAGGTGGGGGTCAGGCTCTTCTCCCAGGCAGCCAGTGTCAGGACAAGAGGGCAGGGTCTGAGGCTGCCAGGGGAGGGTAAGCTTGGATGTTGAGTAGCCCTTCCTCCTGGCAAGGGGGATCAGAGCCTGGACTGGACTGTCCAGGGCAGTGGGAGAGTCCCCATCCCTGGTAGCTCTTAGTACCCTGGTCTGTCTGCTGGGGTGATGGAGGCTCTGGTCTGGGCTGGCTGAGCTCAAGGGGCTTCTCCAGCCTCCATGATTCTGGCATTCTATTTAGATTTAGGGACCTTGAGAATCAGCTAGTTCCTGGGAATGTTTGGAATTAGGGTGTGGAGAGGGTCTCTCTGGGCTCTGTGTTACTTTAACCACAGAATGCTTTGGCTTTGTAGGAGTATCCCTGGATTCTGAGCGCTTCCGATGACCAGACCATCCGGGTTTGGAACTGGCAGTCCAGAACCTGTGTTTGGTAAGATAAAGAAACCAATTAACTGTGTGGTTTGGGTGGGATTAGCCTTCACCCAGTGGAAGAAGTGACAGAGAAATGTGATGAATTACCAGTATTTCCACCTTCCACTCTGTTTTTTTGCTGCCACTGCTCTTGTTTCCATAAATTCCCAAGTTACTCGATGGAAATGGCTTGAGGTTACACAGTTTAGTAAAGTGGGAAGGGGCCTTCAAGGGCCATTGGGTCCAGCCCTCCTGCTCAAGCAGGGTAGAGGTTACTGAGCAGCAGAACTGCCTGAATAGCCTCAATCAGCTCCACAAAACCCCATCCAGAGGGTCTGAAGCCTCTCCAGAGAAGGGGCCTCCACAGCCTCCCTGGGCAACCCCTTCCAATGTTTAGTAACCCTGACTGGGAAGGAGTTTTTCCTCAGGTTGAGGTGGAAGTCCCTGTGTTCCAGCCTGCACCCAGCACCCCTTGGCCATCCTGGGCAGCCCAGTCCAGGGCCTGACCTCTGTCTCCCTTAACTCTCTGTCCCTCTTGAGTTGGGGAGATCAGAACTGGCCTCGGGTGCTGCCTCACTAAAGCAGAGTAAAGGGGTAGAAGAATCTTCCTCGATGTGCTGGATACCCTCCTGCTGATCAATCCCAATGCCCTCTGGGCCTTCTTGACCACCAAGGCTCCTAGTTGGACCCCTGAATCCTACAGTGGGCAACTGAAATCCTACAGTTGGCAGCTAAGTCCTCCATTTGACCCCTAAAGCTTCCAGCTGGAGCCCAAACCCCTCCAGGTGATCCCATACCTCCCCACTCTGACCCCACAAATCCCAGGGGCAGCCCCAGAGGAGGATTTTCTGATTGTTGGGGACAGACCTCTTGGAGAGCAGTGTAGGGGAAAGGGACATGGGGGTCCTGGTGGGCAGCAGGATGGCCCCGAGCCAGCAATGTGCTCTGGTGGCCAAGAAGGCCAATGGCATCCTGAGGTGGATCAGAAGGGGGTGGTTAGTAGATGGAGAGAGGTTCTCCTCCCCCTCTGCTCTGCCCTGGGGAGGCTGCAGCTGGATTGTTGTGGCCAGTTCTGGGCCCCTCAGCTCCAGGGGGACACAGAGCTGCTGGAGAGGGTCCAGCGCAGAGCCACAGGGGTGATGGAGGGAGGGGAGCATCTCCCTGCTGAGGAGAGGCTGAGGGAGCTGGGGCTCTGTAACTGGGAAAAAGGAGCCTGAGGGGTGACCCCATGGATGTTGTTAAATATGGAAAAGGTGGGTGTGAGGAGGATGGAGCCAGGCTCTGCTCAGGGGCACCCAGTGATGGGACAGGAGTTAACCAGTGTGAGCTGGGGCAGAGGAGGTTCCACATCAGTGTGAGAAGAACCTTCTTCCCAGGGAGGGTGCCAGAGCCCTGGCAGGGGCTGCCCAGGGGGGCTGTGGAGTCTCCTCCTCTGCAGACATTTCAAACCCCCCTGGACTGTTCCTGTGCAGCTGGATCTAGGGGAGCCCGCTGTGTCAGGAGGGTTGGACTGGATGATCTTTTGAGGTCCCTTCCAATCTCTAATGTTCTGTGATTGTGTGGTTTGTTCCATCATCAAGACCGTTAATGAAGATCCTGAGCAGCAGTGGAACCAGCACTGATCCCTGGTGGACTCTGCTAGTTAGGATGACGAATGCTGCTGAAGGCTGGGAGGCCTTTGGTGCCAGACATTCACCCCTTGAGAGCTCTGTGGGAGCAGAACTGCTCCACCCTGGGGTTCCTCAGGACCCTGCTGATTGCTGTGGGTGCAGCTTTCCCTTGAGAACCCCCTTTTCTGCCCTTGTTGCTGCAGTGTGCTGACGGGACACAACCACTACGTGATGTGCGCCCAGTTCCACCCCTCGGAGGACCTGGTGGTGTCGGCCAGCCTGGATCAGACCGTGCGTGTCTGGGATATCTCTGGTGAGTGAACCCCAGTTGATGGGGGCCTTTGCCTCCCAGTTTCCAGGGAATTGGGGAGTGTTGGCTGGAAGGGACCTGGGGGCTTCTTCCTTTTGCATGAAGTGCGTTTTCTGTGACAGCAGATGGGGGGGCTGTGGCTTCAGGCAGCCAAAAAGGAGGGGATTCTGCAGCCTGATCTCCAAGGGACAAGTGGTTCCATCAGAGGAGTCATCCTGCTGCTCAGCTGTGCAGATGTGCTGGAGTTTTTCCCTCTACTGGGCACTGGGGAGCCCCACCTTGACTCCTGGAGTCAGGTTTGGGCCCCTCAATGCCAGAAGGACACGGTGGGGGTTGGAGTGTGGTCAGAGAAGTAGCTGGAGAGCTTCTGAAACGGCTTCAGGTTGCCCCAGGGGAGGCTGAGGTTGGCCCTGAGGACCAGTTTCTTCCCCAGAAGGGTTGTCTGGGCTGTGCAGGGCAGTGAGGGAGTCGCCATCCCTGGAGGGGTCTTGAAGCCCTGGAGCTGTGGGGTGAAGGACAGGGCACAGTGGGGCCCTGGCAGTGCAGGGGCAGCGCTGGGACTCAAAGTAGGAGCTCAAAGAACTTCTCCAACCCCAGTGATTCGATGACTTGGAGGAGGATTTTAGCAATTTCCAGATCACCTGTGTCCCCTTGGAGGGAGCAAAACCTCATGTGTTCTCCAAGAGAGACAATGAGATGCTGGTGTTTTCCTCCTTGCCCAGCCCTGGCTTTTCCTCCTTGCCCAGCCCTGGCTTTTCCTCCTTGCCCAGCCCTGGCTTTTCCTCCTTGCCCAGCCCTGGCTTTTCCTCCTTGCCCAGCCCTGGCTTTTCCTCCTTGCCCAGCCCTGGCTTTTCCTCCTTGCCCAGCCCTGGCTTTTCCTCCTTGCCCAGCCCTGGCTTTTCCTCCTTGCCCTCCCTATTTTCCTCCCTTCCCAGTTGTTTCCCAGTTATTTTTCTTATTCCCCAGTCCTCCTCCCACTCATGTTCCCCAGTAATTTTCTTCCTCTTCCCAGTCACTTCCCAGCTGCTTTCCTCCTTTCCCAGTTACCCCACCCCCCCAAGGAACCCTCCCAGAACCAAACCCCATCCCTGCACTGTTTGTAGACCCCTGTGGGATGGAGAGAAGAGCCTGACGAGAGGCAGCACCGCTGCTGCTCCAACACAAACTGGTTTAGCCCGCAAACTGGGATGGGGGCAGCTGTGTCCACAGCGGGGACTGGGGCCACAGTGGCTGTTTAAAACCTGGCCCCTCTCTCTGTGCTGCCAGCACCGGGGGTTTTGATCGGAGCTCCTGCCAGGAAGCTTTTTAGCTGCTGCCTTCTCCCACAAACCCCCTCTCTCCGCAGATTTCCAGTTGCCAAATTGGTTTGGGAGATGGTTGTGGGGGTTTTTTATGTCGTTCTTCCTCGTTGTGTGAGGAGAGAAAGTAGAGGCAACTGAATGATTGTCTCAGCTGTCGCTGCGGTCGGAGCCCGCTCCCTCAGAATTTAGTGCTTGTCTGTGGAACAGTCCTACAGATTGATGGGAAGTGGCTTCCAAAGGCAGTGTCACTCCTCACTCTGTCCCTTCAAATCACCGATGGCCCTGTAGAGGGATCAGAGTGGCCTGGAGTGGGGTGAAAATTCCCTCTAGGAGATGAAAGC
This sequence comes from Rhinopomastus cyanomelas, assembly GCA_013400115.1. NCBI lineage: Eukaryota > Metazoa > Chordata > Aves > Bucerotiformes > Rhinopomastidae > Rhinopomastus > Rhinopomastus cyanomelas. The sequence goes on along the minus strand of VXBP01001098.1, from coordinate 29,157 downwards.
CAGCTTAGGAAAGGGGGGAGAGGGGAAGAAATGGGGGGGTGTCAACCCTTTCTCTGCAGAAGGGCCACTCTTCTGTCTCGTTTGCTCCAGTCCCTGATTCTGGGGGAGCAGGGAGGGAGTCACAGTCATCTGATGGCCCCAGTTTGGGCTCCAGCAGCCTCCTGGGGAGGGTGAGATCCCCGTTTCATCGGATTCCTGTTGTACAAAGTATTCCCAGGAGCGTGACCTGGCCTCGGGGGGTTGTTTTCAGTTCCTGTTTGGGACCTCCAGCTAAGGGAGCTCCAGCTGCTCCCAGTTACAGGGTCTTCCCTCATTTTTCTAGGGTTCTTTAGGGTTTATTTAATCCTCTCTGTAAGATGGATTTGTGTCAGCTCTGGGCTGACCCAGTCCTCCTTCAGGACCAGGATTCCTTAAAGTCATCAATGACCCTTCAGCAGGATCCAAGAGGGATCGGAGTGATCTGGTGGGGGGTGAAAATTCCCTCTGGGAGATGAACTGCAGGTTAGGAAAGAGGGAGAAATGGGATATGTCAGGGCCTTCTCTGCTGAGGGGCCACTCTCTGTGTCCCAGTTTGCTCTAGTCCCTGATTCTGGGGGAGCAGGGAGGGGAGTCATCGGTGCTTTTCACGCTCAGATGGCAGTTTCCACCCGATGAAGTGTGTAACCGGCCCAGGAGAGACCTCAGCTTGTCCTTGAATTCCAAGCATTCCCTTGGTAACGTGATTTCCCCCTTCCTTCATCCTTTCTTCTCCTTCCTCTCTTTTCCCCAAAGGCCTGAGGAAGAAGAACCTGTCCCCTGGAGCTGTGGATTCGGATGTGCGGGGGATAACCGGGGTGGATCTGTTTGGGACCACTGACGCGGTGGTGAAGCACGTTCTGGAGGTACTGGTGCTGTCGGTGCTGCACAGCTCGACTGAGCAGCATCACTGTGACACACAGGAGCCTCCAACAGCCCAGAAAGCCATCAGAGGTTGAAAAACAAAGGGGTGGGCACCTGACTTAGCTCTCGAGGCTGATAAAAGTCTTGGAGACCAGGGCCTTACAGGGTTCAAAGTCTGAAATCCTAGACTGGGCTGGGTTGGGAGAGAGCTGAGAGCCAACCCAGGGGCAGCGATACTTCTCCCCACCCCAGGGTGCCCCCAGCCCCATCCAGCCAGCCCTTCAACACTGCCGGGGCTGAGGGAGCAGCCACAACCTCCCTGGGCAACCTGGGCCAGGGCCTCAGCCCCCTCCCAGACAGCAGAGAATTTCCTCCTCAGCTCTGATCTCAAGCTGCTCTCTTCCAGCCATCTCCCCTCCTCCTATCCCTTGAAACTCCTGTACGAAGCCTGTCCCCAGATTTCTCACGGGCCCCTGGAGGGACTGGGAGCTGCTCTAAGCTTCCACTGGATTCTCCTCTTTGCTGGGCTGAACAGCCTCAGCTCCCTCAGTCTGTCCCCAGAGCAGAGGGGCTCCAGCCCTCTGGTCACCCTCATGGATGGTTGTGTGTCCGTGAGGACCCCTGGATTCTCCTGGATGGCCGGGTGCAGAATGACACGTCCCTGTGTCATCCCTCCCTCACAGGATCATCCTGGCTGGAAAGGACCTCCAGGATCATCAAGCCTAGCCCTCATCCCAGCAGATCCCTGACCCCCAGACTGTGGCCTCAAGTGCTCTGGCTAACTTGGCTTTTAAACCCCTCCAGGGATGGGGCCTCCAGCCCCTCCCTGGGCAGCCTGTTCCAGGGCCCAGCCACACTCTCAGGAAAGAACTTCTTCCTCAGACCCAGTCTAACTCTCTTCTGATGCAACTTGAGACCGTTCCCCCTCATCCTATCACCAGGCATTTGGGAGCAGACACCAGCCCCAGCCTCAGTGCAACTTGAGGCCATTCCCCCTCATCCTGTCATCAGGAATTTGGGAGCAGAGAGCAGCCCCAGCCTCGATCTAACCTGTTAGGCAGCTGTAGAGAGCAGTGAGGGCTCCTCTCAGCCTCCTCTTCCCCAGACTCAACAACCCCAGCTCCCTCAGCTGCTCTCCACAGGCCATCCATCCCTCTCCTCGCCATCTCCCCTCCTGGAGCTGGAGCCCACCCCCTCAGCAGGGCTGGAGAGGTCTGTGCGGTCCCCGGCCCGGCCGCTCTGCGGGGCCAAGCAGATGTTCCTACCTTGTCGTTACGGTCGAGACGACCTTCTGTGGCTGCTTGTTCAAGCTGGGGAGAGGCTGAGCTCTGCTGTCGAGCTCCAGCGTCGCGCTGCTGGTGATGAACTGCAGCCACTGAGCTGGTTATTGCCGGCATCTCGAACAGCTCCAACTGCTCCAAGGGAGCAGCGTGCTGTGGAAACCAAACCAACCCCAAAACCCGGCGGCGGGGAGTCGTGACAAAGCTCTCTGCAGGCACTGTTGTTTCCTCCTTCTCTTTCTTGCTGTGTTCAGTCACCAGATGGTTTGTTTTTGCCCACAGGGCCATGACCGAGGGGTGAACTGGGCTGCCTTCCACCCCACGATGCCGCTGATCGTGTCGGGAGCCGACGATCGGCAAGTGAAGATCTGGAGGATGAACGGTGAGAGGGTCCTCCAGGAGAAGGGTGTTAGGAGCTGTTTCCTTCCAGGCTCTGAGCGTGGGGAAGTGGCTGGAGAGCTGTCCCAGCAGAAAGGGACCTAGGGACTGACCAGAGGCTGAACAGGAGCCAGTGGGAGCTCAGGAGGCCAAGAAGGCCAAGGGCACCCAGGCGTGGGGTAACCATGGGGTGGCTGGAGATGCAGGAGGGGAGACATCAAGTCTGATGGGGAGAGGCTGAGGGAGCTGGGGCTGCTCTGCCTGGAGAAGAGGAGGCTGAGGGGAGCCCTCACTGCTCTCCACAGCTCCCTGCAGGGAGGGTGCAGTGAGGGGGGATTGGCCTCTTCTGCCCAGGGACTGGCAACAGGAGCTGAGGAAAGGGGGTCAGGGGGTGCCAGGGGAGGGTCAGGTTGGAGCTGAGGAGACACTTCTTCCCAGCAAGAGTTGGGAGGCCTTGGAACAGGGGCTGCCCAGGGAGGTGGTGGAGGCACCGTCCCTGCAAGGGTTCAACCAGGCCAGGGGGTCTGAGGAGCTGGTGTAGGGGTTGAGGGGTTGTAGGGCTGGAGGTTGGACTGGAGGATCTTGAAGGTCTTTTCCAACCTGGATTGGATTTATTGATTTGCTGAGGGCAAAGACTGTGAGAATAAAAAACTACTCTGGAATAAGAAGGGGAGAGTGGATTAGAGAAGCAGAACCCCTTGGTTGAGTTTCTACCAGCTCAGTCTAGTGAACTGATGATTCTTAGCACCTCCAGAGTCAATCCAGAGGATCCCTGTCTCTGGTCTGAGCCCTGCTAGTGGGTAGAGCTGAGAATAAGTGGTTTGTTTTAGAATAAACTGCTGGTGGAGTGTTTCCCTCATTCTCTCCTGCTTCTGCTTAGAGTCAAAGGCCTGGGAGGTCGACACTTGCCGGGGCCACTACAACAACGTCTCGTGCGCTGTCTTCCACCCTCGGCAGGAGCTGATCCTCAGCAATTCGGAGGACAAGAGCATCCGTGTGTGGGATATGTCCAAACGGTTGGTACCTGTGACTCCTCCATGCTTTGTGGTCAGGAAGGTCCTAGAACCTGAGCTCTGATGATTCAGGGGTGTTTTCTTGGAGCTTTGTGCTAGGAGTAAGGCTTGGGCTCATCTGAAATCACCTGGGGAGGGGCTGACCTAGTGATTCTGCTGCTGCAAATGCCTTCAGTGAGAGTGTTATCACAATCACAGAGTCCCAGAAGCCCTCTGAGCTCAGCCAGCCCAGCCCAGGGCACTAAGGGCCACAGCCAGGCTGCCCTTCGACACCTCCAGGGATGGGGACTCCCCCACTGCCCTGGGCAGCCCAGTCCAGGCTCTCATCACCCTTTGCCAGGAGGAAGGGCTTCCTGACACCCAACCTAACCCTCCCCTGGCAGCCTCAGGCCCTGCCCTCTTGTCCTGGTGCTAGGTGCCTGGGAGAAGAGCCTGACATCCCTTCAGGGAGCTGGTGAGAGGGAGAGGGTCACCCCTGAGCCTCCTTTTCTCCAGGCTGAACCCTCCCAGCTCCCTCAGTCTCTCCTCATCAGCCTTTCCTTCCAGTCCCTTTCCCAGCCTCGTTGCTCCTCTGGACTGACTCTAGCACCCCATTATAAGGCTCTGAAGATGGGGGTTTGAACTCCCTGGGGACTCCTCGTGCTGCTGCTCTCGATGGTGAAGCATAGGATCCCCATTTTGCAGCTGAAGTTCACACTGAGGTTTCCATTTAGGTTTTAACCCTTCTGTTCCCATTTAGCACCGGTGTCCAGACCTTCCGGCGTGACCATGATCGCTTCTGGGTGTTGGCTGCCCATCCCAACCTCAACCTCTTTGCTGCAGGTAAAGAGAAAGGAACCAGTTCTGTGTCTGACAGGTTGCTGTGAAAAGAAAATGGGTCCTGTCTAGGGACTCCCAGTAGGATTTCATTTCCTTTTAACACCCCTTGCAGAACTCACTGACTTCCAGGTGCTTTTGGTACGTGTGGGGAAAAGCTCCTGATGTTTAGTGGGGAAAAGCTCCTGATGTTTAGTGGGGAAAGGCTTTTGATTCAGTTGGGAAAAGCTCCTGACATTTAATGGGGAAAAGCTCCTGGTGTTTGGTAGGTGAAGCTCCTGGTTTAATAGGGAAAAACTCTTGGTTCTTAGTAAATAAAAGCTCTGTACATTTAGTAGGGAGAAGCTCCCAACCTTTAGTAGGGAAAAGCTCCTGGTTCAGCAGGGAAAATCTCTTCATGTTTAGTAGGGAAAAGCTCCCAACCTTTAGTAGTGAAAAAGCTCCGGGTTTAGTAGCTCTTGGTTTAGTAGGAAAAGTTCCCAACCTTTAGTAGGGAAAAATCTGGTTTAATAGGGAAAGTCTCCTGGTTTAGTAGGGAAAAGCTCCTGATTTAGTGGAACAACCTCCCTGTACCAGCAGCAGCTCAAAGCTCCAACAAGCAGCTTCTGCACTAACCAGCAAAACACCTTAAGGCTGAGCAGGGATGGGGCAGATCCCGAGGGACCTCAAACCTACAGACCCCCTGGAGAGCTTTTCTGGGTGACTCTCAGATCTTGGATTGACTTAGAAGACCTGAGAGCGAAGGGGAAGAGCAGGATAAACTCCTGGGGCCGGCCTCTCTTGGTTTGCGTGGACTTGCCTGGCTCGGAGGGGCTGGGCTCATCATCTGAGCGATGGGATGAGAGCCCCAGCGCCCCGTTAACCCCCTCCAGGCCACGACGGCGGCATGATCGTGTTCAAGCTGGAGCGGGAGCGCCCCGCGTACGCCGTGCACGGGAACGTGCTCTACTACGTGAAGGACCGCTTCCTCCGCCAGCTGGACTTCAACAGCTCCAAAGACGTGGCAGTCATGCAGCTGCGAAGGTGGGAGATGGCTCCTGGGGGTTCAGCTGGACCCAGTACCCCCCCCCCTTTTATTTTCCAGCTCCTGTTGTCACACATTTCAGTTTCATCTGGCTCCTCTGGCAGATGAATTTTCAAAGCAAATTACTGAGGCTGGAAACAACCTCTAAGATCATCAAGTTCAAATGAGAAGGTTTCTAGGTCAATTTCTAGCTGTGCAGAGAGATTTGGGGGGTTTTAATTTAAATTAATTAGTTTTCTCAAACTGAAACTCCGGCTCTTTCATCTTCTGAACCACTGATGCTCTTGTGGTGCTGTTGTGAGGCTTTGATTGAGGGGATCCATCAAAGCAGAGCTTTCCTGGTGCCTGCTGTGTTTCTTGGAACCCCAGGTTGGGTTGGGAGGGAGCTCGAAGCCAACCCACTGCCAGGGGCTGCGACACCTCTCCCCACTCCATGATGCCCCCAGCACCATCCAACTTGCTCTTCAGCGCTAACAGGGATCACAGAGCAGCCACAGCCTCCCTGGCAACCTGGACCAGGGCCTCAGCCCCCTCCTAGCCAGCAATTTCTGCCTCCCAGCTCAGCCCAGTCATTCCCCTTGGAGCCCCCTTGTCCCAGCACTGGATCCCTCTGGAAGAGGCTCTCTGCAGCCCTCCTGGAGCCCCTGCAGGGACTTGCAGCTGCCCTAAGATCCCCTTGGAGCCTCCTCCAGGCTGAGCAGGAAAGGAAGAGGTTTTGTCAGAAGTTGACTGGGGTAGAAATCATCATGGTCTTCTCTCACTTTCTCTTCTCTTCCTGATTCTTCTTGTTCAGTGGCTCCAAGTTCCCGGTGTTCAACATGTCCTACAACCCAGCTGAAAACGCTGTCCTCCTCTGCACGGTGAGTTCTTCCCCAAAGAGCTTCCCTCTGGGCTCAGCTGGCCTGCAGTTCCAGTTTCATGTCCCTCTCTCTCCTCACAGAGAGCCAGCAACTTAGAGAACAGCACCTATGACCTCTACACCATCCCCAAGGATGCTGACTCCCAAAATCCTGATGGTAGGTGCTTCCTGTTTCCCAGAATTAGCCCCCCTGCCCTGAGCAGTCGATTCCAAGGTCTAATCCCCCTTTCCAGGAGGAAGGGCTTCCTAACATCCAACCTAACCCTCCCCTGGCAGCCTCAGGTCCTGCCCTCTCCTGGGGCTGGCTGCCTGGGAGAAGAGCCTGACCCCCAGCTGGCTGCAACCTCCCTTCAGGGAGCTGGAGAGAGGGAGAAGGTCCCCCCTGAGTCTCCTCTTCTCCAGGCTGAACCCCCCAGCTCCCTCAGCCTCTCCCCATCAGCTTCTCCCTCCAGTCCCTTCCCCAGCCTCGTTGCTCCTCTGGCCCCTCTCCAGCCCCTCCGTGTCTTTCTTGAAGGGGGGTGCCCAGCGCTGCCCCCAGGACTCGACGTGAGACCTCAAATCTCACTCTAATCCTCAGGGCTGTGTAGCCCAGTGGAGCCTCCCCGCTCCTCCTCCTCCCTCCCAACTGCCTCTGTGTGTTTGTTATCTATAAAAACCCCCAGCTCACCCCCCACCCTGGTCTGGGCTCCTTCCTCCGTGGTTCCTGCTGCCCCTGCAGCACACAGAGCGTTTGGCAGCTCTCCCTCTCGCTCCATCACGTCAGGCTGACTTGAAAAATTCATGTTCATCCCAAACTTTTACTGCCACCAATATATATTTTATAATTTTGGTATTAGGGGACTTTTTGTTTGCTCTCCCCCTCCCCTTCCCGACTCAGCGGGCGGCTTTGTCAGTGGAGATGGATTTGGAGCCGCGAGCTGGGTTTAATCGGGGAGGTTTGTTTTTCATCCTGGGAAGAGCAGCCGCTGCCAGGGCGCTGGGAGGTTTGTCTCTTCCTCTCGTCAGGTTTCGGGGCAGTTTACAAACAGAGCGGTGATTTAGGAACAACAAATGGTGGGGGAGGAGCAGCCACCCCAACCCCAGTCACTCCTGTTCCGCACTCTCTGAGTTCCCATTTGGGAGCTGAAGCTCCAGCTGATCCCTCCTGCCTCTGTCATCGAGGCAGTAAAGATTTTCCCGAAGCGAGGGGGAGTGATGGATGAGTTGGGCTGGGGTGCAGCCTCACTGTGCTCCCAGAGTGATCGGCGTCCGTGGCTCCGGTGATGATTGTGGCGCTGAGTGCGGCCGGCGGGGCAGAGGGGGAGGAGAAGGGGGCTTAGGAGTGACTTGAGCTGGGCTACATCTTCCTGATACCCCTCAGGTGCTCGGGTTGGTTGGGATTCTGGAGCTGGCTGGGGACACCCAGCTCGTGGCCTAAATGAGGGAAGGGAGTTGTTCTCGTAGGGGAAACAGGTCTGAGCCTCCTGCAGACTGGGTGCTCTGGTGCTGACTGGGTGGGGAGCACCCAGCTTCTCATCTAAATGAGGACAGGGGGTTGTTCTAGGGGCAGAGGGCTTGGACTAGATGATCTTTCAAGGTCCCTTCCAATCCCTAGTGTTCTGTGTATCTGTGATTCTGTGAAAATGGGTCTGAGCCTCCTGAAACTGGGTGCTCTGGTGCTGACTGGGAGGGGAGCACCCAGCTTGTCATCTAAATGAGGAAAGAGAGTTGTTCTTGTAGGGGAAACAGGTCTGAGCCTCCTGCAGACTGGGTGCTTTGGTGCTGACTGGGTGGGGGATACCCAGCTCATGCCCTCAGTGAGGAAAGGGGGTTGTTCCTGTAGGGAAATCAGATCTGAACCTCCTGAAAACTGGGTGCTTTGGTGTTTTTATTCAAGGATTACATCAAATTCTACTGGTTCCTAAGTTCCTTCTGCAACAGGCTGCTCTGGGGGTGACCTGTAGATTTGGGACTGTGCTGTAGGTGCTCAGTGAGTGTCTTGGAGTTGTCATCCTCATGCCCTTGTGATCTCCAGGGGATCTTACTCCTCTGTGACAGCCTGCAGGGTGATCTATCTAGTCAATCACGTTCTGCTTGATCTAGTGAGGGCTGAAGACCTGAAGCCAATAAAAATAGCTGTATGTGGAGATTTAGAGAAGCAGGTGAAGTCACCCCCAGAAAACCCCACACAGAGCTGGGAGTGGAATTCAGAGCCCTCTTACTGAGCTGGGGAGGGGAAGCGATGGCTGAGGAGCTCTCGGGGCTAAGGCAGCCACATCCAGGTCATCATTTCTGAGCCTGTTAGGTCTGTAGGCACCACCTGGAGCAGCCCCTGATGCAGATCACGACTGACCCTGGTGAGAAAGGGGGCTGAGACCTAACAAGAAGTGTTCTTCTCCCAAACCAGCAGCACCATTTTCCCTCCATCTCACCCCGTTCTGCTGCAGCCCTCGGCCCCGTCCGTTGGCTCTGGGCTGGCTGAGAGCTCTGTTTGCTTTCGCGTTGGAAATCGGGGAGAACAGCTGCGAAACTGGGGAGAGCTGAAGCTTTTCTCCTTCAGCTTGTTTGCAGCAGGAGGTGGGGAGAGGAGGAGGAGGAGGAGGGGGGCTCCCATCGAAGCCGGGACCCTGGCTGTTGGCTCGGCTTGGCCGACGAGGCTCCGCTCGTTAAGCTCGACAGACGGCAGCGTCGCCCGCGTCGCCCCGTGCCAGCTCCAGCAGCCGCTTCTCTTGTGCCTTGGCTTGCAGAGAAGGGCTGGCACTGGCCACGCCGAGAGCTGCAAGGCCATCGGGGAGGGAAATGACTCTTGTGAACAGCCTCAGGTTAAACAGGAATTAGCAGGAAGCGGCTCCAAGCAGCCGAGATGGGATCGCAGGGGGGTGCGGGATGCGGCTGCCGCTCGCAGCCTGCCTGGGGATCGGCTTTTATTCACTGCCTGTGGTTTTGGTCTCTGCAGCCCCCGAAGGAAAACGCTCCTCCGGCCTCACAGCTGTGTGGGTAGCGAGGAACCGCTTCGCCGTCCTCGATCGGATGCACTCGGTAAGAGGGCCGGCTCGAACGGGGCTGTGCTCCGCTGCCCTGCAGGAGTGGGGACACAGGGTTAGCCGTGGGAGGCTGGAGATGCAAGGAGGGAGGCTTCACGTCTGGTGGGGAGAGCCTGAGGGAGCTGAGGCTGCTCAGCCTGGAGAAGAGGAGCCTGAGAAGAGACCTCACTGCTGTCTACAGCTCCCTGCAGGGAGGGTGCAGTGAGGGGGGAGTTGGCCTCTTCTTCCCGGGGACTGGAGATAGGAGCAGAGGAAATGGGGACACCCTGGGGGTGCCAGGGGAGGGTCAGGTTGGATCTGAGGAGAAACTTCTTCCCAGCCACAGTGGGGAGGCCTTGGAACAGTGGGGTTGGAGGCACCATCCCTGCAGGGGTTCAACCAGCGGGGGTCAAGCTCTTCTCCCAGGCACCCAGCGCCAGGATGAGAGGGCAGGGCCCGAGGCTGCCAGGTTGGGTGTCAGGAAGCCCTTCCTCCCAGAAATGTGGACCAGAGCCTGGACTGGGCTGCCCAGGGCAGTGGGGGAGTCCCCATCCCTGGAGGTGTTGAAGGGCAGCCTGGCTGTGGCCCTGAGTGCCCAGGTCTGGCCACTGGGGTGATGGGGGTCCCTGGTCTGGGCTGGCTGAGCTGAGGGGGCTTCTCCAGCCTCAGTCCCTCTGGGATTCTGTGACTTCCTGTCATCCCCTGCCAGATCCTCATCAAAAACCTGAAGAACGAGATCACCAAGAAGGTGCAGGTGCCCAACTGCGATGAGATCTTCTATGCTGGCACTGGGAACCTCTTGCTGAGAGACGCCGACTCCATCACCCTCTTCGACGTGCAGCAGAAGCGGTGAGATCTGCTCTACGGGGAGACCCTTTCCTGTCACCCTGCTGCTGTTTGCTCTCAGGGAAGGGGATGAGTGCACCCAGCATCAGCTGCTGGCTCCCTCAGACTCGTCCAAGCCCTGGCTGTTAGCAAGAGCAGGGTGTAACCACAGCCAAGACACAGTTTGTGCTGGGCACTGTGCCGTCCATCACGGGGAGCTGTGTGTTGAATCCTTGTAGATCCCCCTGAGTGCAGAACTGGGGGCTGGAAAAGTGGGGAAACAATCAAAAAACCCAGTGAGCTCAGTTCGTGCCCCTCAGGTTTTGTCTCTGCTCAGCATGGCTGAGTGTTTGTGCTGGTTCCGTGCTGCTGGTTGCAGAGGAGTTGGTGCTCCTGGGTGGCTTTGTAGGGTTGAGAAGGTTCTGGATTGTCTGCAGATAGGTGGGGTGTCTGTTGGTTGTCCCAGAATCAGTGAATCACTGAATGGGTTGAGGTGGAGAAGCCCTTCGAGCTCCCTGAGCACTGCCAGGGCCCCACTGACCCCCAGCCCTCATCCCACGGCTCCAGGGTTTGGAGACCCCAACAGGGATAGGGACTCCCCCTTGCCCTGGGCCAGGCCTGGGGGTCCCTTTGGGGGCAGAAATTGATCCTCAAGGCCAACTTAAATCTCTCCTGGGGTGACTTGGTGCCATTTATTCTCATCCTGCAGAGAAGACACTGACCCCCACCTCACCCTAACCTCCTGCAGTTCAGGTTGTTGTGCAGAGCCAGAAGGTCTCCCCTGAGGCTCCTTTTCTCCAGTTAAACCCCCACCTAGCTCCCTCAGCCCCTCCTCAGTTCTGCCCCTGGACTTTCTTACTCCAGAACAGACAAAAATGGCTTTAAATCATCTGCAGACCAGCTGCAGGCTGGAGGGTTGTGGGTGGTGATCCAGGCAGAGCGTTTTGGGGACTGGGGTTGTTCACCCTCTGATAGCAGCACTGTCCTTTCACAGAACTCTGGCCTCGGTGAAGATCTCCAAGGTGAAATACGTCATCTGGTCGGCTGACATGTCCCACGTGGCTCTGCTGGCCAAGCACGGTAAGAGGGGGGACACACAGGGTCTCCCCTGCATCCTGCTGCACCCCAGCCCCTTCCTTGTGGGGAGCAGAGTCCCCCCAGTTTGACAAACCACCCAGTATAAGGAGGAGAGTGAGAAGGTCTCCCCTGAGCCTCCTTTTCTCCAGTTAAACCCTTTCAGTTCCCTCTGAAGTTTGCTGGCCCCGCCCTCCCGTGGGCTGGCCCCGCCCTCCCGTGGGCTGGCCCCGCCCTCCCCATCCTTTTGTCACTGAGGGACCCCAAGCCTGACCGGAGGATTCGAGGTGGGGCCTCGCAAGTGCCTCTAGTCCAGGGGGATGATCCCTTCCCCTGCTCCTACTGGCCACGCTGGTGCTGACAGAGCCGAGTTGTGGTTGCCACCATCTCCGGAGTGTCTGATGCTCTGCTTTGTGATGAAGAGAACCCGTCACGATGAGGAAGATGCTTGTAGAGGCTCTCCTGAGCTTCCATTCTCTTGCCCTTCCTCCCCAGCCATCATGATCTGCAACAGGAAGCTGGAGTCTTTGTGTAACATCCACGAGAACATCCGGGTCAAGAGCGGGGCCTGGGATGAGAGCGGAGTCTTCATCTACACCACCAGCAACCACATCAAATACGCCGTCACCACCGGGTGAGTGGGAGGGTTGTGCCCCAGGAACCCCTCTCCTGGTTCTAGGGGTAAAGGCAGGACTCCCTCGGGGCAGAGGCCTTCTGGCAGGAGAAGTTTAGAATCAGAGACATCGTAGAATCGAGGGACAGAGAGGGAAGAGGGGCTGCTCTGCTGGTCTGACTGGGGAGCTCCAGCCCCAAAGGCCCCAGGCAGCGCAGAGCCCTGCAGGAGGGGGTGGCTGGGGTCTGCTGCTCTGGGCAACGCGGCTGCGCTGGGTGTCCCCGCAGGGACCACGGGATCATCCGCACCCTGGACCTGCCCATCTACGTCACCCGCGTGAAGGGCAACAACGTCTACTGCCTGGACCGGGAGTGTCGCCCCCGCGTCCTCACCATCGACCCCACCGAGTTCAAGTTCAAGCTGGCCTTGATCAACCGCAAGTACGATGAGGTGAGGAAGCACCGAGTCAGTCACTCGGGCTGGGGAAGACCCCTGGGGTCACCCAGTCCAACCACCAACCCTGCTCTGCGAGGTCACCCCCAAACCAGACCCCCCAACACCACATCTCAGTGACTTTTAACCTCATCCAGGGATGGGGACTCAACCCCCACCCTGGGCAGCCCATCCCAGGGCCTGAGCACTCTCTCCAGGAAGAATCTCTCCCTGATGGCCAGTCTGACCCTCCCCTGTTGCAGCTTGAAGCCCTTCCCTCTGCTTTTGTCACTAACTCCTTGTGAGGAGAGTCCAGCACCAACATCTCCACAGTGTCCTTCCTAGAGAGCGATGAGGTCTCTCCTCAGCCTCCTCCTCCTCCAACTAACCAGCCCCAGCTCTCTCCATCTCTCCCCATCAGACTGATTCTCCAGGCCCTTCCCCAGCTCCGTTGCCCTCCTCTGCCCTCGCTCCAGCCCCTTGATGTCTCCCTTGTATTTAGGTGCTCAAACCTGGCCCCAGTACTCAGGGTTGCCCTCCTCTGGTGCTGAGCACAGGGGGACAATCACCTCCCTACTCCTGCTGGACACCTAATCCAGGCCAGGATGCCACTGGCCTTCTCGGCCACCTGGGCACCCTGCTGGCTCATGTTCAGCCTCAGTGAACAATCCCAGCCTCCAGTTAGAACCCGCAGGTCCCTGCCAGACTGCAGCCACCCTGCCCCCAGCCTGTAGCTTGGGGAGGAGGAGAGACTGGAAGAAAACCCCCCCCCAGTCCTCCCAAGCCCACTCCTGAGCTTCGGTGCCCCGGGGGACCTCTTCCTGTGCAGGTGCTGCACATGGTGAGGAATGCGAAGCTCGTGGGCCAGTCCATCATTGCCTACCTGCAGAAGAAGGGCTACCCAGAGGTGGCCCTGCACTTTGTCAAGGATGAGAAGACCCGTTTCAGCCTGGCACTGGAGTGTGGCAACATCGAGGTGAGGTGGCCGGGGCTTGGGGCAGAGTGTTGCTGCAGGGAGAGGAGAAGTTGTTGTGACGGCAGCTCTAGAGTCATTGAACGGTAGGGCTTGGGAGAGGCCTCTAGTCCAACCCTCCTGCCAGAGCAGGATCCCCTAGATCAGGTCACACAGGGACATCCAGGAGAGTCTGGGGTCTCTCCAGAGCAGGAGACTCCACAGCCTCTCTGGGCAGCCCCTTCCAGGGCTCTGGCACCCTCCTCACAGCAAGGAAGCTTCTCCTCACGGTGAGGTGGAACTTCCCATCTTCCAGCTGATCCCCCATTGTTCCCTGTCCTGTTACTGGGCACCACAGGGAAGAGACAGGCCCCTTCCTCTTGACCCCCACCCCTTGGATATTTACAGGCAGTGATGAGGTCTCAGCCTTCTCCTCTCCAGAGCAGACAGCCCCAGGGCTCTCCAGAAGGGTGTAGATGTTTGTGATCAAGCAGGGTCCTGCAGAGGGGCTGCCTCCTGCAGAGCTGCTGTTCCCATCTCTCGTTAGATCGCTCTGGAAGCAGCCAAAGCTCTGGATGACAAGAACTGCTGGGAGAAACTGGGGGAAGTGGCTTTGCTGCAGGGGAACCACCAGATTGTGGAGATGTGCTACCAGCGCACCAAGAACTTCGACAGGCTCTCCTTCCTCTACCTCATCACGGGCAACCTGGAGAAGCTTCGCAAGATGATGAAGATAGGTGAGTGGAGACAGGAGAGGGTTGGGGCGTCGTGCCCAGAGGGAGCGGAGCAGCTTCACTGCGGAGCCCAGGAAACAGCAAAGTGACTGTCATTCTCCTCCCCTTCCCCCTCCTGTTTGCCCCCTTTTCCTTTCTCCCTCCCCTTTCTCCCCCTGGCCTAGCTGAGATCCGGAAGGACATGAGTGGCCACTACCAGAACGCCCTGTACCTTGGGGACGTGGCGGAGCGAGTGAGGATCCTCAAGAACTGTGGGCAGAGTGAGTACCCTCAGCCTGACTTCAGGCTCCTTGGGCTGGGGAAGCTGCTGGGATGAGCTGGAACTTCTGCAGGCGGGTCGGCTTCACCTGTTACCAGTGAAACTGGATCAGGTGGGGAACCCAGGAGCTGAATGAGCACCCAGGAGCTAAAACACCGCCCAGGAGACCCGACTGCTCTGTGGGGTGTGTCCAAACCATCAGCTGCTGCCGGGTTCCAGACCCAGTGACACCCCCAGGGTGTGTTTGGGCACCCTGATGGGCTGCTGTGGCCAGAGGGGACTGGGAGGTGTCCTGATGGCTCCTGCATCTTGTTGCAGAGTCCCTGGCTTATCTGACGGCTGCGACTCACGGGCTGGACGAGGAGGCTGAAAGCCTGAAGGAGATGTTTGATCCTGAGAAGGAAACGGTTGGTCAGCTCCTCAGTGCTGTCACCTTCACTGCCAGAGCTCTAGGTTTTGGGGACAATCATGGAGTCCTTGGAGCTGGCAGTCACCTCCAAGCTCACCCAGTCCAACCATCACCCCAACCCCGCCGTGGCCACTAAACTCTGTCCCCCAGGGCCGCAGCCACTCGGTGTTTGAACCCCTCCAGGGATGGCAACTTCTCCTCTCCTTGGGCAGCCTGTTCCAACCCCTGAGCACTCTGTCAGGGGAGAGATTTCTCCTCAGGGCCACCCTCACCCTCCCCTGGGGCAGCTGGGAGCCGTTTCCTCTTGTCTTCTCTCTGGGGACTGGGGAGAAGAGACCAACCTCCACCTCTCTACACCCTCCTGTGAGGGAATAAGGTCTCCCCCCAGCCTCCTCCTCTCCAGACTGACCAGCCCCAGCTTCTTCAGCCTCTCCTCATCAGCCCTGTCCTCCAGGCCCCTCCCCAGCTTTGTTGCCCTTCTCTGGACGTGAAGGCCAAAGCGGGAGAAGGCAGCAGTGGGGTCTGGTGCTGGTGTGACTGGCTAGACTAGGGGAGAGAGGCTTGGGTGGGTGACAGCTGAAGAAGAACCTGGCCCAATAAGCAGAGGGGAAAGGACTTGAACCCAGTGCAGTCCCAAGGGCTCATACTGGGGCCAGTTCTCTTCAAGACCCTTACCAGTGGTGGGGAAGAGGGTAGTGGTCACCAGGCAGTGCTGGGTTGGACTAGAGCAGCTTAAAGGTCTCCTTGAAGTGAAAGATTTGATGGCTCTGAGCCATCTCCCTGCCAGTCACCACCTGAGCTTTTGGCCTTTAACTGGTTCCTGCTCCTCCCTGCTCAGATCCCCAACGTCGACCGCAACGCGAAGCTGCTGCAGCCTCCTGCCCCAGTGATGCCTCTGGACACCAACTGGCCTCTGCTGACTGTCTCCAAGGGCTTCTTCGAGGGGACAATTGCCAGCAAAGGTACTGCTGGGCTGCAGTGGGCAGAGTCCTCCTCCCTGTGGCTCCTTTGCCCTGGCAGATCCTCAGGTCTTTCAGGGTCTTGACTGTTGGAGGGGAGGGAGGGTCCTGGCCTGCTGTCGTTCTTCTCTTCTGCTCAGCGATGAGGAAGTGAAGGACCTTCTCCTTTCTGTAGGCAAAGGAGGTGCTTTGGCTGCTGACATTGATATCGACACCGTGGGCACCGAGGGCTGGGGAGAGGATGCAGAGTTGCAGCTGGATGAAGGTGGGTGAAGCTACGTGGGCATGGTCTGGATTAGGAGGGAGCTGAGAGCTCCCCCAGTGCCCCAACCCCTGCCAGGGGCAGCGACACCTCTCCCTCTCCCCACCCCAGGGTGCCCCCAGCCCCATCCAACCGGCCCTTCGACACTGCCAGGTCTGAGGGAGCAGCCACAACCTCCCTGGGCAGCTCAGCCCCCTCCCTGCACAGAATTTCCCCCTCAGCTCTGATCTCAAGCTGCCCTATTCCAGCACTTCAAGCCATTTCCTCACCTCCTGTCCCTGCAACCTCCTGGACAAAGCCCTTCCCCAGTTCCTGCAGGGACTGGGAGCTGCTCTGAGGTCTCTGCTGGAGCCTCGTCTTCACCAGCTGCCTCAGCCTGTCCCCAGAGCAGAGGGGCTCCAGCCCTCTGGTGACCTCCTCCGGCCTCGCTCCACCAGCTCCAGGTCCTTGTGTTGGGAGCTCCAGCACTGCACCAGTCCAAACCAGTAGTTTATCCCGCCAAAGCCCAGGAGGGTGCCCGTGCAGGAGCTCTGAGCCTTCTCCCCTGTCCTCTCCCAGCAGATGGCTTTGTGGATGCTGGAGAAGGCTTTGGAGAGGAAGCTCTTGGTAAAGGCCAGGAGGAAGGAGGTGGATGGGAAGTCGAAGAGGATCTGGATCTTCCCCCTGAACTGGTAGGAGGCTGCTGGAGTAGCCCAGTTGTAGTTGGGTGGGAAGGCAGCTCGTGGTGCTGCTGGGGAGGGGGGTGTGCTGCGGGTTTCTTCAGGGATTGGTCACCCCAGCTCTGATTTCATCGGGGCACTGGGAGCTTCCCCACTAATCACTGCTCTGTGCCTTCCCCCAGGACGTTCCTGCTGGTCCAGCAGGAGCCACAGAGGATGGCTTCTTCGTGCCACCCACCAAAGGCACCAGCCCAGCTCAGGTAGCAGCGCACATCTTAATTCTCTCTCTCAGAACCTTCCTACCTGCTTCTTTATCCTTCTTGTTAGCCCCCATCTGTGAGCAGAGCACAGGAGCCTCACTGAAGGGGTGCTGGGGGGTGAGGAGAGTCCTTAAAACCTTCTCTGGTGCCCAGCTCCTCCTGGATGTCTCTCTGTTCCTGTAGGTTTGGTGCAACAACTCGCAGCTCCCGGTGGACCACGTGCTGGCCGGCTCCTTCGAGACAGCCATGAGGGTGAGTTTGCCCCTGGAAGAGTGCTCCCCTGTCCTGGGTGGTCTGGGCTGTGATCAGGCTGCACCTTCATCCTGGGGCTCCCGTGGGGCGGAACAGGAGGGTGCCTGGAGCCTCTGGGGGGTCCCCGTGGCCCTTCTGATGCTGCAGAGAGACCTGGACGGGCTGAGTCTGTGGGCTGAGGCCAGCGGGCTGGGGCTGAACAGGGCCAAGGGCAGGGTCCTGCACTTTGGCCACAGCCTGGGGGATGAGGGGCTGGAGAGCAGCCTGGCCCAGAGGGCACTGGGAGCACTGGGTGAGGCTGGCTGAACAGGAGCCAGCAGGGTGCCCAGGGGGCCTGGAAGGCCAATGGCATCCTGGCTTGGGTCAGCAAGAGTGTGGCCAGCAGGGCTGGGGCTGGGATTGTCCCCACGTGCTGAGGGCACTGGGGAGGCCTCCTGTTGAGTCCTGGGGGCAGTGCTGGGCCCCTCCCTTCAGGAAAGAGGTGGAGGAGCAACGAGGCTGGGGAAGGGGCTGGAGGGAGAGGCTGATGGGGAGAGGCTGAGGGAGCTGGGGGGGGCTCAGCCTGGAGAAGAGGAGACTTGGGGGGGACCTTCTCCCTCTGTCCAGCTCCCTGAAGGGGACCAGGACCAGGGGGGGACCTGGCTCTTCTCCCAGGCAGCCAGCCCCAGGAGAGGGCAGGACCTGAGGCTGCCAGGGGAGGGTTAGGTTGGATGTTAGGAAGCCCTTCCTCATGGAGAGGGGCATCAGAGCCTGGACTGGGCTGCACTGGGGGAGTCCCCATCCCTGGAGGTGTTGAAGGGCAGCCTGGCTGTGGCCATCAGTGCCCTGGTGTGGCCGCAGGGGTGATGTTGGGCTCTGGGCTGGCTGAGCTCAGAGGGTTTCTCCAGCCTCCATCACTCTGGGGTTCTCAACCATCTCTCTTTCAGCTCCTCCATGATCAAGTAGGGGTAACAAACTTTGGACCATACAAGCAGCTCTTCCTGCAGACCTTTGCCCGTGGCCGGACAACCTACCAGGCCCTGCCGAGCCTCCCTGCCCTCTATGGGTACCCCCATCGCAACTGGTAAGGTGCTGGGTTGGCTCCTGGTGCCTGGCGGGGGGATTCCTGGAGCCAAAGCTCTGGAGAAGCTTCTGCTGCTGGAAGGGAGGAGCCTTCCCCTCTGCCTGATGCAAATATGGAACCTTCTGCTCCTTAGGGGGGTTTCTCCCCGCTCTCAGATGTAAAGATGTTAAGGACTTGACCCCATGAGTGGTGATCACTATGGGGAGGGTGGGTGTCAGGAGGATGGAGCCCAGGGGCACCCAGTGATGGGACAAGGGGCTGTGGGTGTCAGCTGGACCAGAGGAGGTTCCACATCAGTCTGAGAAGGACCTTCTTCCCAGTGAGGACTGGAGAGATGGACAAAAGGAACCTGATGAGGTTCAACAGGGACAAGTGTAGGATCCTGTAGCTGGGGAGGAACCACCCCATCACAGAATCACAGTGTTAGGGGTTGAGAGGGACCTTGAAAGATCATCTGGTCCAACCCACCTGCCGTGGACCAGTGTAGATGAGGGGTAGACCTGTTGGACAGTAGCCTTGAGGAGAAAGCTCTTGGAGCCCTGGTGGACAATCAGCTGTGCAGGAGCTGAGAGTGGGCCCTTGTTGCCTTCTGGGCACAGAACAATCATGGAGTCATCCAGGC
Source organism: Rhinopomastus cyanomelas (assembly GCA_013400115.1). Classification (NCBI taxonomy): domain Eukaryota; kingdom Metazoa; phylum Chordata; class Aves; order Bucerotiformes; family Rhinopomastidae; genus Rhinopomastus; species Rhinopomastus cyanomelas. The sequence continues at coordinate 10,531 of VXBP01001098.1, read as the reverse complement.
TGGTGAAGACCTTCAAGATCACCCAGTCCAACTGGCTGCCCTACAGCCCCCACAACCACTACCCCAGTAACTCAACCCCCCCAGCTGCCTGGTTGTTGAACCCCTGCAGGGACGGTGCCTCCTGCAGCTCCCTGGGCAGCCCCTGCTCCAAGGGCTCCCCACTCGTGCTGGGAAGAAGTGTCTCCTCAGCTCCACCCTGACCCTCCCCTGGCACCCCCTGACCCCCTTTCCTCAGCTCCTGTCACCAGCCCCTGGGGAGAAGAGGCCAACCCCCCCCTCACTGCACCCTCCCTGCAGGGAGCTGTGGAGAGCAGGAGGTGACCCTGGCTCAGAGCGAGCTGTGGTCGAGCTGGTGTCCTGCTGTCCCCCACGCCGGCCCCACTGGTCACCCCCAGGCTCTCTCTGGTCCCCCCAGGAAGGAGGCCTCCCTGAAGAGCGCCCTGCCCGCCGTCGGGCTGAAGCTCAACGACCTGATCCAGCGCCTGCAGCTGTGCTACCAGCTCACCACGGCCGGCAAGTTCGAGGAGGCCGTGGAGAAGTTCCGCTCCATCCTGCTCAGCGTCCCCTTGCTGGTGGTGGACAACAAGCAGGAGGTCGCCGAGGTGAGCGCCGGCTCTGGCTGTGGCCCGCGGGCCGGCGGCTGCAGGGTGCCCGACCCGCTCTCCGTGTCTCTCCCAGGCCCAGCAGCTCATCGCCATTTGCCGCGAGTACATCGTGGGGCTCTCCATGGAGATCGAGCGCAAGAAGCTGCCCAAGGACACCCTGGAGCAGCAGAAGCGGATCTGTGAGGTGCAGGAGCGGTCGGGACGGTGGAATCGGGGGGTCGGAGGGGACCTCCGGAGGGCAGCCCGTCCCCAAGGCCCTTTCAGGGCCAGCGCTCCGCAGCCCAGCCGGCCTGACCTTGGGTGGGGCCTCCACCCCGTCTCTGGGCGGCTCCAGGGATCCCCCACCCTCAGACCCAACAGCTTTCTCCTCAGCTCTGACCCCTCTGCCCTGTGCCAGCCACAAACCAGTCCTTCCCTGCCCTTGAGAACAGCCTCCCCCAGCCCTCTGACAGCCCCTCCCAGGGGTTGGGGGGTCTATAGGGTCCCCCCCAGCCTTCTCCTCTTCAGGCTAAACAGCCCCAGCTCCCTCAGCCTGTTCCCACAGCGGAGGGGGAGCACCCTGGTGGCCTCTGGCAGGAGGGAGATGAGCTGGAAACACCCTTTTGGGTTCCAGAAGGGCTCCTCAGTCCCTCCCTCCCCCGTGTGGCAGCAGTTACTGGGGTTGGGGTGTTCCTGGCAGCACCCCCAGTTTCCCAGGCGTGACCCCGCTGTCCCCTCTGCAGATGGCAGCCTACTTCACCCACTCCAACCTGCAGCCCGTGCACATGATCCTGGTGCTGCGCACGGCTCTCAACCTCTTCTTCAAGCTCAAGAACTTCAAGACGGCCGCCACGTTCGCCCGCCGGCTGCTGGAGCTGGGGCCAAAGCCCGAGGTGGCCCAGCAGGTACCTCTGGAGGTTGCCCCCCAGGAGTATCTCCCGGGCTGGGGACCCGCTTGGGATCCCTGAGCGGTCTCCTCCGGCTTGGGCTGCTGCTTAGCTGCCCCCCGCCTGGGCCGTGTTTTGCAGACCCGCAAGATCTTGTCGGCCTGTGAGAAGAACCCCACGGACACCCACCAGCTCAACTACGACATGCACAACCCCTTCGACATCTGCGCCGCCTCCTACCGGCCCATCTACCGCGGCAAGCCCGTGGAGCGGTGTCCCCTGAGCGGCGCCTGCTACTGCCCCGAGTTCCACGGGCAGATCTGCCGCGTCACCACGGTGAGGGGCCCCCCAGCGGGTGGAGGCTGGAGAAGCCCCCTGAGCTCAGCCAGCCCAGCCCAGGGCCCCCCAGCACCCCAGCTCGGGGCCACAGGCTGCCCTTCAACACCTCCAGGGATGGGGACTCCCCCAGTGCCCTGGGTCGCCCAGTCCAGGCTCTTGGTCTCCCCTTTCCAGGAGGAAGGGCTTCCTCACACCCAACCTAACCCTTGCCTGGTGCTGGTGCCTGAGAGAAGAGCCTGACCTCCACCTGACTGCAGCCTCCCTTCAGGGAGCTGGAAAGAGGGAGAAGGTCCCCCCTGAGTCTCCCCTTCTCCAGGCTGCACCCCCCCCCACTCCCTCAGCCTCTCCCCATCAGCCTCTCCCTCTGGTCCCTTCCCCAGCCTCGTCGCTCCTCTGGCTCCGCTCCAGGGCTTTTCCCTTCCCTGAGCAGCTCCCCCATCGTTGGCCCTGGCTGGGGGCTGCTCTGGGGCCAGGCTGGACGTTGCAGGAGTCCAGCTGGGTGAGGGCCATGAAGTTCAGCAAGGACAGCAGCAGAGTCCTGCATCTGGGGAGGGGGTCACACCAGGACCTTGGGGTCCTGGTGGCCAGTAAGTTCTCCCTGGGACAGCAGTGAGCCCTTGTGGCCAAGAGGGGCTGTGGTCTCCCGGGGTCCAGCAGGTCTTGGGAGGTTCTTCTCCCCCTCTGCCCTGCCCTGGTGAGGCCACACCTGGAGAGCTGGGTCCAGTTCAAGAGACAGGGTTCTACTGGAGAGAGGCCAACAGAGGGCTGCAAGGGTGATGAAGGGACTCTAACACCTCTGCTGTGAGGAAAGGCTGAGAGGGATCTCATCACATATCTGAGGGGTGGGGGGTCAAGAGGAAGGGCCCAGTCTCATCCCTGTGGTGCCCAGTAGCAGGACGGGGAATAGTGGGGGATCAGCTGGAAGATGGGAAGTTCCACCCCACCGTGAGGAGCAGCTTCTTTGCTGTGAGGAGGGTGCCAGAGCCCTGGCAGGGGCTGCCCAGAGAGGCTGTGGAGTCTCCTGCTCTGGACTGGATCTAGGGGGTCCTGCTGTGGTGGGGAGGCCGGACTGGATGGTCTGTCAAGGTCCCTTCCACCCCCGGTGCTCTCTGGAGCCCCCAGCCCCTAATGCTGTGTGAGGTCGATGACCCCTTTGTGTTTAACCCTCTCCCCTTCTGCTCCTCAGGTGACGGAGATCGGCAGAGACGTCATCGGGCTGCGGATCAGCCCCCTCCAGTTCCGCTAGCGCCCCGAGACCCACCCGGGGGGGAGCAGCTCTGGCGCCGCGCGGACCCTCTGCCCCCTCCCCCGTAGCCTTCGGTGTCTCTGCAGCAGCCCTGCCCGCGTGTCCTCCCCACCCAGACAGGTCCCTGTTGTGACTCGCTTGGCCGCTTCCCCCTCGCAGGGACTTGCCCTTGTGTTCGTGCTGCCTGAGCTTTGTGTGCCGCTTGCCTCCAGGCTGCCCGAGGGCGGCTGCTGGCCCAGCCCGGCTCTCCCAGGAGCCCGCTCTTGGCTCCGGGCCGGTTGTCCCAGCAACGCAGCTCAAAACAATCAACTTCTCATGAATAAAGCAGATTAACCCTCTGTGACCCCCTTCCTGTGTCAGAGGGGTTAAACTTCTGCTTCCCAGTTCCCCTCGGCTCCTGGACTGGGTGGGATTGAAGTTCTCATGGAGCTTGTAGGACCTGAGATGATGATGATGAGCTGGGGCAGCTGCTGAGTGTCTGCTCCCGGGGCTCAGATGATGCTGTT
>VXBP01001096.1:33833-81128 GCA_013400115.1 Rhinopomastus cyanomelas | reverse complement strand
GGGGGCCCAGAAGTGGACACCATAAAGGACCTTTCTCATGAAACAGCAAGTTCAGACAAATGTACAGTGACTGAGACAATCACCTAGTAACACATCTCGCTTTCCTGTACAGCCAAGGCAAAACATTGAAATCACAACGAAACCAACACAGAAGTGAGACATGAAAAGACAAAATCACAAACCCATCCCAGAAACTCAGCTAACTGTCACAATAAACACCCTCTCTCACCTTCTCTCCTTTGGCTCTTACTCACTGCTAGTCACTTGTCTGTAGGCTGGTGTACTCATCTCGCAATCCACTTGTGATGGGCTGCAAGCACAGATGGTGTAAATCACCATTGCTCAACCAACTCTGAAGGGGCTGTGCCAATTTCTGCTCTCCAGAGAGTAGTTTTGTATGTTCATGATTGGTTTGTGACCAATGAGGAATCAGAACTAAAACACTTCTGTGTTTACCATGAGTGCAACATCAAATGTACGAGGTCTTTGTTCATCTCGTTCTTTATAGCAGCTTGTGTAATTTAAATGCTGCCAGAGTGTGGTCATTACAGGCTTTTGAGATTTATGCCTTTTCTGAGAAGTATTGTGTCCAGTTCTGGGCACCTCAGTTCCAGAAGAACACAGAACTGCTAGAGAGACTTCATGGCAGAGCCGTGAAGATGATGGAGTGGAACATCTCCCTGATGAGGAAAGGCTGAGGGAGCTGGGTCTCTTGAGCTTGGAAAAACAGAGACTGAGGGGTGACCTCATTAATGTTGATAAATATGTGAAGGGTGGGTGTCAGGAGGATGGAGCCAGGCTCTGCTCAGTGGCATCTAATGACAGGACAAGGGGCAATGGGTATGAGCTGGAACAGAGGAGGTTGCACATCAGTCTGAGAAGGAACTTCTTCACGATGAGGGTGACAGAGCACTGGAAGGGGCTGCTCAGTGGGGTTGTGGGATCTCCTTCTCTAGAGATGTTTAAAACCTGCCTGGACGTGTTCCTGTGAGACTTGATCTAGGTGGTCCTACTGTGGTGGGGGGATTGGACTGGATGATCTTTCGAGGTCCCTTCCAATCCCTAATGTTCTGTGATTCTGTGAAGTATCTTGAGGAGCTCCAGCTCCTCAATCTCTTTGTTGAAGTGACTTTGTTTAGAGCAGCTAAAGATCTTCTTTAGAAAAGTATCTTCTTCGTAGCTTCTACTCAGTTTAAAAATCACATCCAAGTGGGAGTCAAATGTTGACACTAGCAAGGAGATGACTGCAGCTCGGTGGCGTTCTGCATTTGTGAATCTCTCTTGTGCCTGGACAAAGCACAGACAGAAGAGCAAAATTCTGCCTCTAAATCCCCACCCACAGCAAAGTCACTGAGGAGCAGGTTTGCTCTTTCAGAACGTCTGTCTGCAAATGCTGCTGTGTGCTCCAAACAGACATAACAATCCAGTTTATTTTGGATGATTGATTAATGGGAACATGACTCGTAGAGTCGGCGCATGACATTTCCTATTACTGTTTGAGAGTTAAAGGATATAAATACTTAGGCATTTGCCACCAGTTGGGTTGCCACCTGTCTACTGAACACATTAACAGGGGAAAAGGGTGAGTTGTATTCCCTTTAAGAATGCTGTAGCCATCTGAGGGACTCTGAATAACACTTCTGACACTGTCAGGGGGAAATTTTCCATAGCAATCTCAACACAGATTCAGCAACACGGTCTTTTCTCCCTGATATAGCCAGACATTTAAAGAACGTTGCAGACGGAGGTTCGCTGAAGCAAGTTGACAGTGCTCTGGGGTTGATGCTCCTCTCAGTAAGACAAGTCACTAGATAGCTACAGATGGTATCTGTGCACTGAGAGTGAACATTTAGCAAACAGCTGTCCATCTGTGTATAGATTAATCGCTTTCTCGGTTAATGTTTATGCCTGCCTTTGGGGAGTTGGTTAATAGGTAGCTCATTCGCAGGAAGAACTGGAGCTGGTTAAAACACAAAGTAAATCCTACACCAGTCACACCCCCAAATCCCCCACCTGCATTTCTTTGTGCAAAATACCTGTCAAACTGCCGGCAGGGCTATTCTGCAGCATGACGTCACTTGGTCCTATGACATGACCATTGACAGATCTATCAGCAGCGTCTATAATTAGCTCCTTACCTCTAAGTTTCAGTGATTTCAAGCAGCAGACTGATGCAAATGCTTTAAATTAGTCTCTGAAGATGCCTGAAGAAACCAGGCAGACTAACACCTAAAATGGGCATCAACACTACGTGTGTATCACAGCATCACTGAACATTGGGGATTTGAAGAGACCTTGAAAGATTATCCAGTCCAATCCCCCTGCCACAGCAGGACCACCTAGACCAAGACACACAGGAACATGTCCAGGTGGGTTTTAAATATCTCCAGGGAAGAAGACTCCACAACCCACCTGGACAGCCCCTTCCAGGGCTCTGTCACTCTCACTGTGAAGAAGTTCCTTCTCACATTGATGTGGAACCTCCTCTGTTCCAGCTCACACCCACTGCCCCTTGTCCTATCATCAGATGCCACTGAGCAGAGCCTGGCTCCATCCTCCTGACACCCACCCTTCACATATTTAGCAACATTAATGAGGTCACCCCTCAGTCTCCTTTTCTCCAAGCTCAAGAGACCCAGCTCCCTCAGCCTTTCCTCAGCACAGAGATGTTCTACTCCCTTCATCATCTTCATGACTCTGCACTGGACTCTCTCCAGCAGTTCTGTGTCCTTCTGGAACTGAGGGGCCCAGAAGTGGACACAGTATTCCAGAGGCAGTCTCACCAAGGCAGAGCAGAGGTAAAGGAGAACCTCTCTGGTATGAGAGAACCTCTCTGGTATGTGAATGGTGCAGACCAGCAGAGCAAGGCACTGTGTTTGATGTCCTGACCCTTCAACTGAAACACGTTGACAATTCCCAAAGTAATCAAGTTCACAGTGGAAGCCCTCTGACCCAGTTACAGTGCAGATCCGTCTTGCCACGTGAGTCCTTCAGTTTGTGCTCAAGCTCTGCAGAAACCTTGTTTGTGCTCTTGACCGAGACAACTGTATCAGCCTTAGATTAGAGCTGTTTTGGTTGCGAGGACAGCTCATAGAATCCGGGTCTGGACAGAAGTGTTTGAACTTATTTTGAGGTTCATGGAAAGCAACCAGAAATGCTCTTAGCAGAACGGCCAGCTCCAGGCAGATGCTTTGGCTCGCGCCGATAGGTATGCGTACGCAGGCATTTTTGTTCACATAGGCTAAAGGGGAGAAGCATTTTGCAAAATACCTTCAGAACAGAAAGTGTCACTGAGATGAAATGGGTTTTTAAACCCCTTGAGAATGAACAACTAGACCAGTTGTGCCTAGAGATTGATGGACACAATTGAAAGATGAAGACTAATCCTACTCTAAGTTCACCTCAAGTATTTCATGAATTTCACATGATCCACCCACTTTTTTTCTGTACCTCTGCAATTACCATATCAGCAGCAATAATTCTCTGTTGTTCAAGTGCCAGATACAACACAACTCTGGCATTCCTGAATGTGGCACATTGTGCTGCTCTGTTTGCTTGTTGCTTTGGAACAGGATTCGGTTGTATTCACTTGTGCACCACAGTTGAACTTTAACCCACTCTTTGTCACCTTCTTAATCAGTGATTTGTTTGCCTTGTGTTTAGGTTCTCAGATTTTGGTATTTAGTTTAAATTTTGCATAAAATTCAAATTATTCAAACTTTTTTCCAACCGGTTTAAGTTTCTCTCTCTTACCCTGTTTGGAACTACTGATCGTATGCAGGAAGTATAGGAGCACTGGACTTCAACTTTCTCCCTTCTACTAACTAGAAAATATGAAGTAGATCCTTTCTGTCTGCAGGAAGAAGTTCCTTCTCAGATTGATGTGGAACCTCCTGTGTTCCAGCTCACATCCATTGCTCCTTGTCCGATCACTAGATGCCACAGAGCAGAGCCTGGCTCCATACTCCTGACACCTACCCTTCACATATTTATCAACATTAATGGGGTCACCCCTCAGTCTCCTTTTTTCCAAGCTAAAGAGACCTGTCTTCCTCAGCCTTTCCTCATCAGGGAGGTGTTCTAGAGTAAAGGGTATAGGAAAATGCAGTTTTTTAATTGCTTCTACAAAGAAAACCACAAGAGATTGACAAGCAGGCTGTTCTTGCAGTCTTTCCTCCTTAGCAAATAAGTTAGCATCTCTATTAAAGAGATGTCTTGGCACATTTGGAAAGCAAACAAGAAAATACCTTAACTGCACCCTTGTTTTCCCATCTGTGAAGGACCTGATCTCACAGGCTCTTAGTCTGAAAGGGCTCCACGAAAGTCCAGTGGTGCAACTTCAGCAAAACACTGAGTTGTAAGATTGCAGCACTGCAGCAACCTCTTGCAGCGGGTTGCAAGATTTCCTATTTCAGGCATGCTTCTGGAGGAGCAGGCTTACATTTGCCCAAATTAAAAGATTTCTAGTTCTCGAGAGAGTGAACATCTCTTTTGGACGTGCTGACATCACTGCAGATATGAGCACCTGGTGCAGAGTTACCCCGTTAGACCACCTTTTTAATCACACTGACTCAAGCAGGCACTGGAATGGGCTGCCCGGGGTGCTGGTTGAGTCCCCATCCCTGGATGTGTTTAAGTCACTTAGATGTGAAGTTGAGGGATCTAGTTTCGGGGTGAACTTGCAGAGCAGGGTTGATGGTTGGACTCGATGATCCCAGGGGTCTTTTCCAACCTGAATGATTCTTGACTCTAAGCAATGCTTTTTAAACTATCGCCTGGTCACCAAACACAGTTTGTATACCTCAGGGTCTCTCAGGATCTCAGAAACACAACCCTTCTTTTGATAAATACAGTGCTCTGGAGAAGGGAACTGCCAACACTTTGGGTGTAATATGAGGGAGTGTTTCATTAGAGTGCATCACCATGGATTAGCAATAAAACCATCAGGATATTGTAGAGAATTGCTTAGGAAAGAGGGAGCTGGGAGTGTTTAGCCTGGAGAAGAGGAGACTCAGGGAGGACCTTCTCCTTCTCTACAACTCCCTGAAGGGAGGTTGTAGTCAGGTGGGCGTTGGGCTCTTCTCCCAGGCAACTAGCACCAGGGCAAGAAGGCAGGGCCTGAAGCTGCCAGAGGAGATGGATGTTAGGAAGCCCTTCCTCATGGAAAAGGTGATCAGAGCCTGGACTTGACTGTCCAGGGCAGTGGTGGAGTTGGCATCCCTAGAGGTGTTTAAGGGCCCTGGTCTAAGTGATTGTGGTGGTTAGGTCCTGGGTTGGGCTGGGCTGGATGAGCTCAGAGGGCTTTTCCAGACTCAATAAATAATAATTCTGTGTCAGAAAAAACAGTAACCTGTGGTTAGTGAGGCTCAGCCAGTGCAGTACACAGGTCACCTGTCTTTAATTTAACCAAGGAAGTCTTGTTTAAAATTATTAATTTGCTTGTAAGTTTCTGGGGATCAAAATGGTGACCTCATGAAAGGAATTCCCACTGGGTGAGACCACGGGCCCATGTAGCTCACTATTGTGTCTCTGGGAGTGGCAGGATTGCCTTTTAGGGAGAATGTGTGAACTTGATCTTTCCCTGAGCTCCTCTCTACACCTCCAGGATCCCAAACTGTTAGTGATGATGGAAAACAAATCCCTGTAGTACCTTTTTATGAAACATAGATCTGCCTAATCCTTTTTTGAACCTGATGAACTCTTTGCCCTGTTGCAGTAAATTCCAAGAGTTCTCTATTGGCTCTGTAAAGAACTTTCTTCTAGCTGTTCAAATCAGTTTAAAACATCATAAACTTGTGAACTATACTCAGTTCCACTCATGACTGTTCTTTGTAACAGACTTCCACTCAGTTTGTGTTTCTTATTCACCCAGGAGGGTAGCACAGCCATTATAGTAAAGCAGCGCGTTCAGAGTTGTTCCACGCTGAAAAAACAGAAACTCTTAAGTCTTGAGTCAGAAGACTTGTGCTTATCCTGGTCAGAAGCTAAGAGCTCTGCTTCTTAGTTGATATAAAGCAGAATAAATAGTATGGAGCAATCTAGTGGAAGGAAAAGATGCAGCTGTAACTTCACGTTGCTGGTTAAGAGGATTCTGGCCTTTCTGAATCAGCATCAGGGCTCTGTCTAATCTTCCTCCACTTATGTTGCAACAGAGGGTTGCCTAAGGGAGCTATGTTGGCTCTCTGCCACTCAATATTTCCCTTCACCAGGGAAACCCCCAACTGGCTTTTAAAGCCAACTTTATGGCCCCAGGACAGCACCAAAGCTACTATGAGGCACCTCACCACTTTCTTCAAGCATTTGAAAGCAAAGAGCAGGGAGGGGATCATGGGAGACAATCTAGGCAAGCTCAGAGCGACGTTGAGGCTTGTCTTGCTTAACATACTGACCATCCCTGCTTTTTGGGGTTTTCTAACTCAGGGGCAGACTTGCAAGAATGGCTACATCAGGTCTGGATAAGGGAGCAGTGGGCAAACTGCCTTGCCTCTGCCAACAGGCAGCCCTACAGGCTTGGGGATGAGTGGCTCGAAAGTTGCCCAGCAGAAAAGGATCTGGGGCTGCTGATAGGCAGATGGCTTAATATGAACCTTCAGGGTGCCCAGGTGCCCAAGAAGGCCAACAGGATTGTGGTCTGGATCAGGAATAGCATGGCCAGCAGGAGAAGTGAAACCAGCAGGAGAAGGGAAGTTATCGTGCCCTTGTACTCATCCCTTGTGAGGCCTCACCTCGAGTACTGTGTTCAGTGCTGGCCCCTCAGTATAGGAAAGACATTGAGATGCTGGAACGTGTCCAGAGGAGACCTACCAAGCTCATGAGGGGTTTAGAGAACTAGTTGTATGAGGAGAGGCTGAGGGAGTTGAACAGGTTCAGTTTGGAGAAGAGGAGAATGACGGGGGGACCTCATTGCCCTCTATAACTACCTGAAAGGACGTCGTAGAGAGGTGGGTATTGCCCTCTTCTCCTTAGTAACTAATGACAAAACCAGAGGAAAGGGCCTTGAGTTGAGGTTTGCATTGGATATTAGGAAGCAATTCTTTACAGAAAGAGTGGTTAGGCACTGGAAGGGCCTTTTCAGGGAGGTGGTTGAGTCACCATCCCTGGAGGTATGTAAGAAACATGTAGACATGGTGCTTCACACCCTGCTATAGTGGCAGGCATGGAAGGGGGTTAGTTTGTTGATCAATCAGGTATTTAGGGTTTTTGTTGTTGTGGGTCTGGTTGGACTCAGTGATCTAGGAGGTCCTTTCCAACTACCATTATTCTGTGATTCTGTGAAAAGCATATAAGCGTAGAGAAAATGGCAGCTCATAAGATGGCGTTGCCTCTGCCATCCAGAAAGCATATCCTTCCAAGAGGAAGGTCTGTGATTCAGGGGGAAAATCCCATGACAAAGCCTTTAGCCTTAACAATTGCATGTAACAGAGATTAAGTCATGGGAAACTCTAGTGAGTAGAGTTGCATGAATAAAAAGGAACATGCAGCAACATGAAACACGCCTGGCTTCAGGTTTCACTGCGCTCTTGTTGACAGAGTTGTTCACTGTGGTGCATGCATCTTTCCAGCAAGCAGGGGCCTAACTTCAAGGGACCTGGGCCGGGGGCAACCACACACAGCTTGGCTTTGCATCAAAAGTATTCAAGATTAACCTTTCCCGATACATGGAGACATGAAAAGCAGTGGGAAACCTGATGTTCTCACAGAATCAGAGTTGTCAGGGACCTCTAGAGATCATGTAGTCTAAAACCCTGCTAAGGCAAGACTGCCTAGAGCATATTACACAGGACTGCATCTAGGAGGGTTCTGAATGTCTCCAGAGAAGGAGACTCCATCACCTCTCTTAGCAACCCGTGTCAGTGCTTTCTCACCCACACAGTAAAGAAGCTTTTCCTCATTATCTAAATGAAACTCCCTGTGTTCCAGCTTGTGCCCATTGCTCCTTATCCCGTCACTGGGCACTGCTGAAAATAGTCTGACTCAATCCTCCCTATACCCACCTTTCAGTTATTTCCTTCTGTTATGTCTTCTCCAGGCTAAATAGTCCCAGCTCTCTTAACCTTTCCTCGTAAGAGAGATGGTTCAGCCCTACAGTCAACTTCACTGGCTTATGCTGGACTTTTCTCCAGTAGTTCCCCATCTCTCTTAAACTGGGGAGCCCAGAACTGGACACAGTATTCTAGAGGTGGCTTCACCAGGGCAGAACAGAGGTGGAAAATAACCTGACTTGACTTACCTGCCACATTCTTCTTAATGCGCTGCAGGATACCACTGGCCTTCTTGGCAAACATGGCACATTGCTGGCTCATGGTCAAGTTATTGTCCATTAGGACTCCAAAATCCTTCTTCTCAGGGATGCATAGGATGATTCCTCCCCAGATGCTCTTTTTGAACCTCATTAGGATCCCCTCTGCCCAGCCCTCCAGCCTATCCAGGTAATGCTGAATGGCAGCAGAGCCCTCTGGTGTGCCAGCCACTCCTCCCAGCTTTGTACCATCAGCAAACTTGCTGAGGGGACGCTCATCTCCTCCTCCTGGTTGTTGATGAATACATTGAACAAGACTGGACCCAGTAATGACCCTAGGTTATAACACCACTGGCCACAGGCCTTCCACTTGACCTTCACTCAGTTCTCAATCCACCTCACTGTTCACTCAGTTAACCCACATCTCAGGAGCTTCCTGATGAGGATGTTATGGTAGCCGGTGCCAAACATCTTTTGGAGGGCAAGGATTATTTCCAAGGATAACTCTCGGCAGGACTGCCTCTTCAGACTTGGAGTGGCTTGTGATCTCCATTCCTGTAGACCACTCAGAGTTGAAGACAGAAACACAGAGCCATCCCAGCTGGAAAAGGCCTCCAGGATCATCAAGTCCAGCTTGCATCCCAACATCTCCCTAACCCTTAGACCAAGGCCTCAAGTGCTCTAGCTGTTTGTATGTTAAACACCTTCAGGGTCCAAGTGACCTGTAAAACTCCTGTTCTCTCCTCAGGAAATTGAAGGCCAAAGCAAGGCCAACAGCAGGAGAAAACTTTTTAAAAGAATTAATTTTAATGCTGAAGCCATTGCAATCTGCTCCGCTGGAAGTTTAATGGCTCTGTCACCACCACCAGAGTCTTCCGTGGGGCAGCCTGGCCAGGGGACAGAGTTAAAACTTAAGACTCGGAGCCTCCTCGGAGTTGCCCCAACCGAGGCCAGGCCCAGGCCCAGGCCCAGGCGCAGGCCCAGGCCCAGGCGCAGGCCCAGGCGCGACCCTGCGAGGCCCTGCCGCTCGACTCCGCGGGAGGGCAGGGCGGCCACAGGCGCCTCCTGGGAGCTGTAGTTCTCGGTCCCGGCGGGGCGGGGACCAACGGCCGCTCTCTGCCTGTCCTCGCCGCGGTGCCTGCTAGGGGTTGTAGTTCCCCGGCCCCGACCCCGGCTGGGGCCGATGGCGGCGAGGCGCGGCCTGCCTGCTCTTCCCAGCAGCCCCCGCGCCCGGGCCGCTCCCGAGCGCGGGGCGGGGCGGGCGGCTGTAAACAAACAGGGCGGCGGGTGATGGCGGCGGTCGTGGCCTGCGGCTCGGGGTGGTGAGGGGCCGCGCTGGGGCTAGGAGCAGGGCCGGCGATACACATGGATGACAGCAAGGTAAGGGGGCTGCGGCCCGTTTGTGGCTAGGGCAGGCGGTGGGGCGGTGCAGGGAGTCCCCATGTTCCTCCTGAGCGCCGTCCCGGGGGGTTCGAGCTCCCAGCGCTGTGTAAGTGGGGTGTAGGCCCCGCAGAGCACCGTGGTGGGGGCCGCGAGTGAGGCGGGTGCTCCCGCTAAGGTTTTTGCAGTAAACTTCTCGGAAAGTCTCTCTCGAAAGCCTCTGATCGCAGTTGGACAGGAGGGGGGCGGTCTGCTCCCTTCGTTCTCCTCTGTCCCGCTTCGTTCTCCTCCTTCCCTCGTTCCTCTCCCTCCCTTGCTGCCAGTGCAGCACAGGGCCTCAGTGCTGCACATGCCTTTTTGATCAAGCCACTGGCTTCACAGAGTCACAAAACATTAGGGATTGAAGGGGCGTCGGAAGATCGTCTAGTCCCTGCCAGAGCAGGATCATCTAGACCAAGGCTTGACACGGGGTAGTGGTCCTGTAGTTCTTGGCCCTTCAGTTGCAGAAGGACACAGAGCTGCTGGAGACAGTCCAGCACAGAGCCACAGAGATGATGTAGTGGAGCTTGGAGAAAAAGAGACTAAGGGGTGACCTCATTCATATCTATAAATATGTGAATGGTGGGTGTCAGGAGGATGAAGCCAGGCTCTGCAGAGAATGAGCTAGATCACAGGAGGTTCCACATCAATATGAGAACAATATTGATCATCAGTATGAGAAGGATCCTTCATGATGAGGGTGCCAGAGCAATGGAAGGGGCTGCCCAGGGGTGTTGTGGAGTCTCCTTCTCTGGAGATATTTAAAACCCACCTGGATATGTGACTGAATCTAGGTGATCCTGCTGTGGTCTAGGGGATTGGAAGGGGTGATCTTTCAAGGTCCCTTCCAATCCCTAATGTTCTCTGATTCAGAGGAGGAAGAAAATACTTGATGTGATTTCTTAGGGAATAAATCTTAAGAAGTGATCAGTAACTTGGCAGTACTGCAGATCTACACAATGGATCACAGGTATGTGAAAGGTTCGTGATGATTTGCCAGTTTAACATAAAATTATGGAATCATTGAGATTGGGAAAGGCCTTTAAGATACTGTGTGTGCCATTTGGTTTTATTGAGGCCTTGACTGAAAGCTGGGAAGGGGAGTAAGGAGTTGCTTTTCTCCCAGGCAGCTAGTGATAGTATGAGAGGGCAGGGCCTGAAGCTGCCAGGAGAGGGTTAAGTTGGATGTTAGGAAGCCCTTCCTCCCAGAAAGGGTGATCAGAGCCTGGACTGGACTGCCCAGGGCAGTGGTGTTGTCCCCATTCCTGGAGGTCTTGAAGGCCAGCCTGGCTGTGGCCCTTAGTGGCCTGGTCTGGCTGCTGTGGTGATGTTAGGTCCTGGTGTGGGCTGGATGAGCTCAGAGGGCTTTTCCAACCTCAGTGATTCTGTGACTGACTTCAGTGACACGCAATGAAATGCTCACAGCTGTGACAACTGCCTGACAGATTACATCATCAGGACAATAGAACATTTGTGAATGTTCACTGATTTTTATTTCCTCTTGCATTAAGAACACTTCATCTCTCCTGCATCACAGTTATTTATAACAGATAGCTTACAGAATCTTTTCTTTTAAAAATAATTGTTCATTTGTTGTTGGGTGTTGTGGATTCACAGAACATTAGAACTTGGAAGAGACCTCAAAGACCATCTAGTCCAATCCCCCTGCCAGAGCAGGACCACCTAGACCAAGCAATACATGAACATATCGAGGCAGGTTTTAGGTCCTGATAATCTGCAGCATTTTGGGACACATTTACTAAATGAAGTAAGCTTGTTCACTCAGTAACAGGAGTGTTTGCTCTTTTTTTTCCTTAGGAAAAGGAAATTAGAAAAATTGATGTGTAGTGAAAGAAAAAAACCAAACAGGGTTGAGAATTTACTCTTCCTGTCTTCTGGCTGGGTTGCAGTTTCCCAGTATGATGCTTCCATTAGGTGCTTTCTGCATGTGCTCATGGTAGGCAGCTACTCCTGAATAAATTAGTAAAGGCAGTATAGAGGGCAGGGTTATGTTGGCATGTGATTGTTGACTCATTTTCCAAAGAAAGAAAAGGCTCAATTGTTTAATTGTGGGGGGGTTTCCTTCATTCTAGGACATCAGATCACTACATTACTGTTTTAATTGCAGCCTCCTAAATTTGTAGAACAAGTGCCTCTGAATGTCAGAGCTGACTCCTGTAAATTGTGGTTTTTAATGTCTGAACTTTAGTGTTTTGAACACTGCCTGTTGGAAAAAGTCAGTTCCACAGACAGGATGGTGAACTAAGAAGCCAGCATTGACATTCTTTTGTGTAGGGGTGTGTATTAGTAGTGTTTCTCCACACCCCCCTCCATTCAAACAGTGTGGTCAGAATGCAAATACAGAGAATTCCTCACTTCAGAGGGCTGTTGGCCAGTGTGGCTAATGTAATGTTTACAGGCCGATACTGTGCCATGGACAGTGTGCTAAGATGCTGATTGTATCAGAGAACAGAACATTAGGGACTGGAAGGGAACTCGAAAGATCATCCAGTCCAATCCCCCTGTCACAGTGGGATCTCCTAGATCCAGTCACACAGGAACATGGCCAGGGAGCTTTTAAATGTCTCCAGAGAAGGAGACTCCACAACCCCCCTGGGCAGCCCCTTCCAGGGCTCTGTCACCCTCATCGGGAAGAAGTTTCTTCTCATATTGATGTGGAACCTCCTCTGCTCTAGTTCACACCCGTTGCCCCTTGTCCTACCATTAGATGCCCCTGAGCAGAGCCTGGCTCCATCCTCCTGACACCCACCCTTCACATATTGATCAACATTCATGAGGTCACCCCTCAGTTCCCTTTGTGTAAGCTCTGGGTGGCCCTGCTTGAGCAGAAAGATCAGAGCAGATAACCCCCAGAGGTTCCAGCCCTCTTCAGCCACTCTGTGGTTCTTCTCTGAATCATATGAGTAGCACTTACAGTAGGATTACTTAAGCATCAACTTCCCTGTGATGTCGTGTCCCTCCTTTTTGGTTTTGACGTCAGTGGGGGCAGCCTTCCTTTGTTACTCCAGAATCAGTGGAGGTGTGTGCAAGGCTTCCTACCTGAGACACCTAGTGAGCACAGTGACGTGCTTATAGCCTCTGCGGAACCCAATTTTGAGTGTAACCTTCCTTTGCAGGTAGTTGGAGGCAAGGTAAAGAAACCAGGCAAGCGAGGTCGTAAGCCAGCCAAAATAGACCTGAAGGCAAAACTTGAACGAAGTCGGCAGAGTGCAAGAGAGTGCAGAGCCAGGAAGAAGCTGAGGTACCAGTACCTGGAAGAGCTGGTTTCAAGCAGAGAGCGAGCCATCTGTGCTCTCAGAGAAGAACTTGAAATGGTAAGAATCTATCATTTACTGAACCCTCAAGTTTTGGGGGGACTTGTCCTTGTGACTTTGTTAATGAAATCACTGAGATTTGGCCAGTCATAAGGTATCAAAACGTCGCTAACAGATGCATTCAGCTGTTTGCCTTCTTGACTTGTTGAACCTTGTGTTGCAAGTTGTTGAACTGGAAGCAAGCAAAGAAAGTGCGACTGCACGTGAGTCTCTTTGAAAGTCCAGCAGGAGGAGGGAGGTGATGGTCCTCTTGTACTCAGCACTGGTGAGGCTGCACCTTGAGTACTGGGGCCAGTTTTGGGCACCTCAGGGCAAGGGAGACATCAGGTTGCTGGAGTGAGTGCGGAGGAGGGCAGTGAAGCTGGTGAAGGGCCAGGAGAATAAATCTTCTGAGGAGAGATGGAGAGAGTTTGGGCTGTTTAGTCTGAGGAAGAGGAGGCTGAGGGGAGACCTCATCACTCTCTACAACTGTCTGAAAGGACATTGTAGAGATGTTGGTGCTGGTCTCTTCTCACAGTTAGTGACAGAACCAGGGGGAAGGGTTTCAAACTCCAACAGGGGAGGGTTAGATTGGACATCAGGAAAAAGTTCCTCATGGAAAGAGTGATCAGGCACTGGGATGGGCTGCCCAGGGTGGTGGCTGTCTCCCCATCCCTGGATGAGTTTAAAAGACGCTTAGATGTAGTGTTGGGTTTAGGGGCAGAGTAGGATTGATGATTGGACTCGATGATCCCAAGGGTCTCCCTTCATCTTTGTGGCTCTGCACTGGACTCTCTCCAGCAGTTCTGTGTCTCTCTTGAACTGAGGGGCCCTGAACTGGACACAGTATTCCAGATGTGGTTTCACCAGGGCAGAGTAGAGGGGGGAGGAGAACCTGTCTGGATCTGCTAACCACTCAGCTTCTGGTCCACCTCAGGATGCTGTTGGCCTTCTTGGCCACCAGGACGCCCACATCCCTTTCTCCTACACAGGACTCAGTCCCCAGCCTGTACTGGTCCCTCAGACTGTTCTTGCCCAGATGCCAGCCTCTACGCTGCTCTCGTTATATTCCATTAAATTTCCTTCATTAAAGATGAAGGAAGTAGGAACAAGGCACGTGTGCTGTCCGTGCCTTGCGCAATCAAAAAGAACCTCCTGATGGTCAATCAGCTCCGGAGTCATGTGAGATACTTGTTTTGAATAGGCCGTGAACTGGAACGTTATTCTGGCATGCCAGCAGCAGGAAAATGCACAGAGCGTTCCGTGCTGTTTCATAATGACAGCATTGTGTCTGGTAATGCCACTGAGTAGCTGTTGGCTGGCTGAAACAGAGTTGCTGAGGCCAGGTATGCGACCGAGGGCATGTGCTTAGCTCATTAGTGCTCTCCAGTTCTGCCAGACACTTCCAACCTCAGAGTAGTACCCTGGAAAGTAAAGTTTATGGCTCTGTTCTGTCTGCTGATGTGATCCTGGCAGTTTGCTAACTCCTGATGTGTTTGGGCATTTCAGTACAAGCAGTGGTGCATGGCCATGGACCAAGGGAAAATCCCCTCTGAAATAAAGGCCCTGCTAACTGGAGAGGAGCAAGGCAAAGCTCAGCAGAACTCATCCAAACTTGCCAAGGCTGTGAAGACAGAACCAAACAGCAGCAGTCCTTGTAAGTGTAATTCCTGTTCTGTTACATCTTTTGCGGTGTGGGAGGGTGGCTGTGGTGTAGGAAGAAACATGAGGATGTGCTTTTGGGCACAAATGATTGATTGAAGCAGAGGGCTTAGTGGGTGGCACAAAGACTCTGTGTAATGTTTACATGGACAACAGAGAAATTACATTTGCTAGAAAGCTGGGCAGTTACTTTAGAAGAAGGCTCGATCTTTGTTCCACCAGGGCCTGTGGAGACAGGCCTTTTGGGTTCTCTTATTGCAAGGGAAACGAAGCACATAAAACATAATTGCATTTTAAAAACTTTGTTTGGGTGCTTGCAGCTGAAATACAGGGAGAGGTGCTGGACATGGGCATGTTTGTGACCACGTTTGGAACTGTGACAATCTTCTGTTCCCCTGTGTTGCATTGTTCACAGAGTCACAGAGCATTAGGGATTGGAAGGGTACTTGAAAGATCATCCAGTCCCATCCCCCGACACAGCAGGATCACCTAGACCAAGTTGCACAGGAGCACATCCAGGGGGGTTTTAAATGTCTCCAGAGAAGGAGACTCCACAATCCCCCTGGACAGCCCCTTCCAGTGCTCTGTCACCCTCACTGGGAAGAAGTTCCTTCTCACACTGATGTGGAACCTCCTATGTTCCAGCTCACACCCACTGCCCCTCATCCTATCGTTAGATGCCCCTGAGCAGAGCCTGGCTCCATCCTCCTGACACCCACCCTTCACATATTGATCAACATTCATGGGGTCATCCCTCATTCTCCGTTTCTCCAAGCTCAAGAGCCCCAGCTCCCTCAGCCTTTCCTCATCAGAGAGATGTTCTACTCCCTTCATCATCTTCATGACTCTGCACTGGACTCTCTCCAGCAGTTCTGTGTCCTTATAGGACCTTGTGTGCTGCCGCAGAGATCGCTTGGTAGCTAGCAGAAGAATGGTGTTGTGTGAGAAGTGGATGCATCCTGAGAGGCAGGGTGAAAGAATTCCGTTCCACTGTCTTCTCTTTGCTCCTTCAACATGAAACTCTTTGATTGTGGGATTCCTAAGCCTGGAGGGCTTTTGGGCTAGTTGGTGTTTGTGTACGCGGTATCTTGTTCTTCTTTCTCTACGCCACCCTTCCCAAATACAGCTGTGGCAGCTTGTGAGCAATACCAGTCAGAGGTGGGGGCTGCTTTTGTGTCAGAACTCAGACTGCTCTTGTGGTCAGCAGTTATGTGGGACAGGCTGCTGGAAGAGGTGGTGGAGTCTCCTCTGGAGATACTCAAATCCCACCTGGATGCAGTCGGGTGTAGTGTGTGCTTCAGACAATCCTGCCTCAGATGGTCTCTTAAGGCCTCTTCCTACTCTCAACAATTCTGTGGTTCTTTGAAGTCTGAGAGGATCTGTAAAATAATAAGAATGAAGTGGATGATGCGTCGAATCGAATGGGCACTTCACTGAAGACACTTTGTAATTGCATGTGGAAAAAAAAGACCAATCCCTCTGCTTTCATGATCTGAGAACAGTGTCTGTAAAGGATCTGTCGTCTTTCCTGGACTTCTCGAAGAGTACTTACAACTGACACTAAGAGAACCAGACATTTGTAATGGATTGGATTTACTACTTACAGACGAGAGCTGACTCTCTTTGTGTTCTGGTGCCTGTGGCTGACTTGTTTTTCTTTGCTTCTTTTTATACTTTAGGGTGAAGATTAATCTACATCAATAATGAATCTCGTCATCCCATAGAGAGATGGAGAAGATTTGGCATCGCAGTTCCATTTGCTACTGTCCAAGAAATGATGTCTGTACTAAGCTCTAAGATTGCTGTTAATGTGAGGACCAAAGTAGAAACTAACCTAAAAATGCAAAGGAATCGGAGGACAAGTTGAAGTAAGAGCCCTAGTACTTTTCTTTAGACTTAAGAGTAACAGTGAGTGAAAGAGGATCCAGCTGAGGTAGAAATCCCTGTTGCAGGGATTTCCTTTCTGTAAGAAGCAGCACCAGCTTGTGAGTGTCTGGCTGTCAGTGCCACTGATCATTAATTTATCTGTAAATCATGGCAATAACTGAATTTCTTGTATGAATGTGTTGTGAAATTGTGTGAGAAAGCAGAGGCTTCTAATCTGCAGTGAAAACAGAGGTGTCCTGTGCTGAAGGAGGGCATCAGTGGACTAAAATCCAGCTGTTGCTGTATTTTTGGGATGTTCAGATTTCTGTATGTAGGTACAGCAGTAGGACTTGTAGTGTAAGTTATAGCCATTGCCGTAACTTCTGCAGATGCTGCTACTTGTCATTATTTATGCTCTTATTTGTATCTTATTTATTTTATTCACTTCAAATTGTGACTAGAAAATGGTGTCATTGTTCAGCTAATGATTTTCAGCAACACTTCATTAAAGAGATTTTTAAAAACCTGACTGGAAAAAAAACCCAAACCTAAATAACTGACTCTCAGTTATGTTTTGGGGTTTTATTTCCATCATAAGAAGCACTTTGGAAATGAAAGGTTTGCCTCTGTAGCTGATGCAGGATTGGCCCTGCTTTGCTGTGTCTGTACCCCATAACCAGCTTAAGCAGTTACTAACTGCTGGCTTCAGGCAGTCCTGGGGGTGAGGACTCCACCACCTCCCTGGGCAGCCTGTTCCAGTGCCCAATTACTTTCTCAATAAAGAACTTCTTAAGATCCAATCTAAACCTCCCATGACTGAAATGCTGAGAGCTGAGGTGACATGTGGATGGTACTTTCTCCCAGTGAGAGACTGCTGATGTCCAGATTCTTGTGGAGGAAAGTACTCCCTGGCTGCCTTCCCAGAGGCAGGCAACCTTGAGAGAGAATCTGGATTAAATGGCTGCAGGTGCTTTGCTTCAAATGGTGACAGGTGTTTTGCTTCAGGCAGGAAATCATCAAAGCAGTAGCATAGTATAAAGGACAGACTCTTTCTGAAAAAGGCACTTGAGAGGGGAGATAGAGCTGTATTGGAGGAGCATAGAGCTATGCCACCTGTCTTGACTGGTTTTTCCCCTCTCTATGGATGGGCTGCTGCCAGTAATGGACCTTACGTGGTGAACTGTGAGTTTCATCAATACTTGGTTTAGATTTTATTATATATTATATATGTTCTCGTATTATATATGTTCTTGTTATCTCTGGGCTTTCTTTCTAGGTATTTCTGGTCTGAGGTAGTCTGCCTGGCTTCTATGGTCATTAGGTGTGTAATGAGTTATACAAACTTATGCTTGCAATATGCAGAATCCAATAGTGAGCTGTGCTGTGGAGCCTCCTTCTCTGGAGGCTTTCCAGACCCATCTGGTTGTGTTCCTGTGTGACCTGCCCTAGGGGTTCTATGGCCCTGCTCTGGCAGGGGGATTGGACTCGAAGGTGTCTATATGCAGTTAATATTGATCTGTGGAGCCTGAACAAGCAGGAACACCCTAGTGCAATGACATTCACAGGGAGCTACAGGACTAGGGATGTAATTCTACCCCTACTGGGCACTGGGGAGGCCTCCCCTTGAGTACAGGCCCCTCCAAGAAAGAGGTGGAGTGGGTCCAGAGGAGCAACGAGGGTGAGGAAGGGACTGGAGGGAGAGGCTGGGGGAGTTTAGCCTTGAGGAGACTCAGGGAAAACCTTCTCCCTCTCTCCAGCTCCCTGAAGAGAGGTTGGAGTCAGATGGGGATCAGGCTCTTCTCCCAGGCAACTAGCACTGGGAAAAGAGGGCAGGGCCTGAAGCTGCCACCGGAGGGTGAGGTTGGATGTTAGGAAGCCCCTCCTCATGGAAAAGGGGTCAGACCCTGGACTGGACTGTCCAGGACAGTGATATAGTCCCCATCTCTGGAGCTGTTAAAGGACAGACTGGCTGTGGCCCTTAGTGCCCTGGTCTGGCTGCTGGGGTGATGTTAGGTCCTGGGCTGAGCTGGATGAGCTCAGAGGGCTTCTCCAGCCTCAATCATTCTGTGGTTCTGTGGATATGATGAAAGGAAGTGTAGCCAGCTTTGTGTGGGCTTATGCCTTCAGTAGGCAGTGTTTTGTCTTCCCTTTGCCCCGCATTCGGAGAGAGCGGGTGACCTTTCCTGTCTGTAGAACAACTGTGCTCGCAGACCAGGGAGAGCAGTTCCAAAAAGCAGACTGTGATGGAAATGAAACAGACAGGACACATCAGAATCAAAGCATTTAGTAATAAACTATCTTTTCTTCTTCCATAAAAGTTGTGTTAAAAAGATGTAAATACACACTGGTTCCAAAAGAGGAGGAAGCACCTCATTCTGGGGGTGCACACAACAACTCTTCAAAGCAATGAAGACTGCTAGACAAATGTATTTGGGGCATTGGACTGGATGGGCCAGGCAAGCTTTTTTTCCTTTGCTTCTCTGTTGAAAGCATCATAGATAGAGTCTTTGGTAACAGTTTTGGCTGGAGCTGGCATGTCCACAACCCCAACGTGGTTTTTCTTGGCTACCCTGGAGCTGGTGGTGATGGTGTACGCGTTGCTTCTGTAGCACTTCATCGCGGACATGCAAAAGGTTTCCTTCATCCCCCTTCTGAAGTTGGCATTGTACACAGAGTAGAGGATTGGCTTAGAGGCTGAAGAACTGAAAGAGATCCAGGTGATGGCCAGAAAGACCAAGGAGCTCTTTCTGTAGTCTGTTTCCTGTGGGTGCCACAGCTGCACCACATAGAAAGGGAACCAGGACAGGAGAAACACCGAGTTTAACATTAAGAACATCTTGATGGTTTTCACTTTTGCTCTTGGGACAACGTTCATTGTCCTCCTGACAGTCCTGCCGTTGGTGCCTATTCTCCAGATATACTTGATGACCTTCTGGTACAAGAGAATGATGATGATGGATGGGACCAGAAACACGACCAGGAGATGAGTGACACCATAGATGGCTCCTTCCCAAGAAAAGGGGAGAAAATAGTTGCAGTGGTTGCTGCTGTTGGATCCGTAGAAACGGAAAGCTGGTGATGTGAACGCAGCATCAAAGAGCCACGAGGCCACAATCATTTGCTTGGCCTTCTCCCTGGACACTTTGAAGCTCAGGGGGTAGACAATAGTGTAGAATCGATCCACACATATGGAGAGGAGCACATACATCTGCACTCCAGGGGTGAGGTACTGTATGTACCTTGTCAGCTTGCACGTCGTGTTCCCCAGCATCCACCTGCCGTAGGTAAGCTGGAGCAGCGCCAAGGGCATGCTGGTGACGCTGATGAGAAGGTCAGCACAAGCAAGAGAGACAACAAAGTAGTTGGTAGTGGACTGTGTCCTCCTGCTCCTGTGGATCACGACGCAAACCAGGGAGTTGCCAAGGATGGAAATCAGCCACAGCGCTGCCAAAACCATGCTGGCTGCTGCGGTCTCTTCTGGCCTCAGCCCATCCTGCAAGGCAGTGTGATTCCTGCTTGTGCCGGAGCCTGTGGGGGACTCCATCATCTCGTAGCCAGCAGGAGGGATGGAGGTTTCAGGGTAGCCCCTGTTCTGCAGCAGGAACAACAAGGTAGGGAGTGCAAAAGAGCCACTGGTATTGGCCATGCTGTGGGTAAACACGTCCGTGTCTTGTGCTCGGGCTGCATACAGAGAAAGGGGAGAAGAGAAAAGGTTTGATTTAGCAAGTGCGTGTGAGAAACCTGCCTTAACCAACGAAAGATGATTCCAAGTTCTGTCTGCACTACTCATAGCAGCAGATGTCAGAGCAGGACTTCAATTAACAGCATGACAGTTTTAGGACAGCCCTTTCTGTGCATCACTTTGGGCTGATAGCAAAGGAAGCGTATTCTTCCTAACTCTGCACGACAGGGGGATTGGACTGGATGATCTTTGGAGGTCCCTTCCAATCCCTACTGTTCTGTGACTCCTGTGCAACTCAATCTAGGGGATCCTGCTGTGGCAGGGGGATTGGACTGGATGATTTTTCGAGGTTCCTTCCAATCCCTGATGTTCTGCGATCCTGTGAGTTGCTAAGACCTAGTAATTTATTCACTCGCCTAAAGCCCTGAGAGTGTGTTTATTTTTCTGTCTTCTGTGAGAAGGAGCCCCTGCAGCACCTGCAGATCCCACGTGTACCCCTCCTTCTGCGCCATGCTCTTGTACAGGCACAGACATTCATTAAATAGGAGCCAGGTTTGTGCTCACCGCTACCCAGAGAGATGCCTTCACCCTGTTAGCATCTGCAGAGCAAGGGAACACAACTAACACTCCTCAGCCAGAGCTGTGTTGAAGCACCCTGATTGCCAACCTCCAGGTCTGTAAAAAGGCTGATCTTTCTGCAGAGGCAGTCAGGGTCACTTGCAGTGAGAGGTTAATCCTCCAGTAGCTGCAGGGCAGGGTCATCTGCAAGGTCCAGGGAGGACACAGCCTTCCTTCTGCAGACTCGGGCTGTGCCAAGTGAATGTTTTGCTCTGCCATGACCTTTGATTTCTTTCCCCTGCTGCTTCTGCTCCTGCACACAGCTTGGTCTGGCTACTCATAGGAAACACACAGCACACGGTGCTCTGCCTGCAGCTGTGTGAGCACAGCAAGTGCAGCACACTGAGGTCAAAGACACACAGAATCACAGAACACTAGGGATTGGAAGGGACCTCCAAAGATCATCCAGTCCAATCCCCATGCCGCAGCAGGATCACCTAGACCTAGTCACGCAGGAACATGCCCAGCTGGGTTTTAAACATCTCCAGAGAAGGAGACTCCTGTTTCATAGATGTAACTGCTTCCCCAGAGTTTGAGCTCTCTGTGTTTTATCCTGTCCTCCTGCTGTGACTAGTTGGAAAAATATCTAGATTCATGCTGCTCTAAAAATTATGTGAGAAACCAGATCTGTGCCCAGTGTGACTGTGGGGGCATGAAGTGGGAGTAGGGAGAAGAGGGACTAATCTCATTTCTAACTCTGCTGTTAAAATAGGTTCCACCTACAGGAGTTGTGGAAGAAGGACATGGTGAAGCTTGAATCACAGAACATTAGAGATTGGAAGGAGCCTTGAAAGATCATCCAGCCCAATCCCCCTGCCACAGCAGGATCACCTAGATCAAGTCACAAAGGAACATGGCCAGGCAGGTTTTAAACATCTCCAGCGATGGAGACTCCACAACCCCCCTGGGCAGCCCCTTCCAGGGCTCTGTCACCCTCACTGGGAAGAAGGTCCTTCTCATGTTTATGTGGAATCTCCTCTGTTCCAGCTCACAGCCATTTTCCCTTGTTCTATCATTAGATGACACTGAGATAGTATCATAGGTGAAATATACTCTTGCAGGCTGCTTGCCTTCTTTGATGGGGATTCAGTCTGTCCTTGGAGATGGCTCAGCCAGACCCTTTCCTGATTCAGAGGTAAAAACTAGATGGTCTTACTCCCATACCTGGGTTTTTGGCAGCACCATTCCCTACTTACAACGCAGACGTGAAGAGTGCAGTGGTCATCAGGGCTGGCTTGCTTCTGTGGTCTGTGTGACAGAGAAGCTGTGGTGGATCTCATACTTGGCTGATTTCTTTGCCCATCTCTTAGAAATTCTCACCCTCTCCTTACCAAGCGTCCTCTCCTCTGCAAGGACAATGTGTCAGAAGCTTTAGTGAGGACTGTAGCAGCTCAGCTCTCACCCTCTCACTTGCAGTGAGCACAAGTTGTTCTAGAGGAAGCGCATGTGGTTATTTTTGTTGCTTCTCACAGCAATTGCAGGGGGATTGGACTGGATGATCTTTCGAGGTCCCTTCCAATCCCCAATGTCCTGTGACTCTGTGACTGGATCTAGGGGATCCTGCTGTTGCTGGGGGATTGGACTAGAGGATCTTTCGAGGTCACTTCCAATCCCTAATGATTCTGTGATTCCTGTTTCAAATTTTTTGGAGAAACCAGGAAGACCAAGGGCCACGCAAAGCCCAAAGTTCAACTGGAAATGCCTGATGTGGAGATGATTGTTGGAAGGGATGTCTCAGCTGAGCTAGTCTCAGGGAGGACAAATACAGGCTAGGGGAAGCCCATAAGGCAAGATCCTGGCCTGTGACAACCCCTGAACTGGAGATATCTGCTTGGGCAGGGTGCTAATTGCAAGAACTGGCTACCTGTGAGAGGGGAAGTCTGGGCAATGGTGGAAGTTGCTGGAATGGAGAAATCCCAAACACACGAGCGCTGCGTCGCATTGTGGTGCTGGAGCACTGCAGTTTTTGTGGGGAAGGGGAGCTGACTCTCCTTGAGGATGACAGGGGGTTGTTCTGTATTGCCTAACTGAAGTCTGACGTGTGGAGCACCAGAGGGAGCACGCCCGGGAGGGCTGCGAAGGAAAGCGCGGGTGTGGATCGTCCGGTGTGACCCAGATGGAGGAGCAGCACAGCACAGCCTTGCAAACAGATGCCTCACAGCACAACTGTGGGCAAGTAAGTGTCTGCAAGGTTGTACTTCAAGCTACCAAGCAGAGCTCCCCAAACATGTTTAAGGTACAGAAATTCCTCCTCTTACTGACTCATCTGAGACCATGATGTTTTAAAGAAACTCACAGATCAAGCTCCCAAAAATCTCTGTTTAGACACCCAAATAGGGCTCTGCTTCTGGGGCTCTGCTTCTGGGGCTCTGCTTCTAGGGCTCTGCTTCTGGGCTGGCCTCTGAGTTTTCTCCAAACCAAAGCATAGAATCATAATCATAGAATCATTAGGGATTGGAAGGGGACCTTGAAAGATCATCTAGTCCAATCCCCCTGCCATAGCACTTGTTTACAGTTGATTACAGAGGCTTTAACAACAGATCTTCAAGAACAAGTCTTTGCCAGAAAAAAGTGGCTAGACCTGCCAGAACAAGATCCCTGAGATCAAGTTGCACAGGAGCGTGTCCATTGGATGTCTCCAGAGAAGGAGATTCCACAGTCCTCCCTGGCAGCCCCTTCCAGTGCTCTGTCACCTTCACTGGGAAGAAGTTCCTTCTCATATCTTTGTGGAACCTCCTCTGTTCCAGCTGACACCCATTGTTCCTTGTCCTATCATTAGATGCCCCTGAGCAAAGCCTGGCTCCATCCTCCTGACACCCAACCTTCACATATTTATAGACATTAATGAGGTCACCCCTCAGTCTCCTTTTCTCCAAGCTCAAGGGACCCAGCTCCCTCAGTCTTTCCTCATTAGGAAGATGCTCCACTCCCTCCATCATCTTTGTGGCTCTGCCCTGGACTGTCTCCAGCAGCTCTGTGTCCTTCTGGAACTGAGGGGCCCAGAAGTGGACACAATATTCCAGATGTGGTCTCACCAGGGCAGAGTAGAGGGGAAGAAGTACCTCTCTCGATCTGCTAACCACCCCCTTCAGATCCACCCCAGGATGCTGTTGGCCTTCTTGGCCACAAGGACCCATTTGCCAGCTCATGGTCATTCTGTTGTCCACCAGGGCCCCCAGGTCCCTTTCTCCTACACTGCTCTCCATCAGGTCAGTCCCCAACCTGTACTGGCACCTGGGGTTGTTCTTTCCCAGATGCCAGACTGCAAGAGGAAGACAGTGCTTTCAGAAAGGATGGTTTCAAATCAGTGGCTACAAAATCAGCTGCTTCAGTGCAATAACATGAGGAGGGAAGAAGCTGCTTGAATGTGTCTGGAGACAGGGAGGAAACCCCACATGGCCAGACTGCTCTGCGCTATCTATGTAATTTTCTGCCGTGTCAAGACAAACAAGTGGCATGATCTAAAATCCACTGATGACAGAAACACGGAGTGTAGGTCTGTGTGGAAAATGCAGGTAGTTCTTCTGCAGTCACACTCCTCTGCTTTCAGCAGAATCAGCCTCAAAACTGAAGCCCCGCAGTGCATTTGCTCTATAGGAATCAGTCCTCCTGGCTGAAAGCTAAGGATCTGAGATGTGTGTGGGTAAGTACAGACAAGATACTGGCAAATAGCATCTTGCTTGTCTTTGCAAGAGCCACAGCACCCTATTCATCCACATACCTGCTCCAAAGTTGGTATCCCGAGTCAGGGCACCTCTGGGGAGGTGGACATCACGGAGCAGATTCCCATCTGTAGCTGTCTTTGCCCGGAGCTTTGTAAATCCAGCTGAGAGGCGAGGATGGGGTGTCCTGTGCCTCTTCCTCGAGGATGGGGTGTCCTGTGCCTCTTCCTCGACCGAGGGAAAAATGACGTTTTGCAGGGCCGGCTTCTCCCAGC
Organism: Rhinopomastus cyanomelas; assembly: GCA_013400115.1. NCBI lineage: Eukaryota > Metazoa > Chordata > Aves > Bucerotiformes > Rhinopomastidae > Rhinopomastus > Rhinopomastus cyanomelas. The sequence continues at coordinate 56,391 of VXBP01001096.1, read as the reverse complement.
AGTTTCTTTCTGTGTCATGTGGGATGCAGATGATGTGGCTGTCCCTTCCCACGACCCAACCGCCCAGGGCCGCCCTCCTCCCCCGTAGCCCCGCTCCCCGGACCCCGCCCCGTCGGGGCCGGTCAGCACCACGAACAGCGGCGCCGCTCCCGCCCGACCCCGGCAGCTCCGACGGGGCGGCCCCTGCGCGGCACCCACCCCCGCCCTCTGCTCAGCGGCCGCCACCGGTGCCTCCCCAGCCGCTCCCCCGCGGGCCAGCCCACCGAGAGTCCCCGGGAAGCGGGGGGAGCTCGCTCCAGCGCCAGGGCCGCCCCTCCGCCTGCTGCGCCGTTTGGCTGCCGTTGCTGACGTCCTGGTTGCTATGGCGAGGGGCGGCTGCTGAAGAGGATGCTTTTCTGGCCCGATGGTCGCCATGGGACCCCGCCAACTGAAAGAAGCCGAGCGGATGAATAGGGAGAAGGAGGTGGAGAGAATATTCAATTAGCTTCCTCTGGGGACGTGTGTTCTCTTTTCCTTCAATTCCCATGTAGATACTGACAGTCGTTAAGAGACAAACCCAGCCTGCCTGGTCATCGTGCCCCCGCCCCTGCCCTGTTCAACACTGGACATCCTTTTAAACACTATTTTGTGTTTAAAAGCACTGCCACCGATGCTTTCTGTTCTCTGCCACACGCAAGGCACCCTGATAACGACCCTCTCCAATCTGAAAGAGCAGTCTCTCCCAGAGGTCTGTCCCACAGAAGCTCAGCAGCCCCAGGAATCCTGCAGGCTGTAAGTTTAAGGAGGCAACGCATCATTTCGGTCCTGAGAAACTTTTTGCTTGTGAACTAACCAAAAGCACGTGTTGGCACGTGGATTTCTGCCGCTTTGGGATTTCTCGTGAGGTGCCTGGCTAAGCTGAACCTACACAGACCGATCCAAAGGCTGGGCACTTCCTTCTGCTCCCCCTTGTTTGTCAGGACAGAGTACCAGGGAATTTGTGTAATTCTTTTGCTGGATGTCTGCAGGTCAGTGGAGCAAAAGGGCAACTGAGGGTGACAGAGCACTGGAAGGGGCTGCCCAGGAGGGTTGTGGAGTCTACTCCTCTGGAGACATTTAAAACCCACCTGGATGTGTTCCTGTTCGACTTGATCCAGGAGACCCTGCTGCAGTGGGGGGATTGGACTCAATAATGTTTTGGGGTTCCTTCCAATCCCTAATGTTCTGTGATTGAAACCTCCCTTTGAGGAAGAACCCTGAAAAGAACAGTGTGGATTTTTCTGAGTAATTACTACAATACAGGGTCACCTCTCAGATCTCATATTTCCAGGCAGTGGGAATCGAGTCAGAAGCATGGGATGACTTCTCTACAAAGACCAGTTTGAATAGTCTAGGACTGTTTTGCCTGGTGAGAAATGGGTCTGGTGTGGGCAGAGTGAATGACTTGGACAGTGTCAGTAGGAACTGGCTGTCCAGTTTCCAGTATGAGAAATTGGAGGGGATCCTCAGTGAGGGTGACAGAGCCCTGGAAGGGGCTGCCCAGGGGGGTTGTGGAGTCTCCTTCTCTGGAGGTATTTAAGACCCACCTGGATGTGTTCCTGTGTGACTTGGTCTAGGTGGTTCTGCTGTTGCAGGGGGATTGGACTAGATGATCTTTCAGGGTCCCTTCCAATCCCTAATGATTCTATGATTCTATCAGATGAAGCTGAGGGAACTGGAGTTATTTAGTCTAGAAAAGAGAGGGCTGAGAGGAGATCTTATTGCTCTCTACAGCTTTGTAAAAGGAGGTTGTAGTGAGACTGGTGCTGGTCTCTTCTCCCAAAATACTAATGATAAGAAGGACACAGAACTGCTGGAGAGAGTCCAGGGCAGAGCCACAAAGATGATGAAGGGAGTAGAACATCTCCCTGATGAGGAAAGGCTGAGGGAGCTGGGTCTCTTGGAGAAAAGGAGACTGAGGGGTGACCTCATTAATGTTGCTAAATATGTGAAGGGTGGGTGTCAGGATGATGGAGCCAGGCTCTGCTCAGGGGCATCTAGTGACAGGACACGGGGCAATGGGTGTGAGCTGGAACAGAGGCGGTTCCACGTAGATATGGGAAGGAACTTCTTCCCAGTGAGGGTGCCAGAGCACTGGGAGGGGCTGCCCAGGTGGGTTGTGGAGTCTCCTTCTGTGGAGACGTTTGAAACCCACCTGGCCATGTTCCTCTGTGAGTTGGTCTAGGTGATCCTGCTGTGGTGGGAGGATTGGACTGGATGACCTTTCAAGGTCCCTTCCAGTCCCTAACAGTCTGATTCTGGGGTGCTGTACTGTCACGTCTCACACGTCCATCAAGGCAAATCTCCGCAGCGGTTTGGCACAAGTACTCTTTGAAAAGATCCCTCCCTGAAGGATGGATTTCCCCGCGATCCAGCTCAGCGCTCGGGAAAGACAATCAATGCTGCCCTCCCGCGGTCCTGGAGCCTCCGCGGCAGGAGGAGGCTGCTGATGTCCATCAGTCTCTCCGCACAGCAGTACTCTGTAAGGAGAAGGCAGAGCCACCGGGCAGCAAGGTTTCCACGCTGGAGCTTTTCACACCTCCTCCCACCTGACACCTGAGTAAGGTGTTGAGTTTGCAGTGAGTAAATCAAAGCAGGACATCAGCTTCATTCAGTTGTCCATCACTGCGCTTTGGGGCACTTCCTTGTGCAGGTTGTGAGCTCAAGACTCGACGCAAAGACAGAAGCCCAAACAGCCATCGGTGCCAGCCCATCTTCTGAGCAGTGACAGTGCTGACCTCAAACAGGCAGCAGAAGTTGTCCTTGTGATTACACGAAAAAGGTTTCAGACTGAGACGGATCGAGAGTCACAGGAACACATCCCGGCGGGTCTGGCTTCGGGCTGCTGGGTCACTTGTGTGTCTGGCTCAGCAGAGGGAGCCTCGCGTTCAGCTCTGGAGCTGAGGAAGCCCGCAGACAGCGCAGTTCGGAGAGCACCGGTTGCTCTCCAATTGCTCCTGCTGTCTTGGACCCTGGGCTAGCTTCTCGACCTGGGAACAGCTCAACAACATCACACGGTTCCCTTGTACTGGTCTGAATATGGCACAGGCAGTCTGTGAAACACTCGGAGCCTGGACCTGTGATGCCACCTCTCCCACCGCATCCATGGGGCAGCTGTCTTTCACAGAACATTAGACATTGGAAGGGACCTTGAAAGTTCATCCAGTCCAATCCCCCTGGCAGAGCAGGATCCCCTAGATCTTGTCTTCAGGGATTGGAAGGGACCTCAAAAGATCATCCAGTCCAATCCCCCTGGCAGAGCAGGATCCCCTAGATCTTGTCTTCAGGGATTGGAAGGGACCTCAAAAGATCATCCAGTCCAATCCCCCTGGCAGAGCAGGACCACCTCCTTTATTTCAACCTTCCTGCTTTCTCTCTGGAATTTTTCTGGGTACTTCTACCTTCTCTTCAGTCCTGCCCCTCACTGAGACTCCATTACTGAACCTTTCTTCCTCATGTTCCTTCTTCTTGTCTTCCCTTCCCTGGGAAGGTTTCAGTGGAGGGAATTTGTTTGAGGCAGAGAGTGGCTGCCCAAGGCGCGTGTGACCTGTACAGGCTGAAGTGAGGGTTGCACTGAGCATGAGGCTTTTTTCTGTGGAAAATGAAAACAAAAATAACCATTTCTCATATCATTAACAGTTTTTAGAGGGTGTTATACACACATCTGGAATGTTGTGTCCAGTTCTGGGCTCCTCAGTTCAAGAAGGACATAGAGCTGCTGGAGAAATTCCAACGCAGATCCACAAAGATGGTGAAGGGAGGGGAGCATCTTCCTGCTGAGCAGAGGCTGAGGGAGCTGGGGCTCTTGAGCCTGGTGCTCTAAGCACCAGGAGTGCAAAGGCAAAGGAAAGGGGCAGTCAGGGGAACCTGGACCACTGCTTGATTCTCATTTAAAGGAAAGCATTGGCCCGCCATGGTCTGTTGGAGGAAGCCAAATCCAGGAGGTCTGCTCTAGGAAGGGTTACCCAGGGAAAAGAGGAGGAGGAGAATACTGTTCCTGGATCATAACTCAGCTCAGACATCGTTGGGTGTGCGCAAACAGAGGGCTCCGGGGTCAGGGTCCAGAGGAGACACTGTTCCTCTAGGATGCAGTTCTTGGAACCAGGTACCCACATCCCCCTGAGGTCTCACTGGCCCCTTTGACCTCGGCTGGTGCAAGTCCAGTGCCTTGGGGCAAACTGCTCCAACGTGGGCAGAACGTTTTCAATCACAAAAGGAGAGGCTGGGACAGAAGAGCAGTCCGCAGGATGACCTCCCAGTGGAGAAGGGTAGTCCTAGTGGTCACCCTTGCTGGGGCAGTGCCTGTTTTACTGGGGTGATCAGGAGGAAAGCTGCTGGCGAGCTGGAAGACTACAGCATCCACCTTGAGTTATGTGGTGGCAGCTGGTGGCACAAGAACATTTGAACTCCCAAGCAAGCCAGCGCGCGCGTGCAAAGCCGTTTGGCAATTGTTTAGCAGCACAACAGCAGCCCTGACAGTGCAGCACCAGGCAGAGGGCCAGGACGCAGAAATATTTGTAAACAGAGTTTGCTAATTTTTTCCACTGGCAAACAAGGCAAGAGAAGGAGGGGGAAGTCAGGGCTCTGAAGAAACAGGCCCAGGAGCTCAGGTCCCTCTAGAAGAGATGACCCTTTGTGAAGTGAATCCCTTCTTTTTATGAAGAGAATCCCTCTCAAATCCTGGTGAGACCACATCTGGAATGTTGTGCCCAGTTCTGGGCCCCTTAGTTCCAGAATCACAGAACATTAGGGATTGGAAGGGACCTCAAGTACACAGAGCTGCTGGAGGGAGTCCAGTGCAGAGCCATGGAGATGGTGGAGTGGAACATCTTCCTGATGAGGAAAGGCTGAGGGAGCTGGGTCTCTTCAGCTTGGAGAAAAGGAGGCTGAGGGGTGACCTCGTTAATGTTTGTCAGTATGGAAAGGGTGGGTGTCAGGAGGATGGAGCCAGGCTCTGCTCAGGGGCATCTGATGATAGGACAAGGGGCAACGAGTGTGAGCTGGAACAGAGGAGGTTCCCCATCAATATGAGGATGAACTTCTTCCCAGTGAGGGTGCCAGAGCACTGGCAGGGGCTGCTCAGTGGGGTTGTGGAGTCTCCTTCTCTGGAGACATCTAAAACCCATCTGGACATGTTCCTGTGTGACTTGGTCTGGCCGGGGGATTGGACTAGGTGATCTTTTGAGGTTCCAACAATCCTTAACGTTCTGTGATTCTGTTATTGGCTTTAGGCAAGTCCTTTCTTTCCTTTCCTTGCCCATTTTACCTTTGTTATGCTAATCACAGAACATTAGGGATTGGAAAGGACCTGGAAAGATCATCCAGTTCAATCCCAGAACATTAGGGATTGGAAGGGACCTCGAAAGATCATCCAGTCCAATCCCCCTGCCACAGCAGGATCCCCTAGATCCAGTCCCACAGGAGTTGATTGCCCAGCTAGGTGCAGGGTCTGACCTTCCGTCCGCCTCGGTCGCTCCTCCAGGATCTCATTCCCCAGCTCTCTTTCTGCACTCGAACGTCCTGCCAGTCACAATTCATACTCCTGAACGCACGGAGGAGCCACATTCTGTCTCTGGTGGGAAAAGGGAGAAGATAAAAAAAAAGCCTTTGAAATCAAATTTCTCTTTCAAAGCCTCCTGCAGGAGAACCAGCTGCTCCCAGTACAGGCACTGGATCAGGCACCGCTTACAAAAGGGAGCACAGCAGGGAGGTGTTCCCAAGGCACGGGGTTGGATCCAGTCTCTTCTCCACTCAGAGAAGGTCGGAGGCTGCGGAGAGGCGTGAGGTGGGGGGCCCTGTGCTCCATCCGTCCTTCACGCGGGCGGGCACCAGCGCATCCCCCGGCCACCCCGTTGGGTCCCCTGGAGTTAATCATTGACAGGAAGGAGTCAACGGGCACTGGCAGCCTGGGAAGGGCAGCGCAGAACCTGCCCTGAGCTGGAGCAGTGGAAAGTTTTCCTTTTCACCCAGCCGCCGAATCTTGAGGAGGCACTTGGCACCGCAGGGGCAAACGGCTCTTTGATGGCGACTGGGTGCCAGCTCCCTGTGTGGAGGTGCCGGCTGATTCGCAGCAGCTCCCCACCGCCGCTCGGCTAATCTCTGTTACATATCTGCAGACAAAACAGCTACTTGGCACCGCGCGGCGGATGTCTGCAGCTTTTGCCAGGACGTTGAACAGAGGCCAGGAGCTTGGGTGGAGACGGGAGCCAGAAGGTCATCTGGGGTTGCGGCTCTTTGTTAGAGCGAAGCGACGTTCGGAGGTATTCAAGCCCCTGTGCGCACTCACACGCGTCGATCTTAGGTCCTTCCCCCGATGCCTTCAGCTGTCTGTCGTCTTCTCTTTTCCACGGGGCTGGATTTGTGGGGAAATATCTGGGGCAGAGCACTCTGCTCCTTTTAACGTAGTGGAAACCCTGCATCTAGGGCCGGGTGGAAATGGGGGGGTTTGAAGGGTTTGTTCTGTGAGAAGGGGGGCTTTGTCCTTTCCTCTTTCAGACACCATCAGACAGTCACCTTCACAAAAACACTGGAGGATCTTGTTACTCTTCTGCAGTGTCTTGAAAACCCTGCTCCTGGAAGTGGGCTGAAGGGAATTGTGGCACCTGGAGTCCCAGAGCTGCTGCTGGATTCTGTGAGTCTGTGGGGTCACGGAATCACGGGGCATCAGGGATTGGAAGGGACCTGGAAAGACCATCCAGTCCAATCACAGAACATGAGGGATTGGAAGGGACCTCGAAAGATCATCCAGTCCTACCACAGAACATGAGGGATTGAAAGGGACCTGGAAAGACCATCCAGTCCAATCCCAGAACATGAGGGATTAGGAGGGACCTTGAAAGATCATCCAGTCCAACCACAGAACATGAGGGATTGGAAGGGACCCCGAAAGATCATCCAGTCCAATCCCCCTGCCACAGCAGGATCCCCGCGGTGTCTCAGTCCTGCCTCCCAGCCTGTGTGTGCTCCTTTGCTGTTGATATGGGCTCCTTGCATTTTTTATGAAGGGACAAGACAAATTGTCTGGCCACAAGAATGTGAGCAATGTGATTCATCTGAGCAGAGAAATGTGCTGAGCTGCTTGGCCGACTCCAGTGTCTGCTGCTGCCGCACCTCAGCGGAAGGTGCACTTGGAGAAGGGGAGCTGCAGCTCCATGCAGCTCTGCTGGGCAGGTTGTTTGTCCCCACTGCGCTTGGTTTGTGCTTCTCGCCAACTCCTTCTCCACTTTTTCTGGCCAAGAAGCATTCGGAGGTGGTGCCAGCCTCCATCACCCCTGCTGAGAACTCAGGCAGGTTTTAAAACCTTCTCATATTGATGTGGAACCTCCTCTGTCACCCTCACTGTGAAGAAGTTCCTTCTCATATTGATGTGGAACCTCCTCTGTCCCAGCTCACACCCATTGCCCCTTGTCCTATCATTAGGTGACACTGAGCAGAGCCTGGCTCCATCCTGCTGACACCCACCCTGCACACATTTATCAACATTAGTGAGGTCACCCCTCAGTCTCCTCTTCTCCAGGCTAAAGAGCCCCAGCTCCCTCAGCCTTTCCTCATCAGGGAGAGGTTTCATTTATGCTCTCAAGTCGCATGCCCAAAGCCTTGCTTTGGACCCACAAGATAACAAAGCACCTACAACAGCAGACCAACAGCTTCTCCAGGAAGCCAGTAGCACCTGTCAGAGTAGTTTGCAGGATTGTTTTTTGTAGAAGAAAGCTGTTCTCCTGGCCATCCTGCTGGCCACCAGGACCCCCAGCTGGCAAACACGTGCGGGGAAGCGTTAACCTGTCCTTTGGTTTCTGCATCCCCCGATGAATCTCGCCTGGGGAAGACGGAAGGGAAGAAAAACATCCCCTGGCAACGCCGGCATCATCGACTCCCACGCACCCAGCGAGAGATTTACAACGGAGCGGCGGTTCCCTCGCGCCGCCGCGCTCTGGAGTGCACCCCCGCACTCCCACCTGGCAGTGATGCTGCCAATTAATTAATTAATGGCTGCAAAGTGCTTTGGAGAAGAAAGGAGCACTCATTAAACACCACTGCTCCGCACGCCAGCCTGCGGCCCTCTCCTCTTCATCAGTCTCCAACCTCTTCCTGAACCTCTTCCCAGCAATTAGGTTTCGTAGCCTCAGATGGCAAATTAGTTCGTTGTTGGAGCAAACTGAGCTCAACAAGTCTCTTCCCAAAGAGTTTCCTGGATCCTTAGTTCTCTTCCGTGGGATTTTGAGCTGGTGCCTCACGTCAAAGGGCTGAAGAGAATCTTTGGTCTAGGGCTCAGCACTGGATAGACCAAGACTACCACAGGGTTAAGGGAAAGCTAATGTATGAGGAGCAGATTCTCGACCAAGCTCAAACCCCATCGAGAGGAGAACACAAGGGGCCAGGTGTTTAGAAGCATGAAGGGTGTTGAGGACTTTCAAAAACCTGAAGCTCTTTCATGGATGCTGAAGCTCACTGCTGGCAGGAAGCCCTGGTGGGAGGCATTTGAAAACCTATCTCCTTGTTCCACCTGGGTCAGTTTATGATTGTTTTCCCCTTGATCACAGAACGTTAGGGGTTGGAAGGGACCTTGAAAGGTCATCTAGTCCAACCCCACCTAGATCAAGTTGCACAGGAACATGTCCAGGGGGGTTTTAAACATCTCCAGAGAATCACAGAATCATTAGGGATTGGAAGAGACCTTGAAAGATGATCTAGTTGGACCCCACCTAGATCAAGTCACACAGGAACATGTGCAGGTGGGTTTGAAACATCTCCAGAGAAGGAGACTCCACAACACAACTGGGCAGCACCTTCCAGTGCTCTGTCACCCTCACTGGGAAGAAGGTCCTTCTCATATTGATGTGGAACCTCCTCTGTTCCAGCTGACACCCACTGCCCCTCATCCTATCATCAGATGCCCCTGAGCAGAGCCTGGCTCCATCCTCCTGACACCCACCCTTCACATATTTATCAACATTAATGAGGTCCCCCCTCAGTCTTTTCTCCAAGCTGAAGAGACCCAGCTCCCACAGCCTTTCCTCATCAGGGAGATGAACTTCTCGATGCTTCTGCTAAGTACCACATCCAAGGTGAAGGTGTTCCTCCCTGCACTGGCTCAAGGATGCCCACAGCCAGCACGAAATCCCAAAGCTCCCATCCAGCCATCACTCTGGTTTTCCTACTTGCCCCCTGCTTTGGAGATCACCTCTGCCTTTCTTGGGCTACCTTTTCAGACATCTACCCCTCCTAATCATCCCAACCATCCTCCCACAGGAAGTGGCCATTATCCTATTGACTACAACAAGTTCTAAATGGGCTCCCAGGGCCAGGAGAGAGTGACCTCTACATTGACAGCCTAATGCCCATCAGTTTGGAGTGCACCTACCTTCTCCTTCAGGTGCTTCTTTGAAGGGCTGCACTTTCTTAAAACAACACTAGGTTCTGGGCCCATCAAAGAACTCCTGAGAAGCTACTGAAACCCTGTCGGGTCATCTGAGCCACACAAGGGCAGCTGCTCATGGTCTGCAGGGCCAAAGAGGTTCCTCTGGGCACAGGTGGTCTGCAGCAGCCTGTGGTCCACAGGTGTTCCCCCAGGAGCATCTGCAGCAGCGACTCCCTGCCAACAACAGAAGCACCATCACCTACCCTTTGCACACTCAGTCTGGCGGACAACCAGGAGCTCGTCAGCAGTCCTGCACACAGAAAACTCCGACCCTGAGGGATGCAGCCACCTCCTCCCAGGTGGAAGCTGAGGCTCAGTCCTGCAGCTGATGACACACACACCTGAGCAGGAGAGGTCCCAAGAGGCCAGCTGGCTCCTCTCTGTGTTTACAAAACCTCGTTACCTGCCCTTAGGGGCTCTGAACCCGCATCCTGCCAACACATGGCCCACAGGAAATTAAACCAGAGGGTGCCAGCTCCGGGTCGCCCTGCTGGCGCAGGGATTGATTGCAAATGTCGTGCGTGCCTCTCTGGAGGCTGGTGGAGTTCCAAGGTAGCCCTGTTTAGTCTGGGCTACCATTTGGGACTGATCATTAGGCCTAATGGGGCTTTTTAGGATGTCAAGTAGCAACAGGACTAGAGGGAGTGGAGCAAAGCTGGAGATGAGAAGATTTAGAGTGGATGTGAGGAGGAAGTTCTTCACTGTAAGAGTGGTGAGAGCCTGGAATGGGTTGCCCAGGGAGGTGGTTGGGGTCCCATCCCTGGAGGTGTTTAAGGCCAGGCTGGATGGGGCTCTGGCCAGCCTGATCTAGGGTGGGGTGTCCCTGCCTGTGCTGGGGGTGTTGGAACTGGATGATAGTTCCTTCCAACCCTGAGTGATTCTGATTCCATGTGAGGTGATCCTGCTGTGGCAGGGGGATTGGACTGGATGATCTTTTGGGGTCCCTTCCAATCCCTAATGATTCTATGACTGCAGTCTCTCCTGGACCCCACATCCAGGAGACACCAGGTGTACAGCACCACACCGCACTGTTCCACCAGCTTGTTCATCATGAGCCTTCACCACTCAGCCACCAAGCTGCAGCAACGGTGGCAGGTGCCCACCAGATGCTCCTTGCTCCGGGGGAAGAGAGAAAAGACACTTTTCCTGAGGAAAATCAGCTGCGAGCAACAACCACAGGGAGAATCCTCTAGGTGGCATCCAGAATCCTCCCAGAGCCGTCCCTGGGCAGCACACAGCCTTGCCCCAGGCTCTCGAAGCACTCCAGGATGATGATGATTCCATGGCTACTAACCATCGCAGCTCAGCTGCTCTTTCATCTGGGGCCAAGACCTCAGCACCTAAACCAAGTTCACCCAAAGGCAGCTTGATCCAGGAGAAGCCAAAAGGTGGAGGGGATGGTTCTGCAGCGCTTTCCAGGAGCACACTTCTGTGTGTTGGAAGGTGTTAGGAGCTGTCTGCCCTCAGTGGATCAGGGTTAGGAAGAAATCAGGTGTTTAGCAAACAGCCGTGGCCTTTCCTGAAGCACATCCTACGAGCACACGTGGAGGAAGCAGAAGAGCCCTACCTGGCTGGAGAAGCCCTCTGAGCTCAGCCAGCCTCAGTGATTCTGTAACCTGCCAGCACCAGAAGCAATGAGCCCGTTCCACAGGATGCGAGTCCTCTGCCTGCTCTCTTGCCATGCAAGCTGAGCCACGTGCTCTGCGGAAGGCTACCAACCTGCATGCCTTGCCTGCCCAGCTGGCTGCCGCCAGGTTAGAGTGCATGACTGAACTGTGTTTGCCTTCTGCACTGGCACCTTAATTCGGGTGCATTTCCTTTATTCAGCTGCCAGTTGTCACTAGACTTGTGAAAACAAGTGTTTTCTTTGATTTTCCTTCCCGTCCACCACGTGTGCCCACAGAGCCTGAAGCTCGCGAGCGCAGAGGCACCATCACCTCCCGACTCCTGCTGGTTTCCCTGGTCCTGCTCCAGGCCACGTTGGCCGGGCTGCGATGTCCTTCCTGCATGTGGTCACTTATCCTCTCCAACCTGCTGCCTGCCCGCAGGGACCGAGCTGGGTCCCCTCCTGCTTCTCGCTGTGTCTTCCCCCCGGTGTTTGCAGATCTCTCGCTGCAGGGTTCCTTGCACTGTGCTGTGCTGCCCACTTGGCAGGGTCCCAGAGCATTAGGGATTGGAAGGGACCTCAGGAGATCCCCCAGTCCCATCCCCCTGCCACAGCAGCGTCACTGAGACCAAGGAAGTTTTCCTCCCTACAGGCTCACGCTCCTGGCTATGAGCTGGGCAAGCTGATGTCATGGGGAAGCTGCGAGGTGGCCAAGAGGAGAGCTGTGCTTCAGCTGGTGTGCTTGGGCCAGGAATGGGCTGACTCAGTTACCCCACTCCAGTGGTGGCCCATTCCAAAGCCTTTCCACCAGCCTGTGGTTTCTGCTCTCCTGCTCGACCCATCAGTCGGGAAACCCTCCCGCTTCCGGCGCGTTAGGCAGCACCGAGGCACCAAACACGGTGCAGAGGGGGATGAGTGTTCGGTGTGATGCTGGGAGCCTCCCTCCGGATTAAACCTTTACACCTCTATGGCCACTTCTTTCAACAACTAAACCAGGCAGCTACAGCAGAGCCCTGGAAGGGGCTGCCCAGGGGGGTTGTGGAGCCTCCTTCTCTGGAGATGACTCAAACCCACCTGGATGTGTTCCTGGGCGACTTGGTCTAGAGATCCTGCTGCAGCAGGGGGATTGGACTGGATGATCTTTCTTTGGTCTAGGTGGTCCTGCTGCAGCAGGGGGATTGGACTGGGTGATCTTTCTTTGGTCTAGGTGGTCCTGCTGTGGCAGGAGGATGGGACTGGATGATCTTTTGAGGTCCCTTCCAGCCCCTGATGTTCTGTGGTTCTGTGAGGCAGCACTCACCAAGTAAGAAAGTCTCCGTAAAACGCTCCCCAGCCTTGAAGCAGGAACATCCTCCAGTGGACTATTAACCCCCCCGTCCCCGGCTGGCACGCAGCACCTTCTCCTGGGTCCGGGCAGGAGGCGCACGGTCGCTCCCAGTAGCAGCACAGAGTGTACTGAGCGTGTAACTAGGTGAGAATGATCAACAGACCCAGCTCCAGCGCTGGCGCCTGAAGAAAGGGATAAATTCCTCTGCAGACAAAAGACAGATGGTGCGGGCGCTGCTCAAGTCTGAATTCCTGGAGTCGGGAGCCACGCGAAGCCAGAGGATGAAAGGTTGCTAATTGGACTAGATGATCTCTCGAGGTGCCTTCCAGCCCCTGATGTTCTGTGATTATTATCTTCACGGAGAGATTGTCACGGCTGTGCCGGGGGCGCTGAGGTCTGGCAGAAGGCTGAGCCCTACGGGCAGGCAGAACGTGGCTGTGACGGTCTTTATCCTTTGCTGGGTGAGTAACACCCCGGTTCTCATGGGGAGGAAGGGCACTGCTGAGGCAGGGGTAGGACATGCAGAGGAAAAAGACCAGAGGAGTGAGTGGGGGTTTTCACAGCTGTTGTCTCCTGACATGTCTAAATGATCCTGCTGTGGCAGAGGGATTGGACTGGATGATCCCTCGAGGTCCCTTCCAATCCCTCATGTTCTGTGACTCCTCTGTGACTTGGTCTAGGTGGTCCTGCTGTGCCAGGGGGATTGGACTGGATGATGCTTCGAGGTCCATTCAATCCCTAATGATCTGTGATTCCTCTGTGACTTGGTCTAGATGGTCCTGTGTGATGCTTTTCAGAGGGCTCTGCCACACTTGAAGGTTCAACTGTTCAAGACAGCCAGGCATTAATTCCCAGGTGAGTCCAAATCCCAGTATCACAGTCCATGAGGGATTGGAAAGGACCTCGAAAGATAGAATCATTAGGGATTGGAAGGGACCTTGAAAGATCATCTAGTCCAATCCCCCTGCCACAGCAGGATCACCTAGACCAAGTCATAGAGTCAGTCAGGGTTAGATCATCTAGCCCCCTTCAAGGGTGTCCAGCCTCCCCTTAAAAGATCATCTAGCCCCCTTCAGGGATGTCCAGCCTCCCCTTAAAAGATCATCTAGCCCCCTTCAGGGGTGTCCAGCCCCTCATTTTGGAGGGACTATGGGTCCAGAGCAGCCCGAGTGACTTGTGCAGAACCTTTCCCAGCCTGAAATTGAATTAGCAGGGGATCTGCACTTTGTTTTGGTTCTTAAGCAGAAACAGCTGGCTTGGAGGGATGGAGGGGGAGTGAAAGGAGCTGCTTACTCAGCCTTACTGTCAGGCAACTGCTTGGAGATCTCCCTCCAGGGCTGGGTTCCTGCTTCCCGTGGGCATCCACGCGTGTCTTCCCGGAGCGTTGGATGGAGAAGGCAGGTTCATGACGGGGTGCAAGTGGTGGCCAGCAGCTGTGGCCAAGGATAACAGGAGGATCAGAGGAGGGGAAGCAGGGAGAAAGGGAGGGCAGGGGGTCTGAGGAGCTCGTGTGACCCTCCATGAGAGACTCATGCAGAGGGCTAGAGCGAGCTCGTTTTCCATGGGCTTTAATCCCTCCCTCTTGTGAGGCTGAGCCAAGGGTCTTTCTGGAGGACCTGAGGCACAAGGCTTGCAGCTGGAGGGAGAGGGCTGATGGCAGGGGGCTCAGCAGGCACAACCCTCTGCAGGTTGGTGCGAGGGGAGCCCCAGAGCCACAGGTTTTCAACAGCGAAGGAAGGGAGGCACTGGGTGGGAGGATCACACCAGGAATAGTTGGGAGAGGAAGGGAGCTGGGATCCTGCTGTGGCAGAGGGATTGGGCTGGATGATCCTTCCAGGTGCCTTCCAATCACAGAGCATTAGGGATAGGAAGGGACCTTGAAGACCACCCAGTCCAATCCCCCTGCCACAGCAGGACCACCTAGACCAAGTCACACAGGAACATGTCCAGGTGGGGTTAGATCATAGAATCATTAGGGGTTGGAAGGGACCCCAAAAGATCATCCAGTCCAATCCCCCTCCTGCCACAGCACACTCACACAGGATCCACTCACACAGGAACATGTCCAGGTGGGTTTTAAACCTCTCCAGAAGGAGACTCCACAACCCCCCTGGCAGCCCCTTCCAGTGCTCTGTCACTCTCACTGGGAAGAAGGTCCTTCTCACATCGATGTGGAACCTCCTCTGCTCCAGCTCACACCTGGTGCCCCTTGTTCCATCATTGGATGCTGCTGGGCACCCAATATGTGGGAGTACTGGCAAACCTGGCACCCGGTTGTTTCCCACAAGGAATCAAATGGCTGTGGGGGATCACGTTCAGATCTGAATTATTAACAAGGGACACAGAGCAGCTGTTGTACATCTGCTTCATGCAGAGGTAGACGTGTCCTGCAGTGCCAGGCTGTGGAGAGTCGAGTTGAGTTGGTTTTCCTGTGCTCTGCTAAGTCAGACTTCTCGGGTAACGTCAAGAGCGGTGAGGAACTGCCTGAGCATCACGTGGATGCCTGGTGTCTCCAGCTGGGTGGTGCAAGCACGATGCCTTGGTGGCTGGGTGTCCTGCTGTCTCACGTGGCTCTTTGCAGCATGATTTAGGGGCGTTGTTCTCCCCCTGTCCTGGGGCCCCTCACTTCAAGAAAGAGATTGAGGGGCTGGGGTGGGTCCAGAGGAGCAATGAGCCTGAGGAAGGGACTGGAGGGAAAGGCTGATGAGGAGAGGCTGGTATCTGTAGCTGTTCCAGGCAGAACAAAACCCCTTCTATTGCCAAAGCCCACTGTGCTTGCCCTGTGTCCCCACCAGTCCTCCATCAGAGGAGCAAATAATTAGTGCAGACCCAGAGGAAACCTCTGACAGGGCACAAGTCCTCAGAGAAGTCACCTCTGCTTTCTTCTGGTGAGCACCTCAGCCCACACGCAGCTCCGTGCTCTGCAACCTGATGTAAAACAGAAGCCTTAGACAGAGCGAGATGCAGGGAGATAACGGAGCCAACACCCCGTCCTGTACAAACTGGTTGACACAGAGTCAGCTCTAGCCTGGGAATTCCCACTGGTAGAGTCACTGAGGTCCTGTGTGTAGGTATTTGAGGGATCACACAGTCACAGGGTGATTGAGGCTGGATAAGAAGAGGCTGAGAGGAGACCTTCTTGCTCTCTACAGCTGCCTACAGGAGGTTGTAGGGAGGCTGGTGCTGGGCTCTTCTCCCGAATTCCTAATGATAGGATGAGAGGAAGTGGCCTCAAGTTGCTTCTGGGGATGTTGAGATTGGATCTTAGGAAGAAGCTCCTTCCTGAGAGAGTGGTTGGGCACTGGAAGAGGCTGCCCAGGGAGGTGGTGGAGTCACCATCCCTGGAGGGGTTTAAAAACGGAGTAGCTGGAGCACTTGAGGCCATGGGCTAGGGGTTAGGGACCTGTTGGGGTGAGGGCTGGTCTTGGTGATGCTGGAGGTCCTTTCTAGCTGGGATTGATTCTATGGTCATGAGGTTAGGGAGCTGTTGGGCTGAGGGTTGGACTTGCTGATCCTGGAGGTCCTTTCACAGAACATTAGGGATTGGAAGGGACCTCAAAAGATCATCCAGTCCAATCACATCAGGATCACCTAGACCAAGTCACACAGGAACATGTCCAGGGGTGTTTTAAACATCTCCAGCGAAGGAGACTCCACAACCCCCTGGGCTCCATCACTCTTCCAGCCAGGACGATTCTCTAGAAGGCAAAGCAGACCCCAAAGGTGCTGCTCACTGGCAGCTCCCTCCCGGGCTGCAGCTACAGAACGTGTCACGAGGAGAAGAAAAACAAACACTTCTATCTCCTTGTCCATCTGCACTTCCTCCTTCTGCATCAGTGCTGCAAACACAGTTACCAGAGGCGTTGTGTTGGCAGTTCTTTGTAGTAAACAACAAGAGACTCACGTGAACTTGTTCCTCCCCCTCCGTGTGCCCTGTGCACACAGCAAACTCTCAGGTTCTCTGAGAAGAACCCCTTGAGCTTCCCTTCCTTCTGCCTTCCAGGTAAAACAGCTTGGTTATAGCAGCCCGGAGCCGACTCAAGAGGTAACTGCTCTTCAGGTCGAGGGAGAGATGTCCCCCTCACAAGCCTCCCCAGGTCAGGACCGCTGGGGTTCCAGGGGTGCCTCGCTGGCCATGAACAAGTCAACACACAACAGCTGGCACAGGACATGCACAGGGAGGGGGAAAGAAAGTCTGTTGTGAGTAACAGACTGCCCAAAGTTCTCCAAAGTAGCCAGGTTGCAGGTCTGCAGAGCGGGGATCCATCAAGGCCAGTCAGAGACTGGGAGTACCCACCGTAGCTGGGAGCCTGGGGCTACGGGCCAGTGCTACAGTGGCCAGAAGAGTTTAACCTGTCAGACTACAGCTATTGCTCCTCTTGTGCTTCCCCACCTGTCTGCTGCAGACCCGGGGTGGGCGACATCATCGAAGGAGAACTGCCGGGACCTCCCCCAGTATCAGAGGACCACAGATCATCAGGGACTGGAAGGGACCATCAGCTCCATTTTCCACTGTCATTCGAGAGAGGCTGTTAAATACAAACTGCTCCGCTGGCTTTGGCCTTTAGAGATGTTTTCTCTTTTCTAACCCACTTGCGCTGGAATAGAAGTTGTTTTTCCAAAAGCCTTTCAGACTGGAGATAAGAAGGTGACAAATCCCCTGAAGTGATGCTCTCAGGTGCTTGTCTTTGAGTAGCCAAAGTCCCGGGTTAGCTGCTGGCACCCAGAACAAAGGCAGTCATCAGGCAGCTTGTTAGAGCAATAAAACCACCGCAGGCTGGGCTTCTGCTCCCGGGCGTGTTTAACTCCTTAGGGGGGAAACCCAGGACACAGGCAGGGTGACACTGGGGCTCTCTTCTTCCTTCATCTTTCTCATCAGCGACTGAACTCATGGCCCCGGTGCGTTTGCAGTAGACTGGCTTCCATCAAGCACCAGAGGGCTGGAGCCCCTCTCTGACCAGGACAGGCTGAGAGAGTTGGGGCTGTTCAGCCTGGAGAGGGGAAGACTCTGGGGGGACTTTAGAGCAACCTTCCAACCCCTGAATCACAGAATCACAGATGTTAGGGATTGGAAGGGATCTTGGAAGATCATCCAGCCCAATCCCCCTGCCACAGCAGGATACCTTAGATCAAGTCACACAGGAACACATCCAGGTGGGTTTTAAGTGTCTCCAGAGAAGGAGATTCGACAGCCC
This sequence comes from Rhinopomastus cyanomelas, assembly GCA_013400115.1. Classification (NCBI taxonomy): domain Eukaryota; kingdom Metazoa; phylum Chordata; class Aves; order Bucerotiformes; family Rhinopomastidae; genus Rhinopomastus; species Rhinopomastus cyanomelas. Next base: position 38,827 of record VXBP01001096.1, on the reverse strand, counting down.
GAGAGAAGGAAGGGTCCTATAAGAAGGTAGGGAAAGATCTATTCCATAGGGCATGGTAGTGATAGGATGAGGGGTCGTGGGTTNGAGAGGAAAGAGAGAGGAGAGAGGAAAGAGAGAGGAGAGAGGAAAGAGAGAGGAGAGAGGAAAGAGAGAGGAGAGAGGAAAGAGAGAGGAGAGAGGAAAGAGAGAGGAGAGAGGAAAGAGAGAGGAGAGAGGAAAGAGAGAGGAGAGAGGAAAGAGAGAGGAGAGAGGAAAGAGAGAGGAGAGAAAAACTGCGAGAAGAGAGTTGCCCAGATTGCCAAGTGAATGGCCCCTGGGATGCCAAAAATCCTGAGAGAAGCAGACGCTTCAGTGGGGGATGATGTGGGTTCCGTGAGCGGCCCCTCTGTGGCCGGCTGCGAGCAGGACACGCACACAGCTCCGTGTTTCGGAACAAGCCTACTGCATGCAGCTGGGATCCTCCCAGGTGCAAACAACACGCGACACTGGCGGAAAACCCTCGGCGCTTGCAACAGCGCCGGGTCACGGGGCGAGACGCTGCGCCCGGGAGGAGTAGAGGCTAGAGGATATATCCAGGTTCCGTGTGATTGCGTGCCCCAGACCCTTCCAGAGGGACGTCACGCGTGACGCGCGGTGTTTTCATTTCACAAACGGCTGAAGGAAGTGGGGCCAATGACCCAACGGGCCGGTGCCAGGAGCGGGGCTGTACAATGTGTCATCACCCGGGAACCTAAGGAATTGGGCTTGAAAACACCCCGCTGCTACAAAATAGCCTCCCCTTCCCAGAAAGGTTCACTGCAGGCTCTGCAGGAAAACAGAGCAGCTCACTTCCACCCAACGGCATGCAGCCGCCGAGCGGCGCTCTTAAAGGCGAAACACAGGGCACGGAGCACGGGGCTGGAAAGTGGTGGAAAAGGGAAGAGTTCATGGGCTGCGGAGCCACAAGAAGGATGAAGGGAATGGAGCACCTCCCTGAGGAGGAAAGGCTGAGGGAGCTGGGTCTCCTGAGCTTGGAGAAAAGGAGGCTGAGGGGTGACCACATGAATGATGATCAATATGTCAGGAGGATGGAGCCAGGCTCTGCTCAGGGGCATCTAGTGACAGGACAAGGGGCAATGGGTGCAGAGGAGGTTCCACATCAATGTGAGAAGGAACTTTTTCCCAGTGAGGATGACAGAGCACTGGAAGGGGCTGCCCAGGGTTGTTGTGGAGTCTCCTTCTCTGAAGACGTTTAAAGCCCTGGATGTGTTCCTGTGTGACTTGGTCTAGGTGATCCTGCTCTGCCAGGGGGATTTGACTGGATGCTCTTTCAAGGTCCCTTCCAATCCCCAATGATTCTAAGATTCTATGATCCCTGGGTGAGTTTAAAAGATGCTGACATGTAGCGTTGGGGGATCTGGTTTAGGGGTGAACTTGTAGAGTGGGGTTGATGGTTGGACTCCATGATCCCAGAGGTCTTTTCCAACCTGAATGATTCAGTGAACTCTGTCAAGTGCCAGGGAGAGGAGGGTGGCCAAGCTGAGGGTGGGAATCTTGCCCAAGTGCTTCTGGCAGGGAAGAAAAGCAGCAAGCAGCTCTGCCTCTGGAAAAGCCCAAAGAAAATGTGTTCCTGTGTGACTTGGTCTAGGTGGTCCTGCTCTGGCAGGGGGATTGGACTGGATGGTCTTCTGAGGTCACTTCCAATCCTTAGTGTTCTGTAATGCTGTGAAAAGAGAGGAGCCAGGCTACCCAGTGGCTACTAGAGGAACCAGGTCGCTGCTTGCGTTCTCTCTAAACACTTCCTCCCCTCCCTCTTTCCTGGTCCACTCCTCCAAGTTTTGGTTGGGGTTCCCGTGTTGTTGTCGTCTCCGGTTCCTTTCCCTTTCGCCGCTCCCCTCTTGCCGATCTTCAGGCCGGGGGCCGGTGCGGCTGTGGGAGGCAGGAGCCCCCCGAGCTCGTCTCCCCATCCCCACCGCGCACGCCCCGCGCAGCCCCGATGCCGTGGCCCTCCTTCGCAAGACGATGGCGCTCTGCTCTTTCCGAGAGCTTTTCCTCTGGGACTGCGGGGACTCGCCGCGGGGCTGGGAGGGTTTTTTTTAGCTCCCTTCACGCTTCGCTGCGGCGACGGGTGGGCGCCCGCCTCTCGCACGATTCGCCGCGGCCGTCGGGGGGGCCCGACTGTAAACAAAACACTTTAGATCATGGCAAGGTCGCTGCAGACGCAGCCTTTTTCCTCTCCGCGGCCGCGGCGAGTTAAGGTGGATCCCGGCCGGGCACCGCCAGGGCTGCGGCGTCGGGAGGGCGGCCGCGCCCGGTGCGGAGGGGGTCCCGCTCGGCTCCCGGGGGGGGTCCCGCTCGGCTCCCGGGGATGCTCCGGGAGGCGAAAGGACAGAGGGCCGGGCGCAGGGCGCTCCTCTTGGTTTCGCCCTTTCGTTTCTCTCAGCGGCTGAAAGGATTCGCCTCTCCCCCTACTTTTGGCTTCAATGACTGGTTCTCAGAGAGGTTGTCCCGCATCCAGGGCCCTTCTGCTAGGGGCGGTGTGAGCAGAACAACAACAACAAAAAGAGGGTTCTTGTCCGACAGTAGCTTCTCCTTGCTTTTCAAAGCCACTGCAGCCAGCCCGTGGTGGCCACTGTTTACCTCTGGGGCTCGCAGTCTTCTCCACTGTTTGCACACCCCCCGTCGTCGTTTTTTTTCCTGCTGCGTGTTCCGGCTCTGGCACAATCCCACTGAAAAGGGAAAGCCCTTTGCCTTGCTTTTGGGGGACCCGGGAGACAAGGGGGGGGTTCTTCAGATGGAGAGAGGGTCTTCAGATCGAGAGAAGTTCTTCAGATGGAGAGATGGTCTTCAGATGGAGAGAGGTTCTTCTACCCCTCTACTCTGCCCTAGTGAGAGCACATCTGGAGTGTTGTGTCCAGTTCTGGGCCCCTCAATTCAAGAAGGACACAGAGCTGCTGGATAGAGTCTGGTGCAGAGCCACAGAGATGATGGATGGGAACATCTCCCTGATGAGGAAAGGCTGTGGGAGCTGGGTCCCACAGCCTTTGTAGAAGAGGATACTGAGGGGTGACCTCATGAATGTCTATAAATCTGTGAAGGGTGGGTGTCAGGAGGATGGAGCCAGGCTCTGCTCAGTGGCATCTAATGATAGGACAAGGAGCAGTGGGTGTGAGCTGGAACAGAGGAGGTTTCACATTAATATGAGAAGGAACTTCATCCCAGTGAGAGTGACCAAGCACTGGAAGGGGCTTCCCAGTGTGGTTGTGGAGTCTCCTTCTCTGGAGATGTTTCAAACCCACCTGGACATGTTCCTGTGTGACTTGATCTAGGGGATCCTGCTGTGGACTAGATGATCTTTCGATCCAGAGCAGCTCCCCATCAGCACAGTGAGCCCTGTGCATCCTGGGCAGATCTCCTGGCCTACAGGAATTGGACTCAGTGTCCTGCACCTGACGGAGAAAGTAAAGAGATGTCTCAAACGGCCCTTCCTTGCTGGTAGCTGCGGAAGCCAAAGGCAGGAGAGCTGGAGAAATGAACTCCAGGCACAGCTTTTCCCGCTGACAGTTTTATCCTGGGCTTGCACCTTCAAAACAAGGTCTCAGCTCTGCAGACACAAGAGAGTGACGGCTTAAATTTTCTGTGAGTGAGTTGCTAAAGCTTGTGGTTACTGGAAGGGGGCTGGAAAACAGCTCCTGAGTGCTTCTTTAGCTGGGCTTTTTAACCCAGCAAACAAAACCAACCTGGCTAATACATATTTTTAACCTTGTGCTTTTAAAATGAATCTCGTTTTGGTTCAAGCTCAGGTCTGGGGATGCTGAGATTGTTTGGGGGAATAGTGTAAGCAGAGCCCAGGGGCTACTCGCTCAGGGCTGATGAAGGCAAGCAGACTGGATGGGGCCTGGACCTGTCTAATCGTTCTGTCCCCTCTCCAGTGGGCACAGATTGTAGCCCATTGGGTCACAGCTGCAGCTGCGGTGAATGTTTCAGTGGCCCATCAGAACTGTGGACCCCAAAGCAGACTGAGCCTGTGTGTATCAGCACAGTAAGAGCTCCAGGTCTTCCAAGCTGCCTCTTCCCTCAGCGAGTTGTTGTGTGGACCCCTGCCTTGTTGATAGTTTATCGCTGGAGCACAACAAGAAGCAGGATGCTCTGCTTGCAGAGGAGACATGGCCAGGTGGGTCAACACAAATTGCCTCCAGCCCTCTGAAGATTCAGGCCTTGGATCTGGGTCCCTGGAGAAGCAAAAACCTTCAGCACCTGAGAGCACCCACAGTGTCCTCCTACAGGGCCCTGAGGGGCTGCTCTATCTAGTGAGGGGAGATGTCGTGGAAGGGGCTGGAGACAAGGAGGGCAGAGAGGAGGACACTGCATCGCTCTCATCTCCACCGCACCTGCTGTGGCCATCCGAGGAAGTTGCTTAGAAATCCCTGGCTTGGACTCTTGGCTCATCTAATCTTGCTAGCACACAGCCCCAAATGCTCTTGTTTTCTTTCCTCTGCTTGTGGAGATCCCAAACGCCTGGAGCGGGTTGGGAGAGGGGGTGTGTGTGTGTGTGTGGGGGGGGGTGTTTAGGGCTATTTCTTCACCTCGTCCTCTCTCTGCTAAGGATCAGCAGTAAGCTGATGCTCTCCTGCCTTGACCAGGCAGGCTGGCTCTGCAGGCAGAGGAGGTTTGGGGCGCTGTGGGGTCAGGGTGCCGGTGTCCTATGCGTGTCACAGGGGTGGCAGCCCCAAGTCCAGCACCGCCAGAGCCCAGCCAGGCAAAGGGAGAGTGGTGGGAGACTCCTGGCACAGGAGCGCGTCCAGATGCAGCCGGCCGTCACCGCTCCTTGACCCTCTGCGGACAAGCGACGGGGCAGGGTGGGTTGTTTCTGGAGGCGGGGAGCGGGCACAGATCCCCGCTCGGGAGCGCGGAGCGCTCCCTCCGCTCGTCGCTGCCGCAGGGCTGCCCGGCTGGGCTGAGCTCCGCGCAGGCTGCGCTCGGCTCCGCCCGGCCGGAGCCACCTTTAGAGCCGG
>VXBP01001096.1:1454-32327 GCA_013400115.1 Rhinopomastus cyanomelas | reverse complement strand
CGCCTTGTCTTGAATTTTCCCCTCCTAGATTCCTCTCCTCAAAATAAAAGAGCCAACACAACAGAAGAAGAGGTGTCAGAAGACTCCCCCAGTGCCAGTTCAGTGGAGCAAACACCCAAGAAATCAAGCCCGAGGAGACACCAAACATAAAGCGTGTAGGTGGGTTCCCGTTAGGGTGCCCAGAAGGGAAAGGAAGGCTGAGCGGGGATCCTGCTTCTGCAGGGAGACGGGGCCGGTGTGTGGGGGTCCCTCTGCATTCGCCTCGACGGCAGAGGGGAACTGTCCCCAGGCGCTCAGGGACGGGGGATGCGTGTGTGCGACGCGCAGGGCTGGGGGAGAACAAAACAAGGAGCGGAGCTGCGCTGGCACCGGCCCGGTCTCCCCTCCCGCGGGACTGGCGGAGGGTCTTCCCAGAGCCCGTGCGGGTGTAGGGACGGACTTCGAAGCACGGCTGGTGCATGATGTCGGATGACAAGGGGTTTCGGGGTGGGGAGCTTCCCTGTCGTCTCCCCCTTTCCTTGTCTTCTCCCCCTTTCCCTGTCGTCTCCCCGTTCCCGTATTTTTTCACCTCCGACGGCAGCGTCGCCGTCGCACGTCGGCGGCGACCTCCCCATCGCCGGGGACGTGATCAGCCGAGTCGGATGTAAGGGGAATATGAGCATCTTGGTTAAAATCCCAGCCTAGAGGGGCTTTTCTTGTTCTTCTTGTGGTCGATTTTGCCTTTATTGCCGGTTTGTTTTGGTTGAGACTCCGGCGAAGGGCAGGGAGCGGGTTAACGGGCGCTGGGCTGCGCTGCTGTCCTCCCCCCAGCCCTCCCTGCTCCCTCCCCCCGTTGTTGTTTTGTTTTAAAGCGAGGGCGGGGGCAGGGAGGGAAGGAGCGAGCGGGGAGACCGGCGGTTTCGGGACCGGGGTTGGGAGCGAGGGGAGGTTTACGAACGCGGGGCGCGGCGGTGCAGGAGGGCGAGCTGAAGCTGGGAAGCACAAGTTCGCAACCAACTAGCCCCGCCGGGGCGAGCCGTCGAGCGGCGCGGCTGCGTTGCGTGGCCATGCAAATGCCGCTGCTTTCGGAGCGCGGGGAGGGGGCTGGCCTGAGCCCCGGCCTCGGAGGAGAGGATGGCAGGGGGACCGAGGGCTGGGCTCCGTCGACGGATGAGCGGGGCCGAGAGTCGGTGTCTGGGCGCGAAGCCGGGGAGGCGGCGGCGGCGGCGGGGCCCCGCCCGGGCGAGGACCCGCCCGCCCCGGGGATGCGGTGTCGGTTTGAACCGGTTGTGCCGCGGCTCGCGTTTCTCTCGGACATTTTTTTAACCTCCTTCCCCGTCTGTTTCCCCCCCCCTCCCGTTGCAGCTCGGAGGGTGTGCGTGTGTCCTCGTTCCGCGGGTGCGGCGGGGGAGCGGTGGAAGCGAGGAAGATGTAAAGTAGTAGTTGGAGAAGCGACAGACACACATCGCCGATCTCCGCGGGACGATGATGTGGAGGTCCTGTAGAAGCACTGAGAAAACAAAACAAACAGCAAATCGACGAACCAGCAGCAACACGAAACAAAAACACATAGAAACCACACACACACACACACAAATCCCCCCAAGAACCCCAACAGCAGTGAAACAAAAGCAGCGTCGGAGAAGAGTTAACACTAAACTCGCAGGCGCCCTAAAGGGGGCCTGCCTCTAAAAAGCATTGGATGTAGCATTGTGCAATTAGGTATTTCCTTATTTGCTTCATTGTACTACCTGTGTATATAGTTTTTACCTTTATGTAGCACATAAACCTTGTTGGGAAGGGGAGGGCCGGGGAGGGAGTGCAGTGGAAGAAGGGTGACCGATGGGAACCGAGCGAAGAGATGTATGAAGAGAAGCAGCGTAGGGGTTTTATTACTTAAAGATGTATTGTCCCTTCGAGTGGGTCTCTTGTTTGTGTCTCTCTCTCTCTCCTCTTTCCTTTTTTACATTTGATTTGATTAATGTAGCATCGCGGTGACCCTGCTCAGACCAGGCTGCTTGTGGGACCCTTCTACTACCACATTAAGCTGAAGTGGGTGGCAGGAGCTGCCACGATTCCGTTATGTTAGTGACTTAAAAAGTGCCCCCCACCCCCGACCTCGAGCCCATGCAGCCGAGTCGAGTCACCTGGAAGCGTGTCCAGCCATCCCCTGGTGACATCGCCCTCATCTCCTGGGGTTGGGGGGGGTTGTTGATTTTATTGTCGATTGGNTTTTTTAACTTAACCTGGACTTGTTTTTTTTTTTAAACCTAACCTTTAGGTCTTTTGCTCCAAATCTCCTCTTTTGGTTTATTTTAACCCAACCTGGAGGCCTTTTGCTCCAGATCTCCCTGTTCTGTTTTTTAACCTAACCTGGAGACCTTTTGCTCCAAGTCTCCTATTTTGGTTTAACCCAACCTGGAGGTCTTTTGCTCCAGGTCTCCTTGTTTTATTTTATTTTAACTTAACCTGGAGGCCTTTTGCTCCAAATCCCCTAGTTTTTTTTTTTATCCCAACCTGGAGGCCTTTTGCTCCAAATCTTGGTTTTGTTTAACCCAACCTGGAGGCCTTTTGCTCCAAATCCCCTAGTTTTTTTTTTTACCCCAACCTGGAGGCCTTTTGCTCCAAATCTTGGTTTTGTTTAACCCAACCTGGAGGCCTTTTGCTCCAAATCTCCTTGGTTTTTTTTTTAACCCAACCTGGAGGCCTTTTGCTCCAAATCTCCTTGGTTTTTTTTTTAATCCAACCTGGAGGTCTTTTGCTCCGAAATCTCGTTGCTTTCCGCTCCTGACCCACCTCATGAAGCATTTTTGTCGCCTGAGCAAAAAAAGGAAAAGGGATACTACATCTTTAACCAGTATTTCTACATCGCCTGTGTACCTGTATGTAAAAATAAAACAAGTTTGAAGTGTACCTGTGTACATAACTCTGTAAAGACACTGAGAAATTATACTAACTTATTTATGTTCAAAGATTTTCTTCTTCTTTTTTTTTTAATCTAGAAGCCAATTATTTTTCCCCCCCAAAGCCAAAGTGGTGGTGGGGGGGTTCTTTTTTTTGTGCATTTGTAAATGCTCTATTTGGTAGATTTGTTAGAGCTGGTTTTCTTGTTGGTTTTTTTTTGTTGGGGGGTGGGCTGGGGAGGAGGATGATTTGCAGGGCGGGGAAGGGGGGGAACCTTTTTCTGATGATATGGCTATGCTTAAAGGATTGCAGACTGAGCCAACGATCTTTTTTGTAATACGTGGGGGGGGGGGAAGGAAAATCCAGATTGATAATGTTTCACATCGAGCGATTAATAAAGAAAAACTGCCATATATAAGAAATATGTTCTTCATTAGTGTGTGTTTGAACCTCCCTCCGCCTGGCGCGCGAGGAAGGCTGCCTCCAGACAGCACGACTACCCCGTGGGTATCGGCATCACGGGCACAGGTGAAGGTTGTAAGGAACTGGGTGTTTCAGCCTCTCTCAGCCTGGCACAGGAGGAAGGCTGCCTCCAGACAACACCAGTTCCCTGTGGGTACCGATATTGTGGGCACAGGTGAAAGTGAGGAACAGTATCTCCAGCACAAGTGAAAGTGAGGAACTGGGTGTTTCAGCCTCTCTCAGCCTGGCACAGGAGGAAGGCTGCCTCCAGACAACATCAGTTCCCTGTGGGTATCGATATCACGGGCACAGGTGAAAGTGAGGAACGAGATCACGGGCACAGGTGAAAGTGAGGAACGAGATCACGGGCACAGGTGAAAGTGAGGAACGATATCTCCAGCACAGGTGAAAGTAAGGAAGGCAGCTCCCTCCCTCTTCACCTTTAGTCACAGAATCACAGAACATTAGTGACTGGAAGGGACCTCAAAAGATCATCCTAGTCCAGTCCTCCTGCCACAACAGGATCACCTAGATCAAGTCGCCCAGGAACATGTCCAGGTGAGTTTGAAATGTCTCCGGAGAAGGAGACTCCACAAGCCCCCTGGGCAGCCTGTTCCAGTGCTCTGTCACCCTCACTGGGAAGAAGTTCCCATATCGCGGCTCTGCTGCTGGAACTGGGAATAACCAGCCCTCTTAATGGGGAAGAGTGGTACTTCCTCTGTCACGCTGACTGTAAGTTTGGCGCGGGGGGGGGAAGTTTATTGAGAAAAACGCGTGGCTCGACGTCTCCCTCGCAGTTGCCGGTCTGGCTTGTAATGCTTAGAACTGGAGCCCAAATCAGCACCTTCCTGGGCCGGACCTGGACCCAAGAACCATGAGCTCTCCGGCTCTGGAGTCCCTCCTTCCCATCCCCAGGCGCCGCGCCGCCAACTTTGCTCCCCGCCCGTCGGTTTTGCGTGGAAGGGCGGCGGGGTCTTCCCCGCCCGCGACAGCGCTCCCGGCTGACAAAGATGGCGCCTCACACGCAGCCCCTGTCCCAGCAGATGCTGGTGGGGCGCTGGCGCAGGCACCGGAGCGGCAGCGGCGTCCTCCCTCTGCCTTCCCACCCCGCCTCGCCCCGCCGCCGGGGGCTCTCGGCAGCGCCCGCTGCCCCGGTGCGTGCGGGGGGCTCCCCTCGCTGTCACAGAGGGGAAGTGGAACCGGGGTTTGGGTCGGGGGAGCCCTCCCCATCGCTGCGCACGGCGGGCGAGGAGCTCCCCACCTCCGCCCTGCTGGCTGCGGGGCGATGCGGAGCCAGAAGCGATGTACTCCCGAGCAATAAACACGCAAACGCGGGGGCGGCGGGACTAGGGGTGGGTGGGGGTGCGGGAGCACAGCCCGGCGCCCAGTCTCGCCTGAGTCCCTCCTCACTGGCCCAACGCGATGCTCCTGTTTATCCCGACCGCGCCCGGGGTCGCCCTCCCCGAAAACACGGGGTTGAGGGAGAAGCGCGGAGAGGGGACGGACAAGGGGGATCGTCGCCCCCCACCCGCCTCGGGCACATGGCTGCCCCGGGGAAGGGGCACGGGCAGCGCTCACGACGGACTTCGCCTGCTCCGGCTGCAAAGCGTCGCTGAGCGGCCCTTCCCCCGCTCCCCATCCCCCCTCTCTCCCGTCCTCCTTCCCGCAGCTTGACTCCAGCCCCACCCCCGACGGCGGGGCGGGGGTTGCGGGAGGGCTGCTGGGTGCTGGAAGGGAAACGAGCGAAACTCTCGCGAAAATAGTAGTAAAAAAACAAAAAGCGGGGGGCGGGGTGTGTTGTTTGGTTTCTGGGGTTGTTTATTTTCTTCCAAGTGGTGCCGGCGGGGAGCCGTCGGGTGGGTGCTGGCACTGGGTGCTCCCCACCCCGGGCTGGCGCAGGGGGTGCGCAGCGGCAGCGGGCGGCTCCGTCCCGTCCCGCAGCGTTTGGGATTCGCCCTGCGAGCCCCGCCCCGCCGGAGCGGCCCCAGCAGCCACCGCGTCGGTTCTTTCGAATCTCGAACGGCTGTTTTCACGTCGCCGGGGCCGCCCCGTCCTCCGCCTTCACCTGCGGCCGTGCCCCCCCCGACCGCCCCCCCCGGGGGGGTGGTGCCGGCTCGGGGTGCGGGGGTGCAGAGCGGGACCGACGGCAGAGCCCCCTACGAGCAGGAGCCATTCAAACTCGCCATCCCGGGGCAGGATGGGGAGCAGTGGGTGGGTGTATGTGTAGGGGGGTGCTTCCCTCCCACCCCGCCTAGGGGCTCTTTGTTGCGGCACGGGGTGCAGCCCACACCGAGGGCGGGGACGCTTAAGGTGGCGCCGGGCCGCGTCCTGCTGCGCGGCGGGAGGAATTCAAACAATTTTACGCCCCTGCCCGCCCCGCCTGTTCTTCTCCTCCTCCTCCTCCTCCTCCTCCTGCACTTCGCCGTCGTAGCAGCGATTCCTCCCCGGGCGGCTGGCGGCATCCTCGCCTCGCTGCCCGCCCGCGCTCGGGAGGACGGGGACGGCAGCAGGGGCGGTGCCGCAGCGCAAACGGCTCTGGCGGCCCCGCCCCGCCCTGCCCCGCTGCTGGCGCCAGGCGCCGCCCCGTCTGATGCAACAGGCGCGGCCCCCCCGCGGGAGCGCGCCCGCAGCCTCCCTTCCCTACCCCCAGCCCAGCTGTGCTCGCACGTACGCGCCGGGGAGCGCGCGTCGGGCTTCCTCAAACGGGCAGATTAACCGGGAAGTGGAAGTTTCCCGACGCCCGTAGGTGCCTGAGCAGCCGAGAGCCGAGGCAGCGGCGAGTGTTCGTCGGCTAAGACGTTCCGCTTCAGCGATGCCGGGGTGCTGCGCTTCAGCGCCCCGTGGAATGGCCGTGTTTCTCCCCTGCGATGCTGATACCCTTTCTGCTTTATCCCGTGGGAGGGGTCACCTCCCACTCCCGTGTTTTGAGCCCCCACCTAGCCCGAGCGTTCGCCGCTGTGACAAAGATGCGAGATCTGCGGCAAACGAGCGATGCCGCTGTGTTCTGTCCCCAAACGAGATGTCTTGTGCCTGGACCCTCCCGGGGGGGGTGTGGGGGTGTGTGTGTTTCGCTTCCTTAGGTGCAAAGAGCCGTTTTCCACGCGGGGCAGGCAGTCTCTGCTTGTGGTGGCTGGTTCCACGCAGGCTTGGCTTCCTCCTCCTCCTCTTCCTCCATCCTGGGAGACCTTACTTTTCCCTGCTCTGCTCGCGGCAGTCACTGCGAGACTCCAACTCAGGCAAAAAACAGAGGGCAACTGGTTGACATGAAACCAAGTTGGGAGATGAGCTGGTCCCAGGTCTCCTGTGGCCAGCCCTCCTTGGCTGTTACAGGGTCACCTCTGAGCTCCAAGCTGCCACGGAGCATCCCAGCCTCTGGTGCTTTAGAGCCAGCAGCTCTGTTGTAGGAGAACCAACAGGGACACATCAGAGGTGCAGAAGGATCTCTGGAGGTCCCTTCCAATCCCTGGTCTTCTGTGATTCTCTGATTCTGTGAAACAGTTGGGTGGGGAGGGCCGGGGCAAAATACACACGTTCCCCAGTCAGCCTGGCTTTGATTTTGCAGGGCACGTTCAAGCTGCTCTGGGGCTAACAGAATCATTGAGGCTGGAAAAGCCCTCGGAGCTCATCCAGCCCAGGACCTAACATCACCCCATCAGCCAGATCAGGGCACTGAGGGCCACAGCCAGGCTGTCCTTCAACATCTCCAGGGATGGGGACTCCACCACTGCCCTGGGCAGTCCAGTCCAGGCTCTGATCACCCTTTCTATGAGGAAGGGCTTCCTAACATCCAGGTCTAGGTGATTCTGCTGTGGCAGGGGGATTGGACTGGATGGTCTTCCAAGGTCCCTTCCAGTCCCTAAGGTTCTGTGATGCTGCGAGTGGGCACTTGTGGCCGGCAGCACTGGCAGGGGGTGCCCCTGGCTCCTCAGCAGCTGGGCATCTGCCAGCCGGCTCTGGGTAGAAGCTCAGAGCAACACACCTTGTGGTTTAGCCTTCCTACCCGCAAAGACAGGCTGTGCCAGTTGAGGCTCTTCTCCCTGCCCTGCCTGCAGCTGTTTGGAGGAGCCAGCAGGCAGGAACATTAGTTTAATTCCAATTTTATCCTTGGCCTCGCATCTGAGACTCCAAGGAAGGATTCCATTCGTGGGCAGGCGCCCCGTGTTGCGCGCTCCAGATGTCACTCCCACAAAGACCGAGCAGCCCTTTACGTGGGGGCCAGGAGCCCAGCTGCTGCCTGATGCAGGGTTGTGGAGTCTCCTTCTCTGGAGAAGCCACTTGGATGTGTTCCTGTGTGACTTGGTCTGCGTGATCCTGCTGTGGCAGGGGGATTGAACTGGATGGTCTTTTGAGGTCCCTTCCAGTGTGGATGGAGCTGAGCATGACTTGGTCTGTGTAATCCTGCTGTGGCAGGGGGATTGGACTGGATGGTCTTTTGAGGTCCCTTCCAATCCCTAACGTTCTGTGATTCTAGTTGAGGAGCAAGTGCCAGTGGACAGGCAGGGTTGGGTGTTTTGATTAGTGGATTAGAGCTCTCTGCTGGCTTCGCTCTAGGAGCACGGCCGTGCCTCTCAGTGGGTCCTCTGCTGCAGGTGGGATCGCTTGCTTGCTCTTCACCCACCTCAGACGTGTCCTACTGGCTCACAGGCACCCACCCTTCACATTTTTATCAACATTCATGAGGTCCCACCTCAGTCTCCTCCAAGCTCAACAGACCCAGCTCCCTCAGCCTCTCCTCACAGGGAGGTGCTCCACTCCCTTCCTCATCCTCCTTGCTCTGCACTGGACTCCCTGCAGCAGCTTCATGTCCTGCACTCTGGCTGAGGTGGCCACTGATTGTCCGCTGACTTGTTGCCTCTGAGAAGAGCAGCTGCTGCCTTTGAAGTGAACTTTTCTGGGCACGTGAGTGTCTACAGACAGGGTGAGATCTTGGCTGCAGACAGGCAGCGGCAAATTGCCCTCGCAGAGGGCACTCTGCTGGCAGGAGGCTTGTGAGACTGAGAGGTTCAGCTGCTCCACCGGCCACTTCTTGCTGAAAACAGGCAGCAAGTGGGGGTGAGGCAGAGGCAGTGCAGGGCTCCTCGGTGTTAACCTCCTCCTGGCCTGATGTTTTTAGGAAGGGCTGACTGCTCTGCCCCGCCTGGCACCAGCCCCAAAGGGGTTTTGCTTCTCTTCTCAGCTGATCTGGAGCTCAGGTCAAGGCTGAGCTGTCAGTCCAGGCTGATCAGCGTGGGATGGGGCGCTGCGCGGTGTTGGTTTTGCCTGTGTTAGACTGAGCAGGGCTTGTTGGGCAGGGCTGGACCATCCTGGAGAAGCACAGGGTCTTGCAGAACATCAGGGATGGGAAGGGACCTCGAAAGATCATCCAGTCCCACCCCCTGCCAGAGCAGGATCACCTAGATCTAGTCATTAGGGATGGGAAGGGACCTCCAAAGATCATCCAGTCCAACCCCCTGCCACAGCAGGATCACCCAGACCAAGTCACACAGGAACGTGTCCAGGTGGGTTTTAAACATCTCCAGACAAGGAGACTCCACAACTCCCCTGGGCAGCCCCTTCAAGGGCTCTGGAACCCTCAGCGTGAAGAAGTTCCTTCTCATATTGATGTTGAACCTCCTCTGTTCCAGCTCACAGCCATTGCCCCTGCCCAAGAGCTGCAGGATCCATCCTCTCATGGAAGAGCACGGGGTGAGGAAGGAGGCTGCGTGTGGTAAGAGAACAGGGGTGTTTAAGGAAACGAGCTCTAAACGAGGATTTAATTGCTGCCTTTTGGCCTCGCACCTGAGCAAGAACAACACGAGTCCCTGAAATTAGGCCCTCGTTGCCTCCCTCCAGTATTTGAAAACAGTTTGGAGATAACTAGAGTGAGCCCTTCTCGAGCCAGGCGGCCAATGTTTTGACAGACAAGCCTCCTCCGAGCCAAGAACGTGCATCACCTACAGGAGGAGAAGCCTCCTCTGTGCTGGAGGTTGCCAGGAGTCGTAATTAAGGAACAGAATTAGCTGAGGCAAGGGTGGAATGAAGAGTGAGAAGATTGGTGCTTCTTAGATACCTGCTCAGCAGGGGCTGCAGGAGGAGTGCAGGTGGCTTCCACACGTTGCTTTCCTCGTGGTCCGTCCCTACGTCCACCAGAGCATCACTGGCGGGTCCCCCCGACACTGATAGCGGTTGCAAACGTCTACCAGCAAGCAAAGCTGCTCTTGACCTCTGAGGTCCCTTCCGATCCCAAATGGTTCCGTGACTCTATGAAACCAGCTGCCTGCTGTCTGTTGTGCAGAGCCTCTGGTGGCTAGCTAGGGCGAGTGGGGCATCGTGTGGGCACGGCCAGTGGGTCCTCAGAGCTGTTGCCCAGGCTGGGAAGCATCACTGAGTCACAGACCATCAGGGATGGGAAGGGACCTCCAAAGATCATCCAGTCCAATCCTCCTGCCACAGCAGGATCCCCTAGATCCAGTCATTAGGGATTGGAAGGGACCTTGGAAGATCATCCAGTCCCATCCCCCCTAAGATCAAACCCAGCCTGTGACCAAACATCATTGAAGGACATTGAGGTGCTGCTGAGGGTTCAAAGAAGGGCAGCGAGGCTGCTGAGAGCTCTGGAGAACAGGACCTGTGAGGACTGGCTGAGGGAACTGGGGTCAGTTAGTCTAGAGAAGAGGAGGCTGAGAGGAGGCCTCCTTGCTCTCCACAGCTACCTCAAAGGAGGCTGTAGTGAGGCTGCTGCTGGTCTCTTCTCCCAAATTACTAGGGAGAGGATGAGAAGAAGCATCCTCAAGTTGTGTTGGGGAGGCTGAGATTGGATCTTAGGGAGAAGTTCTTTTGTGAGAGTGGTTGGGCACTGGGACAGGCCATCCAGGATGATTCTAGGGTCTAGGGGTTAGGGAGCTGTTGGGCTGAGGGTTGGACTCGGTGTTCCTGGAGGTCCTTTCCATCCATGATTCTAGGGTCTAGGGGTTAGGGAGCTGCTGGGCTGAGGACTGGGCTTGCTGGTCCTGGAGGTCCTTTCCATCCATGATTCTATGGTCTAGGGAGCTGTTGGGCTGAGGACTGGGCTTGCTGGTCCTGGAGGTCCTTTCCATCCATGATTCTATGGTCTAGGGAGCTGTTGGGCTGAGGACTGGGCTTGCTGATCCTGCAGGTCCTTTCCAGCCAGGATGATTCTAGGGTCTAGGAGTTAGACAGCTGTTGGGCTGAGGGTTGGACTCGGTGTTCCTGAAGGTCCTCTCCAGCTGCCATGATTCCATGATTCTAAGGCAGCCAGAGAGATACTGGGGGTTAATGTTTCTCCAGACTGGCCTCTGGAGAGACCATTGAAGGAAACCTACCCCCAGGGATCCCGTTGCCATCAAGCCTGGGGCACAAGGGACGATGCCTTTTGCCTGCGGACAGGTCACCCTGTCCCTTGCTGGCTGGTCAGTTCCCTCTGCTGCTCCCCGGGACGGTCCGTGTTGTCCTCCTCAGCTCCCCCTTCCCCCTGACCCGCCGTGAGGGTGGAGGCAGGACTGGGGTCCTTTCCTTCTTCTCGGGGAAGCACCGGTCCCGAACCCGCGGGCTGAGCCCCTGGGTGGAGAAGTAGCTGCCGGCAGATGAGGAAGCGGCGGGTTGAGCAAAAACCTTGGGCTGTAGAAATCTTTCTCCCAGAAGGGCAGAGGGTGGGGGAGGCGGGGCAGCAGCCTCCCCACTGCAGCAGCCACTTGTTTGCATTGTGATGCAAATGTTTTCTGAGAATTTGGGTCAGGTTCAGGTTCAACCAGTTCTTGTGGCTCAGACTGAAACCAGGATGACTTCACCTTGGCTCGGAGCTCTCGCTGCTCGCCTCTCGCGCTCTCTGATCCCAGAGCTTGTTTGGCAGCTTTCTTCAGGGTATCACGGGAGCACACGGGACGTGAGGGGTTGGAAGGGACCTTGGAAGATCATCCAGTCTGATCCCCCTCTTCACAGACTCACAGAACATCAGGGGTTGGAAGGGACCTTGAAAGATCAACCAGTCCAACCCCCTGCCACAGCAGGACCACCTAGATCAGCTGAAGCACCCCAGAGGGACGAGAAGGCAAGGGTGCTTCCTGGGTGCTTGCCCAGCAGTGGCAGCTCGGACCCTCAACACTTCTTGGAAGCAGCTTTCGGTTGCCAGGACTGCTTGTTCTTGGCGCCCGGGGGCACCCGTCCCCTGTGCCGCCTGCACCCACCCGCAGCCATCGCCCTGGGTTCCTGTAAGCTCCTGCCTCCCCCTCACATCCAACTGGTGGAACCCCCGAGTTCCCCTTTCAGCTTCCTCTGCTGACCACAGCTCACGTCAGGAGCGGGGTCCCGCCTGCCAGCTGCGTGCAGATGGGCTGCAGAGCACAAACCTCTTCACAGCGCCGCCGGTGCCTTTCGCCTCTTTGGTCCCTCCTCTCAGAGGAGACTAGTGAGGACCGAGAGTCTTTGCTGATAAACCTCATGCAGCTGCTGCAGGTGGAACCCTAACAGCACCGTGGGGGTTTCCAGGCATCGATCACAGCATCTCTCTGGTTGGAGAAGACCCCTGGGACCATCGAGTCCAACCACCTACCCCACCTTACAAGGTCACCCCTAAACCACATCCCTCAACACCCCATCCAAACACACCCAGGGATGGCCACTCAACCACCTCCCTGGGAAGCCCATTCCAGGGCCTGACCACCCTTGCTGGGAAGAGTTCTTCCTGATATCAAGTCTAACCCTACTCCGTTGTAACTTGAACCCCCTCCCTCTCATTCTATCACTAAGAGCTTGTGAGAAGAGACCAGCACCAGCCTCTCCACAACATCCTTTCAGGTAGTTGTAGAGAGTGAGGAGGTCTCCTCTCAGCCTCCTCTTCCTCAAACTAAAGAGCCCCAGCTCTCTCAGTCTCTCCTCATCAGATTTATTCACAGGATCACAGAACATCAGGGATTGGAAGGCACCTTGAAAGATCATCCAGTCCAATCCCCTGACACTGCAGGACCACCTAGACCAAGTCTCACAGGAACATCTCCCGGCCCTTCCCCAGGACCCCTTTTCCGATTGGACAATTCCCACAGCCCCAGTTGCCAGCTGCCTTGTGCCCTCCCCAGCTCAGGGTGCTTTGCTCTGCTGCTGGTTGGGCTGCAGTTGTTCTGGTGAAAACTGAGCTCTTTGCTCTCCAGGTGTCCTGTCCAGGGCTCCCCCACTCTCCTTTCCAGAGCTCTCCTGGATGCAGTCTCCTTGAAGGGTGGGTGTCAGGAGGATGGAGCCAGGCTCTGCTCAGGGGCATCTAGTGCAATGGGCAGTGGGTGTGAGCTGGAACAGAGGAGGTTCCTGTTCAATATGAGAAGGAACTTCTTCCCAGTGAGGGTGACAGAGCCCTGGAAGGGGCTGCCCAGGGGGGTTGTGGAGTCTCCTTCTCTGGAGACGTTTAAAACCCTCCTGGATGTGTTCCTGTGTGACTGGTTCTAGCAGCTCCTGGATCCAGCAGACTTTCCTGTGAAATTAAACCCTGAAAAATAAAAAGCCCCTTAAAATAAAAGAGGGGAGTGGAGGGGGTGGTGGCCCCCTTCCCAGAGCAGCCCCGCTGTCCGCAGCAGGCGGCCCGGAGCAGCGGGGCGGGATGGACGCGCGGCGCGGTCCGGCAGCCGGGGCCAGCGAGCTGCAGCCGCCCGAGCGCCCCGAAGGCTGCGGGGCTGCGGAACAAAGCGACTGCTGTGATTTATCCTCCTGCCCGACAACCATCAGATTCTTTGCTGAAACTGGAGCTCCCCTGGTAGCCCCTGGCTGGCCCGGGAGGAATTCTTGGCGGCGGAGCAGCTGTCCCCGCAGTTGTACCGAGGGCTTTGCCGGGGCACGATGGGGCTATCAATGGGATGTCTATCGCAGCAGGCAACAAATGGGCCGCGGCTCGCGGCTCGCTCGGCCTCGGCAGCCTCGCCCGTGGGGTGAGTGGCCCCCCGGACAACTGTCGTGACGCTCCTGTGCTTCGTGAGGAGTCCTTGGCTACCTGCTGCACGGGGTGGGGTGGCTGGATCACAGGGGAAAGCCTACCCCCGGGCCCCACCGGGCAGGACACTGGTGGCCACTGCTGGTCCCTGGTGGCAGACCAGAGCCAGCCGCCATGTGAGCAGTTGCTGGTGGGTTTTCAACTAGAGGTTCTACCATTTCATGACTTTATAGCCAGGTGAAGAATCTTTATAGAGGCAACAGGAAAGAATCCAGCGCAGAGCCACGAAGAGGATGATGAAGGGAGTAGAGCACGTTTAAGACCCACCTGGATGTGTTCCTGTGTGACTTGATCTAGGGGATCCTGCTCTGGACGGGGGATTGGACTGGATGGTCTTTCAAGGTCCCTTCCAACCCCTAATGATTCCACGACTCTATGATCTAACCCACCTGGACATGTTCCTGTGCTACTTGGTCTAGAGGACTGGACTGGATGATCTTTCGAGGTCCCTTCCAATCCCTCATGCTCTGTGATTCTGTGTGGCCAGTGACTTTGAAAAGAGGCAAGATGACCAGCAGTCCCGGTGAACAGAGGAGGTCCCAGGTGATGGGAGGCTGGCCAGTGTGACCCCCCTGTCTACAAGAAGGGCTAGAAGGAGGATTTGGGGACCTAGAGGCCTCTCAGCCTGCCCTTGCTGCTGGGTTTCTGGGTTCTGGAGCGGTTCCTCTTGGTTGTGCTCACACGGCCAGTGTGCAACCAGTGGGGGATCAGGCCCAGTCAGCAAAGGGTTCATGAGGAGCAGGTCTGGTTTGACCCACTTGATCTCCTTCTAGGAGCAGATGACCTGCCCAGTGGTGTGGGGAGACCAGTGGCTCTTGTCTGCATTTCCACCCAAAGCTCTTGGTCCTGCACGAAGGGAAAAGGCAGCACCTTGTCCTTCCAAGGTCTTTTTTCCCTTCTCCTAATGGATCTTGTGGAAGAGAGAAGAGTGGCAGAGGTTTACTGCAACGGGAGATTGGACCCCCCATCCCACCCCAGCATCCCCAAACCCAGGCATCCAGCAGCCCATGGCTACTGAGGGACACGCAGGGATGCCGTGAGCCATCAGCTGCTGGGCTCCCCTCCGCTTGCCTCCTCCCCACCTGTTCCCAGGCAAGTGTGGGGTGGGATTTCAGCGGGCGGCATCCTCGGGGACTGAGGCGGCCAGCGGGCAGCAGGCTGACACCTCTGGGATGGAGTGTCCAGGTGCAGGGAGCAGGGCAGCCCCCAAAATACAAGGGCAAGAGAGGCTCCTGCCTGCACACGCAGCAGCCCTGGCCCGTGGCGACCTCTGCTCCCCCCACCCTGAGGTCTGGTGGCCGGCACAGCTGTCAGTAGATCACCTGCTGGGGTGGCTCTCCAGGGCTTTAGAGGTCATCTGGCAGCGGCTGCTGGGGAGAGATGAAGAGCAGAAACAGAACCCAGAGTCTAAAAAAGCAAAGCTGCTGAGGGGGGTCCAGCCTCCCCACAAGCTGACACCTGGGGTGTTGGGGTCTGTCCATCCCGGTCCCTCTGTGTGTTCGTGTGTGGTTCCCCGAGCTGCCAGTGACTTCTGCAGCCCTTTTGGTGTGAGCTCTGCTTCCCTGCGGGGGGGTCCGTAATCCCACTTGAATAGCAGTGCTGAGGAGAGGGGAGGGAGAGGGAGAGAGAGAAGGAGAGTAGAGGAGAGGAGAGGGAGAGGAGAGGGAGAGGCGAGGAAGAGGAGAGGAAGAAGCAAGGAAGAGGAGAGGAAGAGGTGAGGAAGAGGAAGAGGAAGAGGAAGAGAAGAGAGAAGAGAAGAGAAGAGAAGAGAAGAGAAGAGAAGAGAAGAGAAGAGAAGAGAAGAGAAGAGAAGAGAAGAGAAGAGAAGAGAAGAGAAGAGAAAAGAGAAGAGAAGAGAAGAGAAGAGAAGAGAAGAGAAGAGAAGAGAAGAGAAGAGAAGAGAAGAGAAGAGGAAGAGGAAGAGGAAGAGAAAAGAGAAGCCCCTGCTCCAGCCTGAGAGCCCGGAGCCGCTCGGCCAGCGACGGCTCCCCGCATCGCCAGGGCACGCGCCCCGCCTGGCTGGTCCAGTGGCTCGGTGGCAATCAGACAAGACGGGGCGGCGGCTCGTCAGCTGGTTTAATTAAAACCACACTGCTTCCCTTTCTTGCCTCTCGCACGTCACGAATGTGCAGCCGGAGCGGCTCCTGCCGCCGAGAGATTGGAATCAGCCTTCCGAGCCCGAATTCCCAGGCCCACAGACCTGGGACAGACTTCTGAAGGGACAGGGAAGGGCGGGAGCGAACGAGCCCCCGTGGCTGGGGCTACGCGGACGCGCTCCTCGTGGGACCCGTCCTTCAGGCCGCTCCCGCGGGCGGCGCGGGCTCTGCTTCCACGGATCCCGCTGGGAAGGGAAGTGGCCGAGGGCTTCCCAGGACTCAGGTCGTTGCTCTGCAAGTTCTGCTCCTCCAGCAGGTCGGTGATGCAGATGTATGCAAAACAGTCAGGTGAACGACCGCATCCTCGTCAGTGCGGTGGGCGTTGGCATCTTGGGAAAGGGCGTCGTGTCGTCTCCGCTCCAGAGCGCCGCTGGCTCACGGCGACGGGGCGTCAGCCGGCGCCGGCACCTGATTCACAGCTGGACTGCAAGGAGGGGGTTCGTCTCATCGACCACCTGTGCAGTTCTCTTTTCTTTAGGAGAAAGGGAGCGGGGGGTCCTGGTGGCCAGTGGGATGGCCAGGAGCCGGAAGTGTGTGAAAGCACACGGCAGAGCAGCCCCAAAAATACCTGAGAAGGTGGCCCTCTCCCACACTTCTGCATCTCATGCTCCACAGCACCGTGCCAGGAGCCTGCTCCACTCCTGTATCACAGAACATCAGGGATTGGAAGGGACCTCCAAAGATCTTCCAGTCCAATCCCCCTGCCTGAGCAGGGTCCCCTAGATTAAATCACACAGGAACACGTCCAGGTGGGTTTGAAATGTCTCCAGAGAAGGAGACTCCACAACCCCCCTGGGCAGCCCCTTCCAGGGCTGTGTTCCTGTGTGACCTGATATAGGTGACCCTGCTGTGGCAGGGGGATGGGACTGGATGGTCTTTTGAGGTCCCTTCCAATCCCTGATGTTCTGTGAGTCTGTGGTCAGGCCCTGGACTGGGCTGCCCAGGGTGATGGTTGAGTCCCCACCCCTGGATGAGTTTGAAAGTCACTTAGATGTGGTGTTGGGGGATCTGGTTTAGGGGTGACCTTGTCGAGTAGGGTTGCTGGTTGGACTCGATGATCCCAGGGATCTTTTCCAACTTGGATGATTCTGTCAATGAGGGGGTGACACATCGCTGTCCTCCAGCTTTCAAGTCTCCTGGTTCACCGAGGGGGAACCCGAAGGTGCCTGCAGCTGCCTGGCACGTGGGGTGGCCAGCCCTGACTCCTGTGGCTGACCCCCAAACTGAGCCTGGAGTCTGTTCAGGATGTCGTCTATCTTCTGGTCCATCTGCACGACCTGTTAAGGAATCAGAGAGCAGACAAGCCGTCAGCTGGTTGCACGTGGTTCTGACGGAAGGCCCTCCCTGGCCAAGGCTCTGGCTGGATAAAGGCTGCCAGGGAGCGTGGGCTCTTGAGGACCACCGGCTTGAGTCAGGTCCATTTCACCTCTCAGCCTTTTCCCAGGGTTCCCAGCCGCCCTTGGTGATGATGCATCAGGCAAACATCTGCCCCGAGACTCTCTTTGGGTCTCTGGTTTGTTGTGAAAGGCTTTTCCCACCACCTCTCCCACTGCTCCACCACCCTTCGCTGTGGAACATCACGATTTCCATCACTGTGCTGGGAACGAACCGGCTCCTCTCTCTCCACCCTGTAAACAGAGGCCTCCTGACACCCAGTGCAGCCAGAGATCCCAGCAGATACCCTGGCTGTTCCCATGCACCGCTGGGAGAAGGACCTGCTGGAAACCACATAACAGCACCCGAGACTTCATCACATCCACCGCTCCGTAGGAAGCCCAACGCGCTGATCCCTCCTCTCATTTCATTGCTTCCCAGCTGAAGCTCCTCAGGCACCGAGTCTGGGTGGAGGAGGCTTTTCTAGTGACTACTGAGTGTGAGCAGGGAGAGGGAACTCTGCACCTCGAGTACTGGGGGCAGGTTGGGGCCCTCAGGACAAGGGAGACATCGAGGTGCTGGAGCCAGTGCAGAGGAGGGCAACAGAGCTGGGGAAGGGCCTGGAGAATCAGTCTTGTGAGGAGATGGAGAGAGCTGGGGCTGTTGAGGAAGAGGAGGCTGAGGGGAGACCTCATCGCTGTTGGAAGTTGGGACTGTTGAACCGAGGAAGAGGAGGCTGAGGGGAGACCTCATTGCGCTCTACAACCATCTGAAAGGACCCTGCAGAGATGCTGGTGCTGGTCTCCTCTCACAGGTCATTAGTGACAGAAGCAGAGGGAAGGGCTTCAAGCTCCAACAGGGGAGGTTTAGACTGGCCATCAGGAGGAAATTCTTCCTGGAGAGAGTGGCCAGGGACAGGACTGGGCTGCCCAGGGTGGTGGCGGCTGAGGACCACCCAGACCACGTCACGAAGCACCGGCAGCCCTGGCGCTGCTGCTCTCCTCAGCGCTGACCTGGCTGGGAGGCTGGATCGCACCGGTGCTTGAAGGGTTAAGCAGCTTGGAATTAATTTAAAACCCACAGCCTTTATTTTCTCCTCTGTTCTTGAAAAGCCTGTTTGGCCGACGCTGGTCGTGACTCAACAGAATCTCTCTGGGGCACAGACGTGGAGCAGAAACTAAAGCAGCGCGAATACATTACGGTGGGGAGAGAGAGGGGTGGAGGCAGGGGAACGGCACCCAGCAGCTCCAAGGTCCTCCTGGGGCTTTCCTTGGTGGGGCTCTGCTGATTGTGATCTGCCTGCCTGAGCGTGGGGGAGTTGTGCTTGCACCTCACATCTCCTTGGCACCTCCAGCCAGCCCTGGGCGAGGACGCGACGGGGAGCAGCTCTCTGCGTCTTCCTTTCTGGGAGCAGAGGAAGGTGGAGGTTGTAGATACTCATCTGCGGGGAGGGGACGTGGAGGAGATGACACCACACTTCTGTCACATTTTCCACAAAGGCTCCTGCTAGTGTTTCCTGAACATGAGCAGTGATGGAGCCCTGGAAGGGGCTGCCCAGGGGGGTTGTGGAGTCTCCTTCTCTGGAGACATTTAAAACCCACCTGGACATGTTCCTGTGTGACTTGGTCCAGGTGATCCTGCTGTGGCAGGGGGTTGGACTGGGTGATCTTTGGAGATCACTTCCAATCCCTAATGATTCTGTGAACAACCCCCTGGGCAGCCCCTTCCAGTGCCCCATCACCCTCACTGGGAAGAAGTTCCTTCTCACATTGATGTGGAACCTCCTCTGTCCCAGCTCACACCTGTTGCCCCTTGCTCCATCACTAGAAGCCCCTGAGCAGAGCCTGGCTCCATCCTCCTGACACCCACCCGCAACATATTGATCAACATCAATGAGGTCACCCCTCAGTCTCCTCCAAGCTCAAGAGCCCCAGCTCCCTCAGCCTCTCCTCATCAGGGAGATGCTCCCCTCCCTCCATCATCTTCATGGCTCTGCACTTGACTCTCCAGCAGCTCTTGACCTGAAGAGTCCAGAAGTGGACACAACATTCCAGCTGTGGTCTCCCCAGGGCAGGGTAGAGAGGGGGAGAGGAACCTCTCTGGATCTCCTAACCCCCCCTTCTGATCCACGCCAGGATAAATGATGCTGTTGTTTGTGGAAGCCGAAGCCTCCGGGCACATCCAGGCTGGTCGGCTGTGAATCGCGGCTCTGTCGCGGGTTCTAGCCAACTCCATCCCTGCTGAATCATCCGGCAGCTTTGGACGACCCTTGTTATCCCTCCAGAGAAGGGGCCATTGAGCCTGCACACAAGGTTGCTGTCTGCTGCCATCAGCTGATTTGCTCCAGGTTTCTACTGTCTGGGGTTTGTGCCTGTAGGAAAGTCGAGCGCGCCGCGGAATTGGGAGCAGCAAAATCCTCTCCTGGTCTGTGACCAGCACATCTCAAATGTGGCTGCTAAAACTAGTCCTGTCCAGCGTAGGGCAACGAGGATGATGAAGGGAAGGGAGCATCTCCCTGATGAGGAAAGGCTGAGGGAGCTGGTCTCTTGAGCTTGGAGATGAGGAGATGGAAGGGTGACCTCATTGATGTTGATAGATATGTGAGGGGTGGGTGTCAGGAGGATGGAGCCAGGCTCTGCTCAGGGGCATCTAATGACAGGACAAGGGGCAGTGGGTGTCAGCTGGAACAGAGGAGGTTCCACATCAATCTCAGAAGGATCTTCTTCCCAGTGAGGGTGACAGAGCCCTGGAAGGGGCTGCCCAGGGGGGTTGTGGAGTCTCCTTCTCTGGAGACGGTCAGTGCTCAGGGTGATGCTCAGGGTGATGCCAGCAGAGCCTGATGGGACAAGGGACAAGGGAGATGAACCCTCTGTGGCAGCCCGTTTCCCCCGGCTGTTGCCTGGCCAGGTCAGACCACCAACTGCTAGCCACAGTGACTCCTCGGGCACGCGTTTGCTCTCCATCCCATCCCTCCTCTCAGGCAGCTCCAGGGAGAAGCTGAGGTTCCACTGGCACAACAGCACTAACCCCCCCCACACACCCACCCCCAAACCCAGGAGGAAATGAAACCACAAACAACCAGATTCCAAAAACAAAGGGTCTGGCCGGCGCCCAAGAAAACAAGGAAATTCGAAGATAAAGCAAAGTGTCCCTGCTTCACCCTGCGGTGCCCCGAGGAGGCCGGCCGTGGCACGTCCCGCGCCGCCAGAGAGCAGGGACCCCGGCGCCCACCGCTGATGAAGGGCGGCAGCGAAGCGCAAAGGTTGGACCTCAACGCCCGTCCAGCCACGTGGGTGCCGGGGGATCGATTAGGGCTGGATGCAGCCGGGACTCACGGAGAGAAGATTCAAGGGGGATGAGCTTCCCTTGATGTCACTGGGGGCTGCCCTGGGAGTCCGGCCCCACTGGTAGGGGTGGGCTGGTTCACACCAAAGGCTCCAGGTAGCGGAGACTCCGTCTCTGATGCCCATCAGGTCACAGGGAGAGAAATGGAAGGTGTCAGCGCCAATATTTTCTGGAGTTTTCCCACCCTGTGGCACCACCGTGGCTCATGCTGGTGGGTCACAGAAAGAGGACATTAGGGATTGGAAGGGACCTCAAAAGATCATCCAGTCCAACCCCCTGCCAGAGCAGGACCACCTAGACCAAGTCACACAAGAACACGTCCAGGTGGGTTTTAAACATCTCCAGAGAAGGAGACTCCACAACCCCCTGGGCAGCCCCTTCCAGGGCTCTGTCACCCTCACTGGGAAGAAGGTCCTTCTGAGATCGATGTGGAACCTCCTCTGTTCCAGCTGACACCCACTGCCCCTCCTATCATTAGATCATAGAATCATGGAATCATTAGGGATTGGAAGGGACCTTGAAAGACCATCCACTCCAATCCCCTGGCCAGAGCAGGATCACCTAGACCAAGCTGCAGATGCCTCCATCCTCCTGATGCCCACCCTTTTCTCCACATTCATGGGGTCCCCACTCCATCTGCTTTTCTCCAAGCTGAAGATGACAAAGCCTGGCCTCCCAGACTCAAGCAAGGGCTGCTGGCAGGACAACCTACCCAAGCCAACGGAGACATCTCTGCTGGCCCTCAGCCTGGCTTGGCTGCCATTGCCCACAGGGCAAGCAGGGCGGCGCGGGCGGCACTAGCAAAGAAGCCCAGGGAAAGCAACCGCCCCGTTACCCTGCCGTGAGACCAGTTTTACTGGTCCAACTGGCCTCGGGAGGAGCTGAGTCGCCTCATTCCTATTCAGAAGCAGTGGCTAATTTAACATCATCTGTTTTGTTTATTCCCAACTGCTCTGCATGTCAAAGGGCTCCCCCACCTTCCTCCTGAGCCTACGTGACCCTGGGGAGCGCCTGCACCCCGTTCGCATGGATGATCCTCCGGGGTCCCTTCCAATCCCTAGTGCTTGTGGTTCTGAGATTCCAGTGACGCCGGAACTGGGTGGCCCTCTTACTGGTGTGGCTCCAGAGTGGTCTTACTCTAGAGCCCCTCACTGGTGGGGCTGCCGTCGAGCCGCCTCTGTTCCCAGACAGCACACAACCGCTCCAGACCCGGAGACCCGGTGACGGTCAAGTGCCCAGACGAATTCACTCCTCTGAAGGTCATGCGGCTGGGAGTCCAGACACATTGCCTCTGGCCTGCTCCACCCTTTCTGATCTGAAGATGCTGGCAGCCAGGACAGCAGCTTGGCCCCGCTGCCGCCCTCGTCACCAAGGATGCTGTCCTGAGCACCTCTTCTTGCCGCACCGAGCGACTGGGCGGTAAAAGGAAACACAGCGGTGGGTCAGATGGTTGTCCCCTCTGGAGAACAACACACACAGCTAAACGCTGGCCCGTGGCATCCAGCTTCCTAGGAGAGCAGCTGTCACAGAACCACAGACCATCAGGGGTTGGGAGGGACCTCGAAAGATCATCCAGTCCAACCCCCTGACACAGCAGGATCACCCAGACCAAGTTGCACAGGAACACATCCAGGTGGGTCTCAAACATCTCCAGAGAAGGAGACTCCACAACCACCAGGGCAGCCCCTTCCAGTGCTCTGTCACCCTCAGAAGAAGTTCTTCCTGATATTTATATGGAACCTCATCTGTTCCAGCTCCCCCGTGCTGCCCTTGTCCTGTCACTAGATGCCCCTGAGCAGAGCCTGGCTCCGTCCTCCTGACACCTGCCCACAACATATTGATCAACATGACTGAGGTCACCCCTCAGTCTCCTCTTCTCCAAGCTTAACAGACCCAGCTCCTTCAGCCTCTCCTCAGCAGGGGGATGCTCCCCTCCCTTCATCACCTTCATGGCTCTGTGCTGGACTCCCTCCAGCAGCTCTGTGTCCTCAGAACTCAACACAATCCTCCAGATGTGCTCTCATCAGGGCAGAGTAGAGGGGGAGGAGAACCTCTCTCCATCTGCTAACCACCCCCATTCTGATCCACCCCAGGATACCACTGGCCTTCTTGGCCACCAGGGCCCAATGCTGGCTCCTGGCCATCCTGCTGGCAGCAGGAACACATCCAGGTGGGTCTTAAACATCTCCAGTGAAGGAGACTCCACAACCCCCCTGGGCAGCCCGTTCCAGGGCTCTGTGACTCTGATTCTCAAACCCAAGCACAGATGCTGATGAGAGCTAGATCCTCCTGCCTGTGGCTCCTGGCCCACCTTTGCCACTCGGGGCCAGCTTTCCACAGCCCCACTCTGCTGTGGCTTTACAGCTGCTTCTGGGGACGAGCTGGATCTGGACCTGCAGGGGAGCAGCTTGGCAGCACAGAGGACTGCTGTCTCGGGGGCACACGTGCTGCAAATACCACGGCGCACAAGTCAGCCCCTCCAAAGACACTTGAAAACATCATCTCCAGCGGCTCGTGTGGCCACTTGTCAAAGACAAATGGTGCTGGGGGAGCCCGGGCTCTGGGAGCAGCCGCTCGCCGGGCCTGAGGCACGTGGCATCGGTTGGGTGTGGCATCCCCTCACCCGCTGCCTCGCCTCAGACTGGGACATCAGAGGGAAACGGGAGACCCCTCCGCAAGCCGCAGACGACCTCGTGGAGAGGGATGAGGGACCGGGCTGAGGCCGGCCGAGTGCACGTGCAGCAGTGAGAGCTCCAGCGCCACAGGGACGGGAGAGGCCAGTGGTCTGGCTTCTGGAGAGGGCACCCTGACCCAAAGAGAAGGCTGGAACTTGGCCTCCACACCGGTTCAAGGGGCTCAGCCCGCTCTCGTGGCTTCACTTCTTCCCGGGCAGGGGTCTCCACGAGCCGACGGGGATCCGGCGCGTGCCGGCTTTCTTTACTCTGGGCTAAAAATACCCTGTGGTGGCTTCGTTTTCCTCTCCCAACAGCTGAGCCCTGGTCTGGAGGGAATGACTGTGCTGCCCAAAGCATCCAGACAGGTGGCAGGGAGCAGGCAGGGCAGAAAGGAAGGGTGGAGAGCCTGGCTCCCAGCAGCATTCCTGTTTCCCTTCTAAAAACAGAGAGAAGCTCCTGAGGGCTATTTTAAAGCTCAAACCTCATGCTAAGGAAGAAAACAGCTGTGGAGACACTGTCAGACGAAGGAGAAAGGTCTGGGTGCTGCGCTGATGCTTCGGTCAGAACCAAGTGTTCCAACAGCAAACCACACGTTCCACCTGTGACTTCTGTTCTGGAGGCAGCTGGGGTCTCCCAGCTTTGGCAGGGGGCTGCCTTTTCTTCTGCGATGGCTCTTCATGGAAATCATCCTAGTTCTGAGGGAGCTCTGCCAGTCACAGCATCACAGAGTCACAGAACGTTAGGGATTGGAAGGGACCTCCAAAGAGCATCCACTCCAATCCTCCTGCAACAGCAGGGTCACCTAGACCAAGTCACACAGGAACATGTCCAGGTGAGTTTTAAACGTCTCCAGAGAAGGAGACTCCACAACCTCCTTGAGCAGCCCCTTCCAGTGCTCTGGCACCCTCACTGTGGAGAATATTTCTCATATTGATGTGGAACCTCCTCTGTTCCAGCTCACACCCACTGCCCCTTGTCCTGTCACTAGATGCCCCTGAGCAGAGCCTGGCTCCATCCTCCTGACACCCCCCTTCACATCTTTATCAACATCAGTGGGGTCACCCCTCAGCCTCCTTTTCTCCAAGCTCAAGAGACCCAGCTCCCTCAGCCTTTCCTCAGCAGGTTGATGCTCCCCTCCATCATCTCTGCAGCCCTGCACCCGACTGTCTCCAGCAGCTCTGTGTCCTGCTGGTGCTGCAGCTCCCAGAACTGGACACCCCACCTCAGATGTCAAAGCACCCCAGTGCTGATGGTGGGGCTGTTTCCCTGCAACGGGAGGCTCTCCCCATCCAAATCCCGTCTGGATCGCAAGGGCTAGTGCCCTAATCCACGCTGGTCCTGGGTGTCTTTGCAGAAGCTTGTTCAGCAAAGAGGAGTAAAGAACAAGGCTCCGGAGGCTTGTGCTGCCCGGAGTGTAATCAATAAAGTTATTCAATGAGCTGCACAAAAGCCCTCACACAGACCATTAGGGCACAAACTCTAATCCAGGGAGGTTTAGGAAGGAGGAATTTCCTAAGTAGCACCTGGGATTTCTGTATTCATTTTTTTCCCCTCATTTCTGAGCCCGTAGGGACTCGTGGGCAGAAAGTCTCACCAAAACACTTTTCAAACCAGTACTGGAGAGGAAACATGGAAAGGGGAGTGGTGGGAGGCCAAGGGGCAACCTGGTCAGCAGCTCTTTTGGGGGTCACTCACTACGGCCCCAAATTATAGAATCACTAGGGATTGGGAGGGACCTCAAAAGACCATCCAGTCCAATCCCCCTGGACAGCAGGATCATCTAGACCAAGTTGCACAGGAACACGTCCAAGTGGGTTTGAAATGTCTCCAGAGAAGGAGACTCCACAACCCCCCTGGGCAGCCCCTTCCAGGGCTCTGTCACCCTCACTGGGAAGAAGTTCCTTCTCACATTGATGTGGAACCTCCTCTGTTCCAGCTGACACCCACTGCCCCTTGTCCTATCATTAGATGCCACTGAGCAGACCTTGGCTCCATCCTGGGCTGGGCTGGCAGGGCAGCTACTGCTGCAAAGTCAATGCTTGACCTCATGTGCTCCTGTGTGACTTGGTCTAGGTGGTCCTGCTGTGGCAGGGGGATTGGGCTGCCCACAGCCCCCTAAAAGAAGAGGACCACTGCCCCAAGCCGTGCGACTGCCAGGCCTGGCTCCCCCCGAGCAGAGCACATCCCCCCTTTCTCAGCTGCGGCCGAAGCGTCTGCAAATCGGTTCCCGGCCGGGGCTGGGGGGGCTGCGGGGTGGCAGAGGGCACAGCCGGGGCCCGCTGGGTGCCGAATACACTAGCCCTTCGGAAAGAGCCATGAGTCAGGGGCTTGTTATTCATCGCTGCTCAATCACACTGAGCTTATGGCAGCATCCGAATGGCAGAGGAAAAGCGACGTCGTTTGCACCCAGCGCCGGAGACACCCCCTCCAGCCTCTGATTCCTCGGGCAAGCTGGAAGGAGGCTGGTGCCCGCCAGACATCACAAACCCACCTGCACATGTTCCTGTGCGACTTGGTCTGGGTGGTCCTGCTGTGGCAGGGGGGTTGGACTGGATGATCTTTCGAGGTCCCTTCCACCCCGTGGTGTTCTCTGTGGTGTGAGAACAGCCGAGGGCAAGCTGTCAGCGTGGGGCACTGGACCCTCCGGAAGGCAACACAGAGTGGGCACGGCTGAGGACTTAGAGCTCATGCTGACGTCCACCCTGAAGAATGCAGATGGGTGTGTTTGGGCTGGTCTGGCCACCAGATCATTCGGTCACTCGTTCTGGAGGATGTTTGGCTTCTCAAAGTTTATTTCCTAACACAGACAGAGGACCAAGTTCTTTGTTTGCTTGTCTGCAGGTGTTTTTAGAGAGAAGGAACTTAGACTTGATATGGGGGAGAATTCTTTCCCAGCAAGGGTGGTCAGGCCCTAGAATGGGCTTCCCAGGGAGGTGGTTGAGTCACCATCCCTGGGTGTGTTTAAAGATGGTTTGGATGAGGTGCTGAGGGATGTGGTTTAGGGGTGACCTTGCAAGGCAGGGGAGATGGTTGGACTCAATGATCCCAGGGGTCTTCTCCAACCACAATGATTCTGTAGGTAGGGTAGATGGTTGGACTTGATGATCCCAGGGGTCTTCTCCAACCACAATGATTCTGTAGGTAGGGTAGATGGTTGGACTCCATGATCCCAGCGGTCTTCTCCAACCACAATGATTCTGTAGGTAGGGTAGATGGTTGGACTCCATGATCCCAGGGGTCTTCTCCAACCAGTGATTCTCTGTGTGTGAAATTCACCACCTGTGGCACTCTCCAGTCGAAGTTTCTTCAAGTCTGCTGCAGCCTGACGTAACACAATGGGCTGGACTGGCTACAGGAGAGTTTGTTGGGTCCCTACTGGCGACAGGGGAGCTTGTTTGGTCCCTCAGGTAATTAGTACCTTGTACACAAGATGCTAATTTAGTATGAGAAAAGGGCCAAACCTGAGAGTTCTATCATCCCAGGACACAGTCACAGAATCCCAGAGCATTAGGGATAGGAAGGGACCTCGAGAGATCCTCCAGTCCAGTCCCCCTACCGCAGCAGGAGCACCTGGAGTGTTGTTTTCGCTCGGCAAGGTCCCGTGTCCCCACTTGGGCAGAGCTGCACCCGAGAGCCATGACGTCTTTCCACTGAGAACTAGATGTTAGATAAGAGAAGACTACCAACAGGAAATTCAAAGCCACGCAAATCGAGAGCCTCAGTGAGACAGCGATCAGAGGGTTTGCTCAACCAGACTCTTGGGCAATTTCTTGGTCAGCAGTTTTGCTCCCTAAAAGGGCAGTTTCCATTCAAAGGAGAAAATCTCGAGCTTTTCTGACGATTGTTTTACTGGAAAGTATCTTAAGTTCTTCTTTCTCCACAAAGCTTTTCAGCCCATGTGCTCCGGGCGGCGGCAGCTCAGCTGCTAGGAGGATTATTGCCTCCTGCCCTCCCCACGGCCCTGGGGCTGGGAACCTCGACTGCCTTTGTTATGCAGCCTGAGCTGCTCTGGGGAGGGCGGTCAGATGCTCAGAGCCCCAAACCAAGAGCATTAGAGAAGGTCTAAAGCTTCCGTGGTACCGCCACAGGTCCTCAGCCTTTGTCACCGCAGCCTGACTGACACCCTAAGTCACAGAACATTAGGGATTGGAAGGGACCTCAAAAGATCATCCAGGCCAATCCCCCTGCCACAGCAGGACCACCTAGACCAAACCATGCTCAGCTCCATCCCAATTGGAAGGGACCTTGAATGATCACCCAGTCCAATCCCCCTGCCACAGCAGGGTCCCCTAGACCAAATCATTAGGGATGGGAAGGGACCTCCAAAGATGATCCAGTTCCACCCCCCTGCCACAGCAGGGTCCCCTAGACCAAATCATTAGGGATGGGAAGGGACCTCCAAAGATGATCCAGTTCCACCCCCCTGCCACAGCAGGGTCACCTAGACCAAGTCACACAGTCAGTGTGATTCTATATAAGGAAGTGACTCAAGCAGCTGCTGGTTCTCTTCTCTCTGGTGCCACCAGCCTCTCCCGCTGTGCCTGCCCCAAGCAGGAGCGGACGCCTGTCCCCATCTGCAGCCGAACCCCCTGTTCAGCAGTCCCCTCTGCCAAGCGGCAGGCACTTGCGCTGCCAGCACATGCCGGGGCTCAGACAAGAACCAGCCCGGGTCCACGCGGCGCATTAGCAAATCCTCCGAGCCCCGGCCCCGCGGAGCGAGGCTCAGCACTTTCATCCAAGATAATGTGCTCTAATTAAGCGGCGCGCGGCGCTTTGCCCTAAATACAGGGCTTGACGAGCGCTATGGGAACGGGATAATGGAGGCTTATTAGGTTCATAAAGAATCATGTGTTCCGAGGGTGACTTCAAAATACGATTAGACGTCCCTTCAGAGCAGGCCAAAGCTCTGCGGGCTGCAGCAGTCCCCTGGAGGTCAAGGAGATGATGAAATGGGTTGGGAAATCAATAAGGGCCGTCGCTTCTGCTCTTCGGAAAATGCAGATGGTCTACAGAAAGGCCGGAGGTCTTGTGGCTACAAGGCACCAGAAAGCAGCCTCAGAGGCTGGGTGACTTTTGTCACAGAATCACAGAGCATCAGGGACTGGAAGAGACCTCGGAAGATCATCCAGTCCAATCCCCCTGCCAGAGCAGGACCACCTAGACCAAGCCATGCTCAGCTCCATCCCAAATGGAAGGGACTTCCAAAGATCATCCAGTCCAATCCCCTTGTCAGAGCAGGACCACCTAGACCAAACCATGCTCAGCTCCATCCTGACTGGAAGGGACCTTGAAAGATCATTCAGTCCAGTCCCCCTGCCACTGCAGGATCATCTAGATCAAGTCACACAGGAACATGTCCAGATGGGTTTTCAACATCTTCAGGGAAGGAGACTCCACAACCCACCTGGGCAGCCCCTTCCAAGACTCTGTCACCCTCACTGTTGCCCCTATTGTTAGAGGACCCTGAGTATCTAAGTCATCTCCAGATGACTGCAGAGCCTGGCTCCATCCTCCTGACACCTGCCCTTTCCACATTTATAAACATTGAAGGGTGGGTGTCAGGAGGATGGAGCCAGGCTCTTCTCAATGTCATCTGGTGATAGGACAAGGGGCAACAGGGGTGAGCTTGAACATAGGAGGTTTCATATAAATATCAGAAGGAATTTCTTCACGCTGAGGGTGACAGACCAGTGGAAGGGGCTGCCCAAGGGGAATTGTGGAGTCTCCTTCACTGAAGATGTTTAAGACCCACCTGGATGTGTTTCTGTGTGACTTGGTCTAGGAGATGCTGCTGTGACAGGGGGATTGGACTGCATGATCTCTCGAGGTCCCTTCCAAACCCTGATGTTCTGTGACTCTACAGCTTCGTTCCCGTGGCATTCCACACCTTTACCTTTACTTTAACGAGAGCTTAGGCCAGTGAAATTCTCTTCAGCAGACGCAGGAGCTAAAAGAGGACGAGAGGGCACCAACAGGCTCAGTGTCAGAGCCTCATAAATAACAAGTAGCAGCAGCCCTGAAGAAGTGGCTGCGAATTTCAAGGGGCCGTGGACTCACGCAGGATATGAGTAAGTCCCACTGACTTCCCAGTATCTGTAAGCGGGCTCCCACTGACGTTACTGGTATCCTGCGGCAGGAGGACTGGGCAAATATTTTTAGCTGTGTGTACTCCAGCTATTTTCTGGGGCTGTTACAACACCGGGGTATTTTTAGTGGGTCTTGCATTAGGATGAGGAGCCTTTGCAGCGTGCGGTGTCATACGCAGCGCACAAACTTCCTGGAGCTCCTCTGTTCCTTTGATCTTACAGCCACAAGAGCAGCAGAGCTGCTTCACTGGCCACAGATATTTCTGCCTTAATAGGAGATCCCCAGGTTGTCACAGAACCAGAGAATGATTAGGGAGTGGAAGGGACCTCCAAAGATCACCCAGTCCAATCCCCCTGCCCCAGCAGGATCCCCTAGGCCAAGTCACACAGGATCACTTCACCTCCCTACTCCCGCTGCACACACAGTTTCCAAGACATTCAGTCATTTCCTCCTGAGCTAGACTGTTCCCATCACACATCCTTGGAGTCAACCAAGAGCCACAGTCTGAGCTCCTTGAGGTCATGGAGCTTCTGCTTAGTACCGGTGCTCCTCTGGTTACTAAACACGAGCCACCACAGTAAATAGCCCAACTTCCACACGGTCCAGAGTTCTGATGCAGCAAGGGCAGGAGTCCTGAACCAGGAGTCCAAACCAACATCAGCTAAAGGCTGATGGAGCTACAGCCATTCTAACCCTGTAGAAACGGGAGGGAAATCAAGGACTCCAGGAAGGAAGGTGCTCCAGCCCACAGTCTGTCTTTGGAAACTGGGAAGACTGCTGAGGCAGAGTAAAGCCAAGATCTGGATGTGAGGAAGGAGTAAAGCCAAGATCTAGATGTGAGGAAGGAGTAAAGCCAAGATCTGGATGTGAGGAAGGAGTAAAGCCAAGATCTAGATATGAGGAAGGAGTAAAGATCTAGATGTGAGGAAGGAGTAAAGCCAAGATGTAGATGTGAGCAAGGAGCAAAGCCAAGATCTAGATCTCCAGTCAGCACAGTTCTCTTCAGACACCCAATTTCTGCTTCCAAACCTGCTGCTGGGCCTCGAGCTCATCTTG
Organism: Rhinopomastus cyanomelas; assembly: GCA_013400115.1. Classification (NCBI taxonomy): domain Eukaryota; kingdom Metazoa; phylum Chordata; class Aves; order Bucerotiformes; family Rhinopomastidae; genus Rhinopomastus; species Rhinopomastus cyanomelas. Next base: position 2,319 of record VXBP01001096.1, on the reverse strand, counting down.
AGTCTGAGAGGGACGATGGATCCTGACACCAGGAGAATGTTCTTCCCTTCCCTCATGCGCAGCGAGAGCGGGGTTTGTGCTCAGTCGCTCTCGGTACCTGCCCTGGACAGGACGTCCAGCCGGCCCCTGGAAGCTCCTCCGGCTGCCGCTGCACCTGCTGTTTCCTCTGGAGCCAGCAGAGAATGCTGCTGCATGGAAGGAAGGAACTCTCGCTCTCGCTGTCACAGGCACAAGTGCCTCCTCCTCAGCCAGACAAACATCTCCTGCACAGTCTGGAAGTTATTTGCTTCTGGAGACAACACACCAAGCCGGTTCTCCAGCGCCTGGTACCCCTAGTGCAGTCTACTCTGCTCTGCTCGGGCTTCCAGCAGTGTGGAAGGAAGATGCCCTGTTCCACAGACCTTGCTTCATCCAGGAAGGATGGTAGAAACCCAGCCTGTCTGCAGGCTGGAAGGGAGGCTGCTCTCCAAGTGGTCAGCTGCTATTCTTGGACAAGTGGACGCTCCAAAGATCCCTCAGAGCTTGATGCCTCATGGCTGAGCAAAGGTATTTACGTTCCACGATCCATCTGCCGTGTTAGCCCCAGGGAGGGCAGCGTACGGGCACACTGTCAGCCCTTCGGCATCACCGCGAGAGCAGCCACGCTTGGCACGTACCCGCACCTGCGCAGTGACGGGGGCATCCTAGGTTTTCGTTCCACAGGATCACAGATCATCAGGGGTTGGAAGGGACCTCAGAAGATCATCCAGTCCAATCCCCCTGACACAACAGGATCCCCTAGATTCACTCATCAAGGACTGGAAGGGACCTCAGAAGATCATCCAGTCCAATCCCCCTGCCACAGCAGGATCCCCTAGATTCACTC
>VXBP01001095.1:390458-464042 GCA_013400115.1 Rhinopomastus cyanomelas | reverse complement strand
CAGAAGGAGGCAGCCGGCCTGGGCCGCCCCAGGAGCCACCCCAGAGCCTCCACAAGCCCCATCCCAGCTGGAACCAGCATGTGGCACTGGTTTCTGTCCCCTCTCTGCATGGCCACCCTGGTCCTGGGCCTCCAGGGAGCTGCGAGCAGCCAGGCCAGTGGCTCTGGGCCTGCTGGCCTGGCCCTGGCAGGCGACAAGATGGCGGCTGGCCTTGCCCTCAGCCGTGAGCTCACTGCTTCCCAGGCCCTCAGCCAGGACCACAGGGCCAAGGCCCCTCCTGCTCAGCAACACGAAGGGGAGATCACCACTGCCTCACCAGGCTCTGGGGGCACGGCTCTAGGTGATGAGGACAAGGGAGAGCCCACGGTGGCCTTCATGGAGGGGAACACGAGACTTCAGAGAAAGCCCTGCCAGAGCGAACAAGAGACCCTCGTCATCCTGGGTGCCGCGTGGAGCTTCATCCGCCTCCGATGCGTCCTCCACGGTCTAGACCTCCTTTACCACGGTCTCATGCTGCCCCTCTCCACGGTCGCCAGCATCCTGGTGGCCACAGCAGCAGCCATCAAACTTCTCGCATGGGCCGTGAAGAGCTACCAAAGCTGGAGGGAGAGCAAAGAGCAGAGCGAGGAGCAGTGGCCAGGACCTGCGCCCAGGGCGGCTGCCAGCTGCCCCGAGTGTGCCATCTGCCTGCAGCGGTTCCAGCGCGGCGAGGCGCTGAAGGAGCTGGCCTGTTCCCACCGGTACCACAGGCGGTGCATCGACCTGTGGCACAGCACCCAGCCCCGCGGTAAGACCTGCCCGCTCTGCCTGCGCACGGTGACCACGGTAGCGCTGGTCCTCCTCGGTTCACACTGCTGCAGGCAGGAGTAACCTAGGAAGGCTCCACCTGGAAAAGAAAGGCTTCTCCCACACACACGCCCAGCAGCTCTGTTCTCCACTCCCCCTACAAACTCTACTTCCAGTTGGGAAGAGCACAACCCTGGGCGAACAGCCCCCCACATATGGAAATGTGGGGATAGAGGTTACAGACTGGAAGGAATAAAGAGGTTTTCTTTACTCCATCAGCCTGGGCAGCCGGTCCCATGCAGGTCGGCTTCACAGCAGAAGGTTTGAGGACCACAACCAGAGACGAGAAGCAGCAGCTAGCTCTTGCCCAGCCCTTAGACAACTCATCCTGAGGTTCTTTCTGAAGCCCTTCTCCCAAAAGTCTGCAGAGACAGGCCTGTTCCAAAGGGGCAGATGACCCAAGTTACATTTCTACCACAAACCCTAGATGGACAGAAGAGCTCCCTACATTTATCTTTCCTGCAGCTAGTTAAAAACAATAAAACACCTACAAAAAGGAGATGCTTTTGCTTTATGTGTCCAAGGTTTGCGGGGAATTCTGCCGTGACTGGCCGAGACCAGATGCCGTTCCCGGCGCCAAGGTCTAATAACGATGTCCCCCTCCTTTGGAGGGCAAACCCAGAACCCCGTGTCGGTCTCGGGGAGCAGGCTGCAGTGGCCCAGATTTGCTCAGCCACCCTGTTTTAATTGTGGGCATTAGCAGATTACAGGTGCTTATGTAGCAGCTCCGTAAAGCACTGCTTCATAATCTTCTGTACGCATTAGGGCCCGGATTATCATGCTTGTACTTGGTAAGAAGAGATTACCTAGCCCCCCGGGAAATTCAAGAGAGGCACCTGGTCGAGCACAGGAGCAGTCGGTGCTGAGACACGTGTCAGGGACACGGCAGGGCTCACAGAGCTCCCTCAAACTTGCCCCCCGTCCCTCTCCTGTGGTGACACAGCGAGGTACGGAGCCGCTCCGCACACCCAGCTCCATTTCTCATCTACCCAGCCTGCGTCTTGAGTGGTGACTCTGACTGCTTCAGTTCTCTGTTCTGTGAAGACGTGGGTCATCCTTTCCTTTCATCTAGGATGAAAGGAGGTGGTTACATGCACCAGTTTCTAAATCAGCTCCCAGCAAGAAAGCAATAATCATTAGCAACAGGGTGCAGGTCTGCCTTCCAGCCAGCTCGCTGCAGAGATGGGGACTTGCTCAGTCAGCAGGAGGGAGGAAGTGTGTCCCACATACCTTTCTTTTCAGAGGAACTGGGAGCACTGGAAGCGCAAAGGTTTTCACTGGAGGGTCACTAGATGGCCCCAGATCTTCCTTCACAGCAAGTCACCAGTGTTTCAGCTCCAGGAGCCTGGTCCTCACTAATCCTGCGGCATGACCCCAAAGGAGCAGCATGCCCTGATAAGGAGGGCACCGAGCTAGAACCAGGGATATCTGCCAAAACGTCTTGAGCAAAACATTTAACCCCTGACAGCTTCTTCTGGTTCCCAGCCTTTGACTGTTGAGGGCAGAGAGGCTGTCGTGTGTCCGTGCGATGCCATCGCCTGTGAACCCCAGACACCGACTTAACACAGAGGACAAGAAGTCTGATTATGTACAAACTCACATCATCCCTCTGCCCGGCTGCTCTTTTCATGCTGCAAAAGCCTCAGAGGGGAAAAAGCCATCTAGACTTATTTGCCAAGTTAAATCGATGCTGGAGCTGGAGCCTGTAATGCAGTTTTGTTGGGGTTGTAATGATGTCCACATCAGTCAGTCTCCTCCGCATCTCTGTTATGGTTTAAGCTGTTTGGGCAGCACCAGGGTTAGATTTTGCTGGCAGTTGTGTGGGGCTACATCAGTACTAAATTCCTCTGGACTGAGGAGACTCTGCTGTGGAATACAAACAAGAGGAGGAGCTGGTTTTATATCCCAGCTCCCACACAAAAGCCATAGCCCCACAGCAGCAGCATAAAGGAACACGGGGACTTGGGGAGTGGTGGGGTAAGCGATCAGTTAATAGAGGTAAATGGTCTTCTCCTTTCTTCTGGCTTGGATCTTTGTTCGAGTGGTAATATGGGACCTGTTCCCTGTAATTGCTCTGCTCTCACGCACAACCACCGTCTCCCACATGTGGCTTGTTGACATTTAAATAAATTGCAATTATTCCAACAAAGAAGACTGTAGAGACTCCAGGGAAAATGGGTCAAGAGTGCAGTCCAGGGGCATCTGCAATGTATTTAACACAGGGGCAGGGCAGGATGAAGAGGAGAGTACGGTGCTGGCTATAAGGAATGCAGCATGGGGCTGGAGACAGCCTGGCACAGCCCCACACCTCGGTGGGATCTTGGCTCCACCTCAGCCAGCAGGAGCCAAAGCCTCCAGGGCACTGACGATGGAGGAGGCAGGCAGCAGTGATGCAAATGGAAAGCACAGAGGGAACCAGAGCTCCTTGAGCGAAGACCATCCTAGGCAAAAAGCCTTTCTTCAGCCTTTCTTCCTTCTGCAGAAGTATTCAGGGGTTTCAGAGGAGGCCAAGAAATAGTTTCCCACCTCACACCACCTGCGGGTGGGCTGCAGGGATCCTTCTCCCATTCAGACTCCAGCTTTTCCTCTTTCCTCACTTTCCAGAACCTTCTCTGCTGTGGCAGGGGGATTGGACTGGATGATCTTTCGAGGTGCCTTCCAGTCTCTAATGACTGGGTCTAGGGGATCGTTCTGTGGCAGAGGGGTTGGACTGGATGATCTTTCGAGGTCCCTTCCAGTCTCTAATGACTGGGTCTAGGGGATCCTTCTGTGGCAGAGGGGTTGGACTGGATGATCTTTCAAGGTCCCTTCCAATCCCTAATGACTGTATCTAGTGGATCCTGCTGTGTCAGGGGAGTTGGAGTGGGTGATCTTTCAAGGTCCCTTCCAAACCCTAATGACTCTGTACCCCACCTGGGTACAAAGAAGGTTCCTCTTTCCTCACTTACCAGAACCTTCTCTGCACCCCATCCCCCTTTCCTTGAGAAGTGCTTTTCTTTTGCCCACATCTCCCTCAGGTACTCTTGAGAGCTACTGAAGCTACTGAAGACCACAAACACGGTTCTAGGATAGAACAGGTGGTGCTGGAGCAGCCAGGAGATAACAGCACTCAGGATACGAACAGGATCGTTCCTTGGTCTCACGTCTGCCACAGCTCATGCGGACACGTGGCTCCTTGTCCGGCTACTCCTTATGCAGGCGGTGGGTCACGGGCAGTGCCTCCAGCTTTGATGTTGTGGAGGCACCAATAAATCACCGAATGTAAGTAAGGAGGCAAAGATTCTGAGGAACATTAGGATGATGGATGACATCACCAGAAGCAGAAGATCCAGCCAGAACTGCACCCTCTGAAGAGTCTCCTAGAATTCCTCCCTTTTCTTCATCTGTCACTCCACCCGAAAGCATCTGGCTTCTCCCCCCGTGCCCCAACCCAAAACCTTTCCCTTGTTTTGTTTTTAAATGCATCAAAATGTCTCCCTGCAAGTGTAAAACTCTTTAGATGAGGGGGAAATAAAATCGATCTGAGCTCGCAGCTGCTGGGAGTCTCTGGCACGCACACACACACTGTCTGCTGACATTTTCTGTAGCTCTTTTCCCAGTGAAATCTGTCTCAAGCAGAACCCGGGGGGACTAGTAACAAATCAGTTGCCTAGTGCACGAGTGATTTTTTAACTACAGGTCCAACACAACCGTGCTGGAAACCACGGGGCTACCCTCCAGTGGGTCATTAAACAAAAAGGGCTGTTTGTTAACAGGTGGAGGGTTTGGGGGGGCACGTGGTTCCACGCTGACCAGGGTTCGTTGCATATTCAGACCCGGTTTGTTCCCACAGCCAGGAGAGCTGCCGCATTCCCATCACACCAGCAGCGTTCCTCTGGGCCCTCAGCAGTCACCGCATGAGCTGGGAATTGCCTGAGAGGTGGGGATTGTCTGCGAGGTGGGAGCTTCTGCTGGCAAACACTCTGGGAGGGAGGGAGGGAGGGATGACTCTTGTGCCTTACGTTTTCCATCCCTTTTGCAGCTTTCTCACCAGTTTTGAAACCAAGTTTTTTTAACCTAGAAACTGAAAGGTGGTTTTTTTTCCCAGCCATTTGATTCCCACTGCCTGAGGTTTGGAAGTAGATAAAGTGAAAAGCCCTGGTACCAAAGTGGCTGGTGGCCATCCCAAGCTCACCCCATCCTTGCTCTCGCTGTTGTAGGACCAGCGTCCTACAAGCTCAGCCCCAGCAAGTGAATCAGCCCCTTCAGCAGATGGTGCTGCTCCCTCAGGGGCCCTAGAGGTGGATCTGGTCCCTCAGAAGGCTGGGCAACAGCAGAATGAGGCAAAAAGAGGCTTCCAGCTCACTCTGGCTGCTGTCTTGACTGACAGTCACCGGCTGACTTACTTCAAGCGACAGAAGCCCCTTCTACCCTAAGCAATTTATTTGGTTTGGTAGCGGTTCAGAGATCACAGTTGTAAGGAAAAAGTGAACGTTCACCAGAGCAATCTGAGCTGCTACACAGCCCACCCCACACCCACACAGGCAGATAGATGGAGGCCAAAGCTCCTTCCTGCTCCACCACAGCTTCCTGGAATTGCTTTGGCCATCAGCACCCGGCATTCCATTCCACAGCGGGCACTGGCTGCTGGGAGGCTCGTTGGTCCTGCCTGCAGACCGTCAGCAACATGAGAGACACCAGCATCCTGTTGGTACCCAGAGGGGGACAAAACCAGAAGCTATGTGCACTGAACAGACCAAAAAGGAAGGGCAGAAGAGGTTTGAGCAGGTTGGCAGTAGCATTACATGACCCAGCCTTGGGAAAGAGTCTCTGGTGATGTCACAGATCTGCAGAGATGATCTGGTGAGGATGTTGCTTAGCAGCTGGAGACAAGTGACATGAGCTCTGGGAACCTCTGAACCTACAGAAAACCTGCAGATAGCTCTAGGGCAGAGGTATGTTCCTGTGCAGCTTGATCTAGGAGATCCTGCTGTGGCAGGGGGATTGGACTGGATGCTCTTTTGAGGTCCCTTCCAATCCCAAATGTCCTGTGACTGTGGTTCTGTGAGATGTTCCGGTGTGGCTTGGTCTAGGTGGTCCTGCTCTGACAGTGAGATCGGACTGGATGCTCTTTCGAGGTCCCTTCCAATCCCAAATGTTCTGTGAGAACTTCCTGTGAGACTTGGTCTAGGTGATCCTGCTCTGCCAGGAGGATTGGACTGGATGCTCTTTCGAGGTCCCTTCCAATCCCAACTGTTCTGTGAGTCTGTGAACCAGGTCTTGATCTCCCCCCTACTGCTGTTCCAGGTCTTTTCTTGGCGACAAAACCCAGGCGGGACGATGCTGCTGTGACTGTCGTGGAGTTTCCTTCTAGGATGAGCCGGGAAGTTTCATCCCAGAGCTGTCCAATGGCTGCCAGCACGAACCTTTGGCTCTGCTTTGCGCTCGTCACCCTCTTCAAGGCTGCTGTCACAGGCAGCTTTTGTTACGTGGCCTACAACACCAGCTCCTGCTGCACCGTGCACAGAGCCCTGCTGGCCAGCTTTGGCCCACCGCTCCCAGCAGAAGGGCTGGCGGGGTATTTGGTGAGGGTGAAGCCATCAAACGCCTGCCGCGCCATAGACAGCTCTGCAGCAGCAAGGAAGGGCTCCAAGACCTACATTGCACTTGCAGAGGACTCCGGCTGTTCTTTTGCCAAGAAGGTCCTCCATGCCCAGCAGGCTGGATTCCAAGCGGCTGTCGTGTACAACGTGGCTTCAGAGCAGCTCACTGCCATGACAGCTGGTGACAAGGAAGCCCAGCAGCTGATTAAGATACCATCAGTTTTTACTGGGCAGTCTGTCTCCCACGACCTGGAGAAGATCTCCCAGTGCAACAAAGGGATGTACATCACGCTTATACCGCCCAAAGGCAATTCGAGCTCGTACCAAAGCAGGGTTAGAATCCTGCCCGCGGCTATCGGCATGCAGGGTTACAGGGGCATGGCGGTAGCCATCATCATCATCACTCTCTCAGTTATGGTTGGCTTCAGACAGTGTCATCAGAGAAACCTGCACAAGTACAAGCAGGGACAAAAATACCAGAGCTGCGTGATCTGCTTGATGGAGTATGAGGAAGGGGACCTCCAGAAGATCCTGCCCTGTTCCCACACCTTCCACTGTGACTGCATTGCCACCTGGTTCAAAGCCCAGCCCAAGAAGATCTGTCCCATCTGCAAGCAGCAGTTCCACTCCTGTGGTCAAGGTGGCCTCCTGTTGGAGCAGGCTCGTGAAGATGTGCGTGAGGTGGACCAGGATCACGAAGACAATGCTTTCAGAGAAGGGCGTGAGGATGAAGGTGATGCCAACAGAGGAAGGGTTTGATGCGGTGGAGAACAGCATCGTTTGAGCTGCAACCAGAATAAATGACCATAAAGCAAGGAAACTCTGCCCTGTGTTTCCCTTCAGCCCCTGCTCCCCACTGCCTCTAACTGGTAAGGAAGCACGGCAGCTTTGGCTCCCCTCCCCTGCTCCCCACAATAAAGGACAGTGTCTGGAACTACCAGAAACTCCTTAGAATCATAGAATCATTAGGGACTGTAAGGGACCCCAAAAGATAATCTAGTCCAAATCATAGAATCATTAGGGATTGGAAGGGACCCCAAAAGATCATCTAGTCCAAATCAGAGTATCATAGAATCATTAGGGGCTGGAAGGGACCTCGAAAGATCATCCAGTCCAATCCCCCTGCCACAGCAGGATCCCCTAGACCAAGTCATAGAGTCAGTCAGGGTTAGAAGGGACCATAGCAGGATCAGTTCACTGGAGAAGTTATAGAATCAGAATCCTTGAGCCAAAACAATGGGGAGAAAGTGAAAAAGAAGAGGGAAGTGGGGATTTGAGAACACTTGGCTTAGGAATGGATTGACATCTGCCAGGGGGCTTCCTCAATTCCCTCCCACAACACACATGCACGGGCACACAGACACGCTGAACCCTGTTTTGCAGTGTTGCCCATGGGCAGAGTCCAGAAATCCTGGATGAGAACTACCCCTCTGTGTCCTGAAGCCACGAGAAACCACTCCCTAGCCTGAGGAGTAGGTGGGTGAAACATGGGGAGCTAAAGCGTAGAGATGATGCGACTGCCCCCACTCATCAGCAGTGACAGCAGAGCCCAGAAGCCTCCAGCACCCCCTCATCGCCCAGCGCACACAGTCCCTGAGCATCAGCGTCGCTCCCGACCGTCCTCTGCGGAGGACAGTGTGGCCTCTCCTCAGAGCAGCGGCAAGCCCACGCCGGAAATATCGAGGGCACTTTAAACACTATCTCCTCAGACAGGAGGTGATGCCAGCAGGAGGTAGAGGTCTTTGCAGCAGGAGTCACTTTGTGGAGCTGGGTAGATGAGGGGGGAAAGAAAGAAGAATGAAATGCTTCTGAGCGTGGTGTAATGGGCTGCTTGTGCCCGCTGGCTGGCAATCTCGCACGCTTGCAGGCGCGGACGTGACAGGTACATGTAACCTCCTGCTACCTGGGTTGTTCCAGGTCATTATCCAAATGTGCCTGAGCACCTTCAGGGGAGCTGGATTTATGTACTAACGTGATGCAAACAGATCTTCATTGCGGCTCGAGAGGCACCAGGTAGAGACGCATCGTTCGGGCAGCCCCTGAGCGCGTTTGCAGCCCCTGCATCAGTGCCAGCTCCCCAGGCTGGTACTGACACCCGCTGTCAATGGGGCAACCAGCCAAGTCCCAAGCTGCGTGTGGGGCTACAGAGCTGCCAACATGCACGCCACCACTATTAGCATTTAATCTCGTAGGAAAGAGAGGCGAGAACCAGCTTTAGAGTCACAGAATCATTAGGGGTTGGAAGGGACCTTGAAAGATCATCCAGTCCAATCCCCCTGCAACAGCAGGATCACCCAGACCAAGTCATAGAATCATTAGGGATTGGAAGGGACCTCGAAAGATCATCTAGTACAATCCCCCTGACACAGCAGGATCACCTAGACCAAGTCACACAGGAACACATCCAGGTGGGTTTTAAATTTCTCCAGTGAAGGAGACTCCACAACCACTCTGGGCAGCCCCTTTCAATGCTCTGTCACCCTCACTGGAAGAAGGTCCTTCTCACCTTGATGTGGAACCTCCTCTGTTCCAGCTGACACCCACTGCCCCTTGTTGTATTATTGGGTGCCCCTGAGCAGAGCCTGGCTCCATCCTCCTGACACCCACCCTTCACATATTTATAGACATGAATGAGCTCACCCCTCAGTCTCCTCCAAGCTCAAGAGCCCCAGCTCCCTCAGCCTCTCCTCATCAGGGAGGTGTTCCACCTCCTTCATCATCCTCATTACCCTACACTGGACTCCCTCCAGCAGCTCCACATCCCTCTTGAACTGAGGGGCCCACAACTGGACACAAGACTCCAGATGTGGTCTCACCAGGGTAGAGTAGAGAGGAAGAAGAACCTCTCTTGATCTGCTAACCACCCCGCTTCTGATCCACCCCAGGATGCTGTTGGCCCTCTTTAGTAAATGCCAGGAATGAAAGCCAACAGCTCTAATGCACTGGGACCAAGACATCAAACCTGGACAGCTGTCCATAGGCTCAGCTTCCCAAATCAAAGGCTCCTCTAAACATAAACCAGCCCGTTTCCTATGGGCGGTAGCCAAGAAACGGGCTGTCATCAGATCGCTCTGTGAGGGCCATAAAACAGGACACAAGGCAATTATGGCCAGTGAGCACAGGAAATACTCCAAGGTCTGTCAGAGCCTCCAAGCCCTTGTTAGTCTTAAAAGGCTGGGAGTTTAGGAAAACGTGGTCTGAGGACATCAGGCTGCAGAGGTGAGGAGCACGATCTCTGTGACACAGAAACCCCAGGCNGGGGAGTTGTTGAGTCTCCCTCACTGGAGATGTTTAAAACCTGCCTGGATGTGTTCCTGAGTGACTTGGTCTAGGAGATCCTGCTGTGTCAAGAGGTTGGACTAGATGATCTTTCGAGGCCCCTTCCAATCCCTGATGATTCTATGACTCTGAAACGACAGGTCTGGGCTCGCTTAGGGATCTGTAAGACCATCCATGTCTTAGGGCTGGGACAAGGCACTTGAACGCATGCGATAGCCATCAAGAAGGTGGACCCAAACCCATCACTCCTGCCCCAGGAAGCCCCAGATGGCTTCAGGTGGAAGGAAGAGAGGAAACAGCAGCTTCAGGTCTATGGGGTTTTTTTTTAAGCAGTGGAGAAGTTTCAAACCAATTTCTCCTGGAATGAAACCTGACAGCATTTCCAAGGACTTGATGGAAACAAGTCCTTCTGCAGGTCCTCAGACTGAGCCGTTTCATTTCATTTGTGGAACAAATAGGGAAAAATGATTTTTAAAGTCAGTTCAGAAGAAAACTGCCCTCCTCTGCGGGGCGTGCAGCCTCCTGGGAGCCGTACATCACTTCACTTGCAGAACAAGGCCCCTCGGGGTGCCTGGGAAGGAGCAGGCAGTTGTCTCCATCTGAAAAGACAGGTCCTTCAGATGGTGATTAGCAGCAGGAAGTTCATTTAGGTGCCTTTAATTGCCTTCTGCAGGTGACTCTCCTGTCAGCAGCTTGGAAGGAGGCAGGACTGGCTTAGCTGAACTGCCTGATGCCTTCACCCACCGCTGAGCGTCCAGACGGGACCTGAAAGCTCCCCTGGTTCCACACAAGCCCAGCTGGTACAGGTGCCCCTGAGCCCTCCAAGGGAAGGGGTGTTGGGAGCTCTCCCAGGTGCCTCAGCTGAGTGGGCTGAGTGTTCCCCGAAATGGGTCAGTAGAAAAATAGATCCTTCTCACAAAGCAACGCTGCATCGAGAGCGGGGAGACAATCTGGGTGAGAGAGTAGCTCCTCACTCCAGTGAGCATTATCAAAGGCTATTGCCCAGCAGACCTGACCTCCAGCCCTGCAGCCATCACATCCAGTGCCCTCCAGCAGCACTAATTGAACTGGGACCACAGCAGGGTTAGCTTATTGCCAGGGCGGGACACGAGGCCCGTGTAGCCTCAGCTCCTGTTCTCCGGAGGCAGTGCGGTGCCGGCGCCGGGAATGAGCCACAACGGAAAAGGAGAGCGAAGGGTCTGGGTCCTGACAGGGCAGAGCTGTTGGCTGGGGTTGGTGGTGGAGCTGGATGTTCTACAGCAGCTCTGGGATGTGGCTGCCCCAGGCTAACGGTGCCAGTTTGGTTCTGAACCAGGAGGGACGTGAAGGGGAGCGGAGGGAGGTGAGGGCTGGGAACGGCTGTGCTGGGAGGTGGCACAGGCACGTTTGACAGGAGACATGGCTTTGGCAGAGATGCTGTAAAGACAGTGAATTTAACAGTGACTTGGTCTAGGTGATCCTGCTGTGGCAGGGGGCTTGGACTGGATGATCTTTGGAGGTCCCTTCCAATCCCTAATGACTGGATCTAGGGGATCTTGCTGTGGCAGGGGGATTGGACTGGATGATCTTTGGAGGTCCCTTCCAGTCCCTAATGACTGGATCTAGGTGATCCTACTGTGGCAGTGGGCTTGGACTGGATGACCTTTCGAGGTCCCTTCCAATCCCTAATGTTCTGTGATTCTGTAACAGGCTACACACAGGAGGTAGTAAGATGGGAAGACATCAGCTACTGGGAAAGCAGCCTTAATTTCTCTACATCCCAGAGCTTCAGCAGAAGGGAAATGGCATCTAACTGGTGCCAGGAAAAGGATAACCAGGAATATTTTAGATAAACACAGTGCAGAAAAAGATTAAATGGGGAGGGATGGGGAAAAGCAAATGCAGTCTCACAGGTCCAGCCAAGAACAGCTTGGAGGAGCAGCCAAAGCCCTAATGAACCCATCAGAAAGCCCTAATGAACCCACCAGAAAGCCCTAATAAGGCAAGTGCCAAGGACAAGCCAGCTTTTCTGCTCAAAGCTCCAACACTAGCTGGAAGCACCAGTACAACCCACATGGAGCATCCACTGGTACCTCTGCCTCGGGGAGCACCCAGACATTGTTCCCTTTAGCCCCATGAACCCAGCTCCACTGCACATCTGCTATTAAGCAATAACCAGGTTCCAGCAAGACCTCAAAGAACGACTTGGAGATCCCATTCCTCAGGGGGTCCTCTGCACTTCCCTGCACATCCCGTTGCAGGCTCTCTTTGCGCAAACGTGGCTCAGTGTAGTGCTGGGAGAGTCACCAGACTGTGACCCAGAGGGAAGTAGCTGATGATCCAGCGCTGGGGACTATTGACTTCCCCACCAGCACGTCGATGCTATAGATCACGGGGAGCAATTAGGGTGGCTGATTACCCCATGTGCAGCCTGTGGGCAACCAGCCAGTGGAGACATTTTCCCCATGCAGAGAGGCAGCACTGAGCCTTGACAACAACATTTCAAGAGCTCCTTGGAGGGTTTAAGGGAGATTGAAGTGATCTGCAGATCCTGCACGGGCCAAAGGTAGGAGCTTCAACCTTGAAGGCTCCAATGTGATACCCACCGTAATTACAACGAGAAAGGCAGCTTCCCTGCAGCACAGCCTGACATCAGGAGCATCACAGCAGCAGAGAGCCCTACCTTTGATTCCCAAAATCCATCTGGGATGGAGATGAAGGCCACAATGCACCTGCCCACAGGGCTAGGAGTCTCTGCTAGCCAAAGGCTGCAGCATCCATGGAAACCTCCCTTCCTCAGGCCATCCACCTCCCTCTCACAAGTTCTTTTTCCTTGCAAGGCAGGTGTGATTTCGTCCCTCTGTTGCACCAAAAGGACCTTCCTCAAGCATGCCCGTGGCCACCAGTACTTTCAGCCTGGTTGTAGAGGCTGCTCATCCCCTTGTAGGAGGGATGGGGACTGGCTTTGGGCTCCATCTCGCTCTCAGGGCTCATGAAGGGAACAGGGAGCTTCAGGCACAAGCAGCTTCACTACCAGCCTCCCATTCTTCCCCAGGTATCTTGAGCACATGGAGATGTACATGTTGGCCCTTAACAGTCATAGAATCATAGAATCATTAGGGATTGGAAGGGACCTCGAAAGATCATCTAGTCCAATCCCCCTGCCACAGCAGGATCACCCAGACCAAGTCCCACAGGAACACATCCAGGCAGGTCCTAAACATCTCCAGTGAAGGAGACTCCACAACCTCCCTGGGCAGCCTGTTCCAGTCCTCAGGATCCAGCAGCTCCTTCCTTCACCCACTCCATTTCCCCACCTCCCACTTGTCCCATTCAGGTTTTTCCAACCCCAGGTCCTGATGCCCAGTTTCCCCTCCCACTAGCCCACCTCCCCATCTCCTCCTGCCTCTCGTCCACACCCCGTGCTGCTCTCCTTTCTCTCCAGCTCACGAAAAGCCCGATGTGCTCCCTAACAGACCAGGTTCCCCGAGGTGCCTTTGCAGGCAGGAAGCCTGGTGCAGCTCAGCCAGGAAGCCAGCTCTCCGGGGCACTCTGCGGAGCACGGCCGGTTATTAGTCACTACGGCAGAGCAATCAACACAGCTTCTGTAATGCAGCGAGATGGATTGAAGCTACTTAAGAATACAAGGAAATGGGATCAGTGCTTGGGGAAGAAAGGAGCTTGACTCACCAAATCCGCTTCTGCTGCGGCGGCTCCGAGCTCACGCGCAGCCTTTCATGGCGAACGCTGCGGCACAGCAGCCCACAGCTGCCGAGGCTGGGCCTGAGCAGCCTCTGGGAACACCAGCACCTCACCCAGGTGGAAATGTGAGGCAGTCCCGTGCCAGGGCAGCGAGGATCCAGCTCTGCTGGGTTCGCTCCCGTGTCAGTGGCATCATCAGGAATCACTTCATGCTCCACGTTGGGTTTTGCACCAGAGCGGTTCAGCTGTTCTTTGGTACCTTTCCCTTTCAAGAACACTTGGAAAATTCTTGCCAGAGGGATGTGGAGCTGCTGGAGGGAGTCCACTGTAGGGCAACGAGGATGATGGAGGAAGTGGAGCAGCTCACTTATGAGGAGAGGCTGAGGGAGCTGGGGCTCTTGAGCTTGGAGGAGACTGAGGGGTGACCTCACAGATGTCTATAAATATGTGAGGGGTGGGTGTCAAGAGGACGGAGCCAGGCTCTGCTCAGTGACATCGAATGATAGGATGAGGGGCAGTGGGTGTGAGCTGGAACATAGGAGGTTCCATGTCAATATGAGAAGGACCTTCTTCCCAGTGAGGAAGAGCCCTGGAACAGGCTGCTCAGGGAGGCTGTGGAGTCTCCTTCACTGGAGATGTTTAAGACCCACCCTGATGTATTCTTGTGTGACTTGGTCTAGGTGATCCTGCTGTGTCAGGGGGATTGGACTGGTTGATCTTCTGAGGTCCCTTCCGATCCCTGATGATTCCATGAAAACAAAGACCCAGCTCTTCTCACTGCATCTGCACCAGGACCCGAGCAGATTGCAAAGCTCAGAGGCTTCGAGCTCCCTCTCTCAATCACAAACACTGATCCTGCACCTTCCTGGAAGAGATGAGGGGTGATCAGGTGCAGGACTACTTGCCTGACCCCAAGATGTTCTTTCCCCACCAATCTTGAAAGGAGAAGAGAAACATCAGTGATGCTTCTCCAAAAATGTCAGAAGCAATTTATCAGCAGGGTAAAGAAGTCTCCCCAGTGCCAGGTCCCATCGCCACAGCAACACTGGGAAGGAGGGAACACAAGTACCACTGGTTTGGCGTCGTAGGTGTTGGAAAGCCTCCTCCACAGAGGCATCTCCTGCCTGACAAGCAAAGACCAGCATGTGACAGCGAGCCTAAAGGAAAGAAAATTCAGCTGCTGTTGTCTTCTGCTGATTCAGACGAGTGGCTTTTCATCTCCCAGAAACGAGGGGGTGTGAGTGGCTCTGTGGAGAAGTCAGAGTCTGGAGGAAGAAGCAGAGGAACAGCCAGGGAGACCAAAGCAGGCTCTGAAAAGCTTCTGTAGAGAAGCAGCAGCAAGGGTACCACTTGGAAGACTGTTCTGTGTGGTCACTGCCCACGTCCTGTGTGCAGGAGCACCCACCCGCACCCGGAGACGGCGGCCGGCCGGCCCCACCGCCAGACCAAGCTGGCCACAAAGAGGGAAGAAAAGAACCAGGGGCTTGGAAGATCATGTCTGATGCAACT
This sequence comes from Rhinopomastus cyanomelas, assembly GCA_013400115.1. Lineage (NCBI taxonomy): Eukaryota > Metazoa > Chordata > Aves > Bucerotiformes > Rhinopomastidae > Rhinopomastus > Rhinopomastus cyanomelas. The sequence goes on along the minus strand of VXBP01001095.1, from coordinate 449,145 downwards.
GATTTCTGTGTGAATGAAGCTCAAAAGTCTCCTGAGAGAGAAGGCAGTGGGATGTGGGTGAGAAATCAGCACTGTGAAGGTAGGGAGCAGAGCTGCTGGGGGATTGGGGGGCATCCAAGCCTCCCTGCTCCCCCACTGCACAGAGCAGCTCCTTGTTCCTCCTTGTTGACTAAGCATAGACACCCTAGGAGTGTGAGGGTGGAGACCTGAGGCTGCTTTTTCCCTCTCTGACCTTTGTGCCCTTCTGCCACAAGGCTGGGAGAAGGAGGGGAAGAGCCTCACCTGGCTCTGAAGGCCCCAGCGACCCAGAGTCCTGGCTGATTTTGATGAGCAGCTCCAACAGGAACAGCATCGTTCAGGCCCCTTTTTCATGAGGTGAAACCTCATCCTTCCAATTCTGTGTCCTGTCACTTTGCAAGGAAAACCATCCACCCGCTTCAGACCGGCAGCGGAGATGGTCCCAAAGGGCTTCACCCCTGGGGCTGAGGGAAGCCCCGGCTCCATCAGAACCAGTGACAGCAGCTGTGGTTGTGGAGGTCAGGGACTCTCAGCCCATCTTTCTTCCAGGACCAGGCGGTGCAGCTCTTGTGCATTGCTGTCAGGACAAGCACCTTGGGCTGAAGCTCAGGAGGTGGGAAGCAAACAGGGAGCCTGAAGGAGGGTTAACACAAGGCTTCAGGTCAAGATTTTGATTGAGAGGAGAAAGGGGAGAGAAAGTGCTTGAGGAGCAGCCCTGGAGCCCAGCACCAAGAGCCTCAACGCCCCGCAGTGCAACGGGAAACACCCCGAGCGCTCTGCCCGTTGGGTTTGGAAGCTCTTCCTGCTGCCAGCTCGGCGTTGCCCCCCTCCAAGCACATGATGGAGAGAGGAAATGAGTGCAAGGAATGAGATCCTGTTGGTTTAATTTGCTGCATTCATCACTGGAGCAAGAAAACTAACCCTCGCCACGGCGCTGGCTGGGTGACGTGACTGTCATTAGCACGAGAGGCATTTGCAGCGGTCAGTGAAATACAGAGACAGCTCTTAACTTGACCTTTCTGGGAAAGCTCTGGCCTGAGCAGCACTGCTGTGACAGCCAAGCACCCCCCTGCTCCTCCAGCAAGCCCAGCACATTACCCCTGCACCACCAGAGCCCTCCCTGCTCCCCTCTGCGCCCAGCCCAGCCCTGAGCTGCGACCGGCTCTGCACCCGTTTCTCCACCCTTCTCCCTCCCAGCATCTCCACTTGACCTGATGCGCTTCTCCCAGTGGGGAAACTGGATGACACTGGTTGCACCAAGGGTTGGCAATCCTCTGGCCCCAGTGAGATCAATTTTCTCTGGCAAATTCACAGCCCAGCGATGAGGGGGGAGGTTGCCTGGAGACGGAGAGGGGCAGATAAGCCCCTCCCAGGGCCCCAGGATTTCTTTAGCTGTGGAAGGTGATGGAGCCAAGCTCTTTGTGGACCCTCAGCTCCTCCGGTTGGAGGTTTACAGGGGTCTCCCCAAAGTCCTCCTTGGGGTGACCTAAAGGATTATTCAGGGCCACGTGCTGGGAGCACTTGGGGCTGGGCCAGGAGAGCAAAGGCAGGACCAGACAGATTTAGCAGGGTCCAGTGCCTGCACCCACAGTCAGGTTCCCCACCGCAGGCACAGGAGCTGCAGGAAATAAATCGTGGCTAATTAGTGCCAGTGCAGGGGGCCCAAGGAGCCTCCTCATGCAAATATTTATTCAAGTCATTAAAGAGGCCTTTGCGAGGCACAAAGCAAACGATGCTTCTGCAGCCACTGATGCTCCTGCAGGACCCACCCGTCGGCGCCCCGGCTCAGCCTCCCACACCGGTCGGCGCAGCACTCGCGAGGCTCAGACGGCGAGTTCCCTCACTGCTAGAGGTCGAGCCAACTCTTCCATCCTTCCCAAGGCAGCAGCTTCACCCTGGGTGACTTCACCAGAGAGGTTTTGGCGCCATGGCCTCGCTCTTGTCTCTTTTTAAGCCCCTTGCTCCAGCATGAGGAGACACCTGGCAGAGCGGTTCCGCCTGGAAATCCATCCTTGGATTGTTTTATCTCTATTAGCCCTCGAAGCAGATGACAGGGGAGCATGAACATAGACAGCGTGGGATGAGACATTCACCCAGCTGCTAGTTCAAAGGCATGTCATCATTTATAACACTCCCAGCTATTCCAACTCTCCAGACTTGTTCTCAGTTAAAAGAAGAAAAGCAAAGCATCTCCGGTTCTGGATACTTAGCGCTCGGGGAGCTGCTCCGTGCGTTGCTGCCTGTGCTCTCAGGGTATCAGATTCCCCACCTCCGTGGGGCATTTCCCTTCCAGAGCAGCACTGCCAAGTTGTGCTGGAAGCCCTCAGCATCCCACCAGCAGCAGCCAAAGGGAGAGGTGGAGATGACCTTGGCTTGGATCAGCAGTAGCGCAGCCAGCAGGTCTGGGGACGTCGTTCTCCCTCTGCTCTGGGCACTGGGGAGGCCTCCCCTCAAGTACTGGGGCTCTCACTGCAAGAAGGAGATGGAGGGGCTGGAGCAGGTCCAGAGGAGCAACGAGGCTAGGGAAGGGACTGGAGGGAAAGGCTGATGAGGAGAGGCTGAGGGAGATGGAGGTGTTCCGCCTGGAGAAGAGAAGATTCAGGGAGGACCTTCTCTCTTTCTCCAGAGGTTGTAGTCAGGTAGGGGTTGGGCTCTTCTCCCAGGCAACCAGGGCCAGGATGAGAGGACAGGACTTGCAGCTGCCAGGGGAGGGTTGTGCTGGATGTTAGGAAGCCCTTCCTCATGGAAAGGGGATCAGAGCCTGGACTGGACTGGCCAGGGCAAGTGGTGGAGTCCCCATTCCTGGAGGTGTTGAAGGGCATCCTGGCTGTGGCCCTTAGTGCCCTGGTATGGCCACTGGGGTGATGTCAGGTCCTGGTCTGGCTGAGCTCAGAGGGCTTCTCCATCCTCAATCACTCTGGGATTGTGACCTCTTTAGGTAGAAGCCTGGCTCTGCCTGCACCCTGTGTGCCCCTTCCAGCAGCACTTCAGCCCTGCTGTGCCCCACACACTCCTGTCACTGACAAGTGACCCACCATTTCCCTGCACTGGGAAAGGGCTCAGCACCAGTATCGACTCAATCTGCTCAAAAGACTTTTACCTCCATTGGGCTGGTTATCCCACAGGGCCAGCCCACAGGACCCTCAGTGAAATGGGCTTGAGAGAAACCCCGCCATCTGAGGCTCAACCAGCCCAAGGACACTGCAGCACCCAGGAGCTCTGCTTCAGTGTCACCTGCTGCAGGTGACATCCAAGCTCATCCTCCTCCTCCTCTGACACCTCTGCTCCTTCAGAAACATTCCCCACTCCCAGGTTTAAGCCAGATGCACCCCATACTCACTCCTCCCAGGACCTGCAGCAGGGAACAGGAGTCCTGCCCAGAGCAGGTGAGTGCAGAGCTGGAGGTGGTGTCCACACGTGTCCCACTTGAGCTCCTGCAGAGACCCTGGTGGGTCTGTGCAGCGTGGCCAGGACTCCTGGCTATGCACAGGATGCTCAAAGGAGCCACTGGGCACTGGCACCCAAAAAAGCCTCTTCTGCTCTGAGAAAGGGCAGCAAAGAGGAGTTTGAACAAGGCCCTTGGAATCACCAGACTCTCTGCAAATCACTCGGGCGCGTTTCCAGCCTCTTGCTAAGAGACGCAGAACCTGCCTGTCCCTGGAGACTGCAAATGGTCTGATCCAAATTCCACTGAAGTCCATGGCAAGGCTCATTACCTCTGTCTGGCATTAGCTCTGGCTCTTTGCTCACGATAGCTCCGGGCTACAACTCCCTCTCTGAGGAGCCCTGATGGAATTCACTGGGGAAGGATCGCTCCCATGGCCTCTCCGCGCTGGGGAGAAGCCCCAGACCCTTCCCCACCCAACGTGGGCAGGTCAAGCCGTTCAGGCTGGGTCCAATAGAGGGCAACAATATCACACAAAGCTCTTCATTAAGCTAATTGCCAACAGCCAAGTCAAGCATCGCTGCCCACGCTCCTCCAGGGCTGGATTGATCCCTTCCCTCCTTCCCCATTTCACTGGGAGGGGTGTGGGTGCAGAGATGGTCGGGATGGATGGCTCCAAAGCCTCTGAGGTTTGGTGCCTCCCAGCCAACCCTTGATGTGGGACCCCGCATGGAGCCACCCACCCTCTCTGCTTGGTCCCACCACACCTCAGCCTGCACCCAGAGCTCTGCCCCACACCCTGCCAGCCCCCATCTCCCCCTTCCCACCTGCAGCTGGCGACAGCAAGAACAAGATGCAGCGCATGTAGAGCCGCAACCTTCTGCAGGGCTGTTTTGCATAGAGACACCTTCTACAGCAGAAGCATTTGCTTAATTAACACTCCTCCTTGCCAGGGGTCTGCCCACAACCCCCAGCACTGCACAGACAGAGAAGCTTCCCCCACTGCAACCCAGTTCTGAGCATGGGAGTCCTCTGGAGCAGAGCTGGGGGATGCTCCATCCCCTCGACCCCTTGCGCCGCACTTGCTGCAGCCTCCCCAGTCCCCTCATCCCAGCGAGTCTGTGCCGGGGTGCTGCCCATCCTGGGAGCACCCCTGGGGTGCTGGCACCAACACAGAGCAGCTCTGTGCACACTGCAAGGGCTGGGCTGCAGCAGGCCTGGAAGGACAGGGACTTTCTGGAGAGAAACCCCAGTTGAGAAAGCAGAGGTCTAGGGTGCCTCCTGTCAGCGGAGCTGCAGGAATCGCCAGCCGCTTGTGTGATGGAATGAATTAGGCTAATGACTGTTGTGGGAGGTTAAGCTAATATTTTACTCTGCATCCACGGCAGGTGGGGAGGCTGCAGGCAGCCAGGCTCTGCAACTGCCCATCTGGGCCAGAGTGACTATGCAACCGCCATTTATGGCTCTTGTGACAGGAGGGTGGAAGTGGAGCTGCAGACAGCTTCTGGGAGGTGGGATTTCACCCTCACTCCCACCTGGGAGCCCGGGGAGGATTCCCACCGGCACCGGCGAAGCCAAGGTTTTACCTTCCCCATCCCCAGGTTTAGCTCAGCCCTCCGCCGGTGGGTGACGCCGTGGGCGGCAGCCCCGTCTGTCAGCGTGTTCCACGCCGCACGGCTCCTGTCATCGGAAGCGCGCCGCGCCGGAGGAACCCGCTGCAGGCAGCGGAGACGAAGGAGCTGGGGCTTCGCTTGGGCTGGCAGCAGAGCCCCAGCATCCCCCATGGCTTCCACTGGAGCAGGCGGCTCCTGTCAGAGCCGGGATGAAAGCCCGGATGGCCCAGATCCCACGTTCCTGCTGCATCCTGCGTCATCCCCCTACCTACGGCGCATCAACTCCCTGCCAAAACCCGCTCACCAGCTTCGAAGGTCCTCATGAGGGGCCATCAAGGCTCCATCCCAGCACCAAGCCAGCTCCATTCCCCCCCGAGCCAACAAAGGCAAAACTCAGGAACTCCAGAGAGAAATCTCCCGGCCCAAGCCACAGGGTTGAGCTCAGGGGCCGAGTTACCTCCAGACTGGGGGTCCTGAGAGGAAAAGCTCTGCTCGACCCTGAAACCAGCAGCTGAGGCAAGCTGGGAGCTGCAGTCTGACCAAAGAAATTCCTCCCCCCAGCAGCTGCTGAGCCCAGTTCAAAGCCTTCAAGCCGAAGGCTTGGCCGAGAGCCTGGAGGACAAGCTCATCCCTCGCTGGATGCACGTTGGTTTTCATCTGCACTTACACGATGTGATCAAAGCAGCTGCGTTGAGGCTGGACCGGGTTTACTCTGGGCAGAGCTCTGGGGCATTTGGCTGCAGAGTTTTGCCCCATCTCCCTTTCCCCCAGGGGACTCCCGAGCTGTTGGAAGGTTTGCTGCAGCCTAGCCCAAGCCAGGGCTCAGTGCCTCTCACCTCCTAGTGGTCCAGGTGCCTCCAGAGAGCAGCCTCCCAGCACAACATCCCAGAGTGAGCTCCAAGGGCTCGTTTCTTTGCTGCCTGCATGGATGAGGCTCTGGCCAGCCTGGTCTAGGATGGGGTGTCCATGCCCATGGCAGGGGAGTTGGAACTGGGTGATCCTGTGGTCCCTTCTAACCCTGATTGTCTCTATGATTTGGTCTAGGTGCTCCTGCTGTGGCAGGGGGATTGGACTGGATGATCTTTCCAGGTCCCTTCCAATCCCTAATGAGTCCATGATATCTGTGTGGAGACACTCACATCCTCCCTTCAGGCTGGAAGAGTTAGTGGCTTCGCTTTTGCAGTAGTGAGGATGCTGGTGCCCCTTCAGCAGAGCCAGCAGGGACCTGCCCTGCAGCAGGGCAGCCTTTCTCTGAGCCCTCCTGTCTCACATGGCCACACGTTCCCCTACAGAGTCAAGCAAAACACTGCAGGACACCGGCCCACGCTGCTGGACCACCCCAGATGACAAAGCCCACCTCTGTGGGAAGGCAGGAGCCTCCTGAAGACACGATGCAGGAGCCGACCCTGGATGGAACCTACCTGAGCCCCAAAGCCCTGTTCTCCAAAGGACTCGAAGCCATGAGCCACCCTACAGTGCTCCACCACGAGCAGCAGGTGACATCCTCCCACCACAGCCTCAGATGCACCAGGTCCACCGGAGCAACCTCCCTGGCACTGAAATTATTAGGGCTGAAATTTGGGGGAGGCAGTTTAAGGAACAGATGGTTGTGCTTTAGTATCGCAACACACTGCCAGTTAATTAATGCTAGCTGTAATTAAACTTTACACAAATTAGCTGTCAGCTATGCTAAAGGGAATCATTTCTCTCAAATGCCACCTTGAATCGCTGAGTTGTGAGACTTTTCTACAACGTAATTAAAAGCCAGGAGGCTGGCGTGGAAGGGGTGGGTGGCAGAGGAGGGAGTAGCCAACTCTGGAGGCTGGGAAGCAACTGGACATGCCCACCTTGCACGAGAGCAGCTCCTCTCCTTCCATCTGGAGGTGCCCACCTTGCACGAGAGCAGCTCCTCTCCTTCCATCTGGAGGTGCCCACCTTGCACGAGAGCAGCTCCTCTCCTTCCATCTGGAGGTGCCCACCTTGCACGAGAGCAGCTCCTCTCCTTCCATCTGGAGGTGCCCACCTTGCACGAGAGCAGCTCCTCTCCTTTGACCCCAAGGGCTCTGTTTGGCTTTTAGCCCCAAACTGAACATTTGCCTCTTGGAAGTAGAGAGCTCAAGCCCAAGGAGGCCAAGGAGCAGTTGTAGGACCACAGTGGAACCGTTGGGTCAGGAGCTGGTGCAGTGAAGCCCTTCTGCTTGTTGTGGGGGGTGGGAAGAAGCCGACAACAAGAAGTGTTTGCAAGGAGAGGGCTGGTTTTGACAGCCCCCTGCTTAGGAGAAGGAAGTCTGTCAAAACAGCCATGTTGACATTTTCCAGCAGGTTGTGTCTCATCCAGGCGCCGCTTTGGAAACTCTCGCTCATCCCTGCGCTCTGCCGGCGCTCATCGAGCTGGGAGGTGACTCATGCGAAGCGCCGTGACCGAGCCAGGCAGGCACTCGCTTGGGGTGGGGAGGAGACCAGGACTAGGAGGTCTAACCCCCCCCCCAAATTAGTGCCACTCTTGGCTGGAGATCAGAGCAGGGGAGCAGGCAGCTAGTGGTTTAGCACCAGATAGATGGATGGTGGCCACCAGAAGCTGTCCAATGCACACAAACACATCATGGCCTACCTGAGCACTGTGATAGCCATCTCCAGGAGGTCCAGGGTCAGGAGGAGCAGGAGATGATGCTGGGCACAAAGCAACAGAGGCTCCATGGAGGAAGCAGAGCTAGAGGGAGCTACACGCCCATCCTGGGCTTAAATAGCCCCCACGTGAGTGGGTGGGTGTCCAAGGTGAGGCCACTCAGGGTGATTAATGATCCACCAACTCAAACCACAGCCTTAAGGAAGAGCCCAGTAACCCCCGTGAGACTTCATGACTTCAGTCTTTGAGGTTATTTAATAGACTCAGAGAACTGTGTAGGCTGGAAAGGGTCTCCAGAGATCTCTGCAGGCAGAGCAGATCACACAGCCATGGGATCATTTGGGCTGTGAGAGACTTACGAGATGCTATCTGCACTTTCTGGTCCTGTAGCCACCTGCAGTCCTGACCAGGTGCTTCAGCACCCCAGCCCCACGTGGGACCAGGGTGATGGCCCCAAAGTCAGCTCCCAGGCAGCTCGTGTCCCCTGAGGCTCTGCCTCCTGCAGCCCAAGGTGCTCCTGATGCTCCTGTCTCACGCCTTCAGGGGTAATTGATAGCCCAGATGTTCTCCCCTCCGTGATGCAGAGAGGACCCGGTGGCTCCTGCCAGGCTGACATGTGGAAAGTTCCCTCCTAATCCCAGAGCTGCTCATCAGACCAAGCGCTTTGGGGACACTCGGCGGGCGGGCACCTCTCAGGAAGGTGTCTCTGCGCCCCCATCGTCGCCCATCCTGCATCCCACCTCCCGGCCGGCTGTGCCTTGGGGCACCTGGGAGCACAGCTGGCCAGATGTGAGACTGCGGGGTGAGGCTCGGGGTGAGTTACAGCCACAGCCCCACCACAGAGCTGTGTTAGGAACATCTCGAGGGTCTTTCCTCGGAGGGCAGGAGCGGGGGGGGATTGATGGATGAAGGTCAGGGAGGGCCACCGCGACTCTCTCCTCTGCTCCTCCCAAGCTGCAGGTCTCTGTCGCCCCTCCAGCTGCTGAATTAAAGCTTCTGCTTCGCAGCAAGACCAAATCTCATTCCAGAGCCTCTGAGCAACAGGAAATCCCTGGTCCCCTGCTCTGCCCTGCAGAGTGTCCTCCTCCAAGGTTGCCTTCAGCCTCCAGCAGTTGGGGCTCCTCCAGCCTTTTCCTTGACGGGCTGCAGTCTCCAGCAGCGAGGACTCTGGTCGCTCTGCACCAGCTCTCCCTGACCCCCCTGAGCCTCCCAGCCCATCGCCCCGATCCCACCAGCATCCTTACCCCTGCGGGCTGGCCCCACGGGCTGGGCAGATCAGCTCAGCCCTGTCCCCCCCAGCACGGGGCCGACTCGAGAGCGCTGCTTGGCTTCACTTCTCTTTGCTTCTGTTTTTTTAAGGCTCAGCCAAGGATCACATCAGCTTCTCGTTCCTCCACAGCTCCATGCTGGGAGCTCATGATGAGGAAGTTACGCACCCATGACCCCAAAATCCTTCCCTGAGTCACTGCTGCTGCCAGCTCTGCTCTCCCATCCTGGAGACAAACAACCCAGCCCCTTCGTTGCCACCAGTGGCCACAAACAGGGCTACAAAGCCCTTGGTGTTTGGCACTTCAAGAGGGTCTTTTCTTTCCCCCAAAGCATCGCAGATGCTGGAGTCTCTGGCACGGGAAGGATGCTGCGCAGGGTTGTGTGGTACCCAGGCAGGGATGAAGAGGCTGGAGGTGGCTGTTGGAGCCAATGTGGTGTCTGTTGTGTCTCTCTGAGCCCCTCAGCCTGCTGCAGGAGGGACCCCAGCCCAAAGAGCAGGAGGAGCCCCAAGTTTTTTCTCAGCCAAAAGGGACCCAGAGCTTCCCAAAGGGGCTGTCAGAAGGCTGGGCAAAAGCTCTTCAACAGAATGAGGGGTCATGGGTTGAAGCTGGAAAAGGGCAGCTTGAGGTCAGGCATCAGGAAAAAGTCTTTAATCTGAGGGTGGGGGACCCCCGGAACAGAGAGGTGATGGAGGCCCCATCCCTGGAGCCATTCAAGGGCAGGCTGGATGGGGCTCTGGGCAACCTGGTCTGGTGAGTGGTGGCCCTGTTTGTCACAGTGGGGTTGGACTCGCTGTCCTTTGGAGGTCCCTTCCAATTCTGTGGTTCTTGTTGGAGCTTCTTTCTTTCTGTCCCTTCTCCAGTGGAGCCCCAGCCCTTGGCTCTGTGTGACAGACTGTTTGCCCAGCCTTGGCTGCCTTGTCCCCAGTCCAAGAGCAGCTCAGCCCAGTGCAGAGCTCATGGGAACTGTCTGGTGGCCTCCCTCTTGCTCCTGCAGCCAGACTGGGATGTGCAGTTTGCTTCAGTAGCTCCCCTGGGCTCAGAGGATGGCTGCAGCCATCCTGTCCCCCATCAGGGCTGGAGGAAGGGGACACAGCTGCCAAGTGATGGGCAAGGTCTGGCACACAGGACAGGTTCTGCACCTCACCCTGCTCCAACAGGACCCACAGGAGCTCGGTCGTGGCTGAAGGTTCACCCAAGCCCATCTCATGCAGGACATGGAACAACTTCTGGCTCCTCTAAGCAAAGAGGATGGGATTCAGCCTAAAGTGCCTGCGAGAGCATCGGGCAGGCAGTGCAGGGGTCTGGCTGGACTCCTTCCCCTGCCTGAAAGGCAACCAGAACCAGCCCTAAAGGGAGGCAGAGAGCTCAGCTCCAGCACTACAACAGCAGGAGCTGCCTTCCCACACCTCCTCCGCTGCAATTAAGGAAGAGCAGGTTTTCCTCCTCAGCTCCATCCTTTCATCTCCAGCTCCTTCCTGTGCTGCTGCTCTGTGTCTCCCTTCACATGGCCAGATGCTGCCCAGGAGCATCTGTGTGCAGTCAGGTGTTGGGGTGTGTGTGCACAAGGGTGTTCCTCCATGTGTGTGTGTCCAGTTCTGGGCCCCTCAGCTCCAGAGGGACACAGAGCTGCTGGAGGGGGTCAGCACAGAGCAACGAGGATGGTGAAGGGAGTGGAGCACCTCCCTTGTGGGGAGAGGCTGAGGGAGCTGGGTCTCTTGAGCTTGGAGGAGACTGTTGATAAATATGTGAAGGGTGGGTGTCAGGAGGATGGAGCCAGGCTCTGCTCAGGGGCAGATAAGACAAGGGATAGATATCTGCGGTCGTCGGGAAGGAAACAGCTTCCTCCTGAACTCCAAGTGAAAAGTGGAACCAATGCAGATTTCTTTTGAGAAGAGAAGCAGCAGCAGAGGTCTGATGGCTGCGGTTGAAGGCAGCCTCAAACAGACAGAGAAGAGTCGCGCGTCGGGCCGGGAGGACTGTTCTGAGTGACTGAAATCACATTAGGAAAATCATGTCCCTGTTCTCTTCTGTAATTGTTTCTTGTTGTTCCAGCCTGTCGTGTTCTTCCCGGGTAACTCAGTCGCTGAGATGTTTGTTCAGGCTCTGCCTTTTCCTCTCCCCCGTGCACCAGCTTGCCAAAGCGGCCAGCAAAGAGCATCCAGGACACAATCCACAGGCATCCCGGTCCCATGATCCCGCCCCACCACGGTCAACCATCTCACAGCATCACAGAACATCAGCAGCTGGAAGGGAACTCAATAGATCATCCAGTCCAATCCCCCTGCCAGAGCAGGATCACCTAGACCAAGTCACTACTTCCCTCTACTTCCTTTTACTTCCCTTTCCATTTACCCCCCTTATTTCCCTCTATTTCCATTTACATCCTCTTACTTCCCTTTACTCCCCTTTTCTGCTCTTTATTTCCCTTTACTTCCCTTTAAAACCCTTTACTCCTCTTTATAGCCCTTTATTTCCCTTTACATCCCTTCACTTCCCTTCTTTCCCTTTCACTTCTCTTTCTTCCCCTTTCCATCCCTTTATATCCTTCTTCTTCTATTTGTTTCTCTATATTTTCTTTTACTTCTCTTTAAAACCCCTTACTCCTCCTTATATCCTTTTACTTCTCTTTATGTCCTTTTACTTCCTTTTAAAACCCTTTACTCCTCTTTACATCCTTTTACTTCCCTTTACTTCACTTCCATTTCCCTTTTTTCACTTTTACTTCCCTTTCCCCCTTTACTTCCCTTTTTATCCTTTCACTCCCCTTTATTTCACTTCCCTTTATTTCCATTTACTTTCCTTTATTTCCTTTTACTCCCCTTTACTTCTCTTTATTTCCCTTTACTTCCCTTTAAAACCCTTTGCTCCTTTTTATATCCCTTTATTTCCCTTTACATCCCTTCACTTCCATTTATTTCCTTTCTTTCCCTTTTACTTCCCTTTCTTCCCCTTTCCATCCCTTTATATCCTTCTACTTCCCTTTACTTCTCTTTATTTCCTTTTACTTCCCTTTAAAACCCTTTACTCCTCTTTATAACCTTTTACTTCCCTTTACTTCTCTTTATTTCCTTTTACTTCCCTTTAAAACCCTTCACTCCTCTTTATATCCTTTTCCTTCCCTTTATATCCCTTCACTCCCATTTATTTCCCTTTTTTCCTCTTTATTTCCCTTTACCCCCCCTTTACATCCCTTTTTGTCCTTTACCCCCCTTTATTTCCCTTTACCCCCCTTTATTTCCCTTTACCCCCTTATATCCCTTTACCCCCCATTTACTTCCCTTTACCCCCCTTTACACCCCTTCGCACCCCTTTGCTCCCCTTGTCCCCCCCTGTCTCGCACTCTGTTGCCTTTCCCCAGCCAAGCCCTGGCCGCTCCTCACTCCGGGGTCCTGGGACAGGGATTTGGAGGACACGGTCACGCGCTGTTGCCCCCCACTTCCCTCCGGCTGCTGCTGATTTACTGCGAGCAGCGAGGCTGAGGACAGCGATGCGAGGACCGGGGAGCATCTCGGCTCCATCCCAGCTCCAGGCTGCTTAACAAACCGTTTCAACGGGCGAGGGAGGGAGGCAGGGGGGCGGCAGTTACTGGGGGAGGAAGTCGGGGCTGTGGCTTTTATTTATTTCACGCTTTGGCTCTTAAAGAGGAAAAACGTCCCCATCTGAGACGGGGCAGCTCGGGAGCACCGCGGCCGCAGGATGCCGGGAGGACCCGGCCTCCAGGGGAGAGGCTGAGCTGCTGCGGTTCCAGACGCTTGGGGGGTCCCTGGGTGGGAGGGGATCACCCTCCAGCACTGCCCAACCAAGGCAAAGCCCACTGGTGTTCAGAGTCACCCCAACTGAGGAGAACAAGCATCTCACCCTGCGCCGGGCGCCGCGGCTGGCTACTGACCCTCCGGCAAGCAAAGCCAGAGGGAGCTGTGCCCGAGGGACCGCAGCAGCGGTGCAAGGAGCACAGCGACCCTGCTCCTCCGCTTGGGCACCAGAACGAAGCCAAAAACGCAGCAGAAGCCCCTCAAGCTGCCCAAAGCCCCTCAGGCAGGTTTGTTTCAAGAGCCAGAGCTGGTCCGTGCACCCCACCAGCTCCAGGGACCAGCTGGCCCCAACCCGCTGCACGTGTGGGTTGGGGAATCACACCCAGAGACGCCTCACACACACATCTGGGGGGGTTAAGGAGTTCGTGGTGGGCTCAGCTTTGCCTCCGTCCCTCCCCACAGCTCCCAGTGCCTGGCTGGGGGTGGCGGTGGACAGGCACTAATGACTCCAGCTCCACTTATTAAGATTTAATTGGGGACTGCTGGCTGCAGATCCGGATCCGGTCCCACCTGCGGCTCTTGGCTCTGCTCAAGTGTCAGCTCCCAACGTGGAGCAGCTCCGAGCCTCCAGCTCTCCCTCCCGGCTGCCCAGACTGGAAATGGGTCGGGGAAGGATGGTGGGAGGGGCTGGGAGTGACGGATGGGCACAAAGACGAGCGAAGATGCTCGAGGAAAGAGCTTCCTCAGAGCGGAGTGGTCCTGACTCAGGACAAGGTTTCAATCTCCTCCTGTGAGGTTTCAGAGTGAAGACAGAAGGTCTGCAGAGCCTCTCCAGCTCCCTGGCTCCATGGCCAAAGGCGGCAGCAGCTGAGCATCGCTCACATAAACACAGAAGCTGCCAGGAGAGCTGAAGTGGGCAGAGAACAATCCCCTCTGCCAGGCTCCACGTGAGCTCCTGGGCAAGGAAACCTCAGGTTTGACACCTCTCCTGCAGGGTGGTGCCAAGAAGTGGTCCCTCTTGCAGGGACCACTTCTGGGCAGAGGCAGGAACGTGGGGCAAATCCTCTCCAACCCACCACCAAGCCCTGTCCCTGGGCTGCAGGTCTCCCTGGCTGTGAAACACGTCCAGGGATGGAGATTCAACCCCCTCCTTGGGCAGCCTGTTCCAAGGGCTGAGGGCCCTTTCCAGGACAAAGTTCCTCCTCAAGGCCAACCTTAACCTCTCCTGGTGCCACTTGAGGTCTCTTGACCTCCCACCTCTCCCAGACACAAGAACACTCTTGTTCTACCTGAGGTCTCACCCAACAGCTCTTGGCCCAGTCCTACAAGCAGGAGTATCTCAGCACCTTGTTTAGGTCCCAGATGCAGCAGGACTGATCCTGCCACATCTCACAGACTCAGTGGTGCTCACAGATCAACCCAGGAGCTGCTGCTCTTCGCTGTCCTCTGGGATCCCCAACGCATGCTGGACAGCAGCAGGTGGTGAGCTGGGGTTATACTGGTGCTAACTGGAGGCATTTTTAATAATGGTAGAGCATGAGGGATTGGAAGGGACCTCCAAAGATCATCCAGTCCAATGCCCCTGACACAGCAGGATCCCCCAGATCCAGTCACACAGGAACAGTCCAGGAGGGTTTGAAATGTCTCCGGAGAAGGAGACTCCACAATCCTCTGGGCAGCCCCTTCCAGGGCTCTGTCACCCTCACTGGGAAGAAGGTCCTTCTCACACTGATGTGGAACCTCCCCTGTTCCAGCTCACACCCAGTGCCCCTTGTCCTGTCACTGGGTGTCCCTGAACAGAGCCTGGCTCCATCCTCCTGACCCCCACCCTTTCCACATTCATCTACATTAACAGGGTCACCCCTCAGGCTCTGTTTTTCCAACTCAAGAGCCCCAACTCCCTCAGCCTCTCCTCACCAGGGAGATGCTCCAGCACCATCTCCACTGGGTACAACCCAGTCAGGCACAGGGACGTGACCACAGCTTGTAAAAATAAAGGGGGACATTAGGGTCCCTGTGACGCTCTGGTCACCCCAAGGGAGACACATTCCCCAGCCCAGTGGCCCTTCCCCAGCAGCCCTGGCCCCTCTCCAAATGGACTCGTGTCCCACCACTGATTTGTGGCTGCCTGCGGGTCTCAGCCGGCTGTGGAACTGCTGGCTGCTGCACTGGGAGGGAGGTGAAGAGCACCCAGCACCGGTCATCAATGCCTGGCACCGCTGAGAGCAGGGGGGGACCTCCCTGCTTGGGCTGTGGGGCTCCCCAGTGCCACCTCAGATCTCTCCCAGTAAACACCAGAAAACCCAAACGTCTCCTGAGGGTTAGTGTAAAGGGTCAGCAAGAAGGTTGAGGTGCTTCCAGCTTTGGTAGATTGATGCCACTGAGAACAGACAAGGATCGGGATGGCCGAGGTGGGTTTCGGGCAGGTTTTAATGTTCCCAGTGATTTACTGCAGTAGAATCCCAGAGGGAGTGAGGCTGAAGAAGCCCTCTGAGCTCAGCCAGCCCACACCAGGACCCAACAGCACCCCAGTGACCACCCCAGGGCACTAAGGGCCACAGCCAGGATGTTCTTCAGCACCTCCAGGGATGGGGACTCCCTCACTGCCCTGGGCAGTCCAGTCCAGGCTCTGATTCCCCTTTTCCATGAGGAAGGGCTTCCTGACATCCAACCTAACCCTCCACTGGCAGCTTCAGGTCCTGGTGCTGGCTGCCAGGGAGAAGAGCCTGACCCCCACCTGACTACAACCTCCCTTCAGGGAGCTGGAGAGAGGGAGAAGGTCCCCCCTGAGTCTCCTTCAGGCTGAGCACCCCCAGCTCCCTCAGCCTCTCCCTCCAGTCCCTTCTCCAGCCTCGTTGCTCCTCTGGACCTGCTCCAACCCCTCAATCTCCTTCTTGAAGTGAGAGGCCCAGCACTGTCCCCCAGGACTTGAGGGGAGGCCTCCCCAGTGCCCAGTACAGGGGGGCAACCACATCCCTAGCCCTGCTGGCTGCACTATTGCTGATCCAAGCCAGGATGCCATTGGCCTTCTGGGCCACCTGGGCACCCTGCTGGCTCCTGTTCAGTCAGTTGTCAGCCAGAGCTACAGGTCCCTCTCTGCCTGGCTGCTCTCCAGCCCCTCATCACCCAGTTTGTAGCTGCAGGGACTCTTGTGGCCAAAGTGTGGGACCCTGCCCTTGGCCCTGTGAACCCCCATCCCTTGGCCCTGTTAACCCCCATCCCTTGGCCCTGTGAACCAAGTCCCAGGTTTGCAGACCCAAGGGGTTTGGATTTAACACAAACAGACCCCCCCAGTTTTGGTGCCTGATGTGGCCCTGAGCAGGGTTACGAGTTCAGCTGCCAGCCCAGGTTGCCCAGCTGGGAGGCGCAGGACCAGCAGATACAAAAAACCCAAGAGACAAGAAATCTGGAGCTGGATTCCTCCCCAGACTAGGAGCTTCCCCAATTCTGAGGGGGTTAAAAAACCCACAGCGCCAAGCGATGCCAACGCGGCTCTGCCGAAAGTTTTAACTTAATCTGCTCCCATGATCGAGCCAGATGGATAAAATTAAACCCCCTGGGAAGGAGCCACACGTGCTCTTCATCATTTGCAACCAACATATCAGCTCAGCCTCCCTGCACGGGCTGCATCGAGAGCTGGGTTGAGCTTCTTTGGGGGGGGGGGGGATATAAATAAAAACCTGCCTCCCAGGTCTTCCCCGCTGCCTGGGGAGGTTAACAGAGACATCCCTGCCTCCCTCTTCCAGGCAACCACTGGGTGATGTCGATGGAGCTGCCTTTGACTCATCAGCCCCTGCCTTTTATGCGTTTTGGCAGAGGAGCATCATTGACTCATCTCATAAATCAAATCTCTCTCCCTGCAAAGCTCCATCCAGGCTTTGAGCACTTCCATTAGAGCTTGGGGACACCCTGTCCCGGCCAGCCGGGCTCGGACCCAAGTCGTCCCCTCCCTGTTGCGTAAGCAGAGGGGAGAGCGGTGGGGGCTCAACCAGCACTTGGGCGGAGTGAGCTGGGGATAGCTCTGCCCCTCTTCCAAAGTCACCTCTGCTGTGGTGGGGCTGGGCAGTGGGGGTTCTGCAGGGGGGAAGCTCAGAGCACACCCCCACCCAAGTTTCTGCACCCATCATCTTGCTGGGGTGGCTCCAACCAACTACTTTTCATGGAATCATTGAACCATGAAGCTTGGCAAAGACCTTCAAGATCGTCAAGCCCAACCATCTGCCCTACTACCCCCATATCTCTAGTCTGTCCCCCTCTGCTTCATCCCCCACCACCTTCTGAACAGCTGCTGCTGCTGCTCCTACTATTGATCACTGGTTTGTGAGGTGCTCAGAGTTAAAATAGACCATCAACACCAGCTGAGTACAGGAAACCACAGCAGGAGCAACGTCAGGAGGAGTCTGTAACCCTGGCCGAGCCCTCTCAGCCCACCTCACCGCTCTGTCTGCAGCAGCAGCCACCCCTCATCCATCAAACCTGCAGCTGCTGGGGAGGTTTTCCCACAGACCGCTCCGAGGGGGTTAATTCCTCCTGGGAAACTGCTCCCAGCTCCTTTCCCTGGTCCAAAATGACCACAGGTGGAGAGTGCAGGAGCTGAGCTCCAGCATGAGCGCCAGACATCAGGCAGGGATCACAGCCTCCTGCTCTGCCAGAGCAGGACTTTCCTGAGCCAGCAGATTATCATCACCTGCATCTCCAGCAGCAGCCTCCTGATGTTTGCTCCTCTCCTGTTCCTTCTGGAGACGGGGCGGTCGAGCCCACCTCACCGCCGTCCCCGGAACGGAGCTCACACGTCCCTCCTGAAGCACTGAGGTCAACAGGAGCCTCTGCCAGAACCAAGGCAGCCAGTGTTAGAGGCTCCTGCAGGAAAATTCCAGCCCAAGGCTCTGAAAGCAAGTGGGGGACCAGAAGAAAGCCACAAACGAGTTTAATAAGGGTTTAATTGGATTCTCCACGGCGGAGAGAGCCGCTGCTTCCCAGCAAACGCCCCCCGCAGCAGCGATGAGTCAGCCTGTCCCCCCGTTTCACCACCGCTGGAGGGGCCCAAGTGTCTCCTTGCGTGACCCACGCACCCCAGGGGGTGTCCTGCATCCCCACCAAGGGGTGACCAGCAGGTGGGAGCTGCCCTAGAGGCATCTTGTGAGCTCCAAGTCAGTCCTCGAGGAGGAGGAGAGCAGCTGACGGGGATAAAGCCCCGAGCCCATCCCCTGCAGACCCCAGCCATGGGCTCAAGCACAGAAAAGGTCCATGAAAGGCTCTGAATCCTCCACACAGCTCCAGCAGCAGCTGCTCATCACAGCCAGAGCCTGAAGCTGCAGTCCCCAGCAGATGTCACCCCTCAAAGGAGCCAGGGGTCCCCACGGGAGCAGCTGAGCCCCACTGAGACGTCCCTGCAGATGGGATTTACTGTCGCGGTGCAGCAAGCCCCCACCTCCGTGACTCTTGGTCTCTCCTGGACATCATTCTCACCACCACTTGCTCTCCACCCCACCTCATGAGCTGGGCTGGCTTGGCTACCTCGTGCTTCCCCCAGCTGACCCGCACCAGCCACAAATAAAGAAGCCCACGGAGCAAAGCAGCATTGAATCGACGAGCCAACGTGCCTGCTGCTGTGGCCACCAGTGACTGAGATTAAGAGGGTCCAACAGCAGCTCCTGGAGGTGGCATTTTAAGGGCCAGTCTGCAGGTTTGGTGGTTCCAGCTCCCTTTTGGCATCTGGGGAACTCAGCAGGACCAGGACCTGTCTTGAGGTTGGTGGCCAAGAGCAGCAGGTGCTTCAAAAACCCTACTCAGCTGATTCATGGCAGCAGCTTCACACACAAGGAGGCACCAGGCTTTGGCCTTGTGGTGCTTACGGCAAGAACAACCTCCAGTTGATGGACTTCTGACTTTGAGAAGGGGTAGACAGAGATGAGAGCTGAGGCAGATCCCTGTGGGGGTGCTGAGGCCCTGGAACAGGTTTCCCAGGGAGGTTGTGGCTGCTCCACCCCTGGAAGTGTCCAAGTCCAGGTAGGACGGGGCTCTGGGCAACCTGGTCTGGTGAGAGTTGTCACTACCCATGGCAGAGGGTTGGCACTGGGTGAGCTCTGAACTTCCTTCCAGCCTGAACCTTTCTATGATTCTATGACTTCAGGATGAATCCTGGATCACAGTGTGGCCAGTGGTCATCTCCCACTGGATGCCAAGTGTTTGCCTTGACTTCTTCTCAGAAACCTCAGTTTTGTTCATCACGTTCTCATCACCCCAAGGAAAACCCAACCTTGACACCTCTATGAGGCCACCACCCAAACCATCAAGAGAACCCACGCACAGGACAACTCAACCTTGGTGACCACGAGTGGATGGAATAAAAAGGAGGCTGTTGGCTCCCCCAGAACTCTTCAGATGCCTGGAGAAGAGGTTGGAACCAGAGGCCAGGAGCCCTCAGCAGCTCGAGCACAAGCACATTCACTTCAGAACCAAAGCAGATGGTTTGTAGCCAAGGGAGACAGGCAAACGATGACTGAGCGTGTTGGAGGCAGCAGACAGAAGCCAGATGTTCAGGACTGCTTCAATAACCTCACAAAATACTCTTTTAATTCATGAATTCCCACCAGTTCTGTTGTCCCCTCTGTTTCCAGACACCCTGAGATGCACAACGACCCTCCCACAAGGAGCAGAGGGTTTCCCCCACGGCCTCCTCCTTCACTTACAGGAAAAGAGGAGGTTCAGCCCCCATCTTCCACCCCCTGCACAGACCTCCAGGCTGCCACAGCCCAGTCCTCCCAGTGCAGCAGCTCCATCGCCAGCCACCGGTCTCCAGGAGGTGCCCGCCGGTCGCCGTGCGGAAACGTGCGGCCACGGCCCCGGATTTAATTAAAGCCAAGTCTCCCCCGGCCAACGGGAGCCCTGTTGTCTTCCAGGGCCATCTGGATAATTATGGGATGCATTGTGTTTCTGCGGCGCCTTTCATCCTCGGATCTCAGGGTGGTTTGCAAGTGTTAATTAACGCAGCCTTCAAATCGCCTTCCCCTCCGATGCCGTTTAGGGATGTAATAAACAGGTAGTGGAAGAGGCAGGGAGCTGCCCTGGGCCACCTGGTCCCAACCCCAAACGTCCCAGTCTGCAGGACTCAGTGGGGTCCTACGGGGCAAAGAAGCTGGGGAAGGGGCTGGAGGACAGGGCTGATGGAGCTGGTTGGTCTGGAGAGAAGGAGGCTGAGGGGAGACCTTTACAGCTGCCTGAGAGGAGGGTGGAGAGAGAATCATAGAATCATCAGGGATTGCGAGGGGCCTCAAAAGACCAAGAGGAGGGCGTCCATCCCCTCTCTCCAGTCATCAGTGATAGGACAAGAGGGAACAGCCTTCAGTTGGCCATTAGGGCAACCTCTTCCCTGACAGAGCGGTCAGGGCTTGGAACAGGCTGCCCAGGGAGGGAGGAGGAGTTGTCCCTGGAGGGGATCAAAAACTGAGGAGCCGTGTCCCTGGAGGACAGGGTTCAGTGGGCAGGGTGGGGTTGGGCTGCTGGTTGGATTGGATGAGTTTGTAGGTCTCTTCCAGCCTCAGTGATTCCAAGAGGACAAACAGGCTGTGAAGGAGGGTTCTGACCATCATAGAATCATTAGGGACTGGAAGGGACCTCAAAAGATCATCCAGTCCAATCCCTCTGCCACAGCAGGATCATAGAATCGTTAGGGACTGGAAGGGACCTCGAAAGATCATCCAACTCCAGTCCCCCTGCCACAGCAGGACCACCTAGACCAGGTCGCACAGGAACACATCCAGATGGGTCTTAAACATTTCCAGTGAAGGAGCCACCCCTCTTTGGAGCCCCTAAACCCCACATCTGCCCTGCCAGCACAGGGAATTACTGGTGGTCTGGGGGAATCCCAGGCTGGGAGCCTGAGGAGCTGCCCGCGACATCTCGAGGGAAGAAAAGCCCATTTTAGGGAAATCTCCAAAGAGGCTTTTGTCTTCCTTTTTTTGGTCCCTTTCCTATTTTCCTGCGAGTTTTAAGGAACAAGCCGGCCGTCTCAAGCTGTGGTAAATGTATTCAGGCAACACGAGTGAGTCAGAGCTAATTGAATTTAAAAGCAGGTGTTACATCTGCGCCTCAAAACCACTTTGGTGATGAAGTGTTTCACCCAACCACCACTTAATCTTTTTACACAGAAAGCAGAATTAACCCCGCTGTGCTACCTTCATTAGTGGAGCCAAATGGGGTTACCTGGTGGGGGCCAAACGTGCCGCGAGGGGTAGAACTTCAGCTGAAGTTCCTTGAATCCAGAGGGACTCATTGCTTGTTCATGTTTGTTCTGTCCTTAAATGCTGCCAAGTGCTTTGAACCAGGGCAGGGGGCTGCGTCCTGCTTTGCTTTCCTGAGTCACATCCAGCAGGGAGTAAGTGGGATTGGACTAGATGATCTTTCGAGGTCCCTCCCAATCCCTAATGTTCTCTGGTTATGGTGGGAGAAGTAGGTTCAGCTTCACAGAACCACAGAAGATCAGGGATTGGAAGGGACCTTGAAAGATCACCCAAGGGACCTTGAAAGAGCACTCAGTTCCATCCCCCTGCCAGAGCAGGATCACCTGTGTCTGTAAATATGTGAAGGGTGGAGGATGGAGCCAGTCTCCTTCACCTCCCTGATGAGGGAAGGCTGAGGGAGCTGGGTCTCCTAAGCTTGGAGAAGAGGAGACTGAGGGGTGACCTCATTAATGTTGATCAATATGTGAAGGGTGNCTCATTAATGCTGATCAATATGTGAAGGGTGGGTGTCAGGAGGATGGAGCCAGGCTCTGCTCAGGGCACCCAGTGATAGGAGACGGGGCAATGGGTGTGAGCTGGGACAGAGGAGGTTCCACATCAATGTGAGAAGGACCTTCTTCCAATGAGGGTGACAGAGCCCTGGAAGGGGCTGCCCAGGGGGGTTGTGGAGTCTCCTTCTCTAGAGACATTTAAAACCTGCCAGGATGTGTTCCTGTGTGACTGGATCTAGGGGATCCTAGACCAAGTCAGGTCTAGGGGGATTGGACTGGATGAACTTTTGAGGTCCCATCCAGTCCCGAACAATTCTACGATTCCATGACCCTACTGTGGCAGGGGGATTGGACCAGATGATCTTTCAAGGTCCCTTCCAATCCCTAATGATTCTATGATCCTACCGTGTCAGGGAATTGGACTGGATGGTCTTTCAAGGTCCCTTCCAATCCCTAAAGTTCTGTGATTCTGTGATCATCTGGACCAAGTCGCACAGGAACATGTCCAGGTAGGTTTTAAACATCTCCAGTCCCACACCCCTCCCTGGCACCATCCCTTCCTGACCTCTTTTCCCCATTCTCTCCCCAATTCCTCTTTCCTTCCAGACCATCTCCTCTCTCTGAGACAGAAGGATCAAAAAGAAAACCAAAGGAGAAAACACACCCTGAAGGAAACACAAAAATAATCCACAGGCTTCCTCATGCAGCAGGAATGAGCATCATCCCGAGCTCCCCAGCAGCTAAGGAGTCCCAGGGCAGGTCAGCAGCTCTAAAACTACGAGACATTAACTCTTAATGGATGGAGTTAAAGCCCATAACTTCATTTTATATATATATACTTTTATTTTTACACATTTTTTATATGTATGCTTTATATTAGCCTACATAGTGTATATATATATATATATTTTTATATCTATACTTTACACTGAGTAATAAACTCTGCAGACTAATACATTTCCTTTTACACCTTGTGTTTATCACAGAATCAGAGTGTGAGGGGTTGGAAGGGATCTCCAAATATCATGGAGTCACAGAACCAGCAAACATCAGGGGTTGGAAGGGATCTCCAAAGATCATTGAGTCACAGAACCACCAAACATTAGGGGCTGGAAGGGATCTCCAAAGATCATGGAGTCACAGAACCACCAAACATTAGGGGCTGGAAGGGATCTCCAAAGATCATTGAGTCACAGAACCGCCAAACATCAGGGGTTGGAAGGGATCTCCAGAGATCATTGAGTCACAGAACCACCAAACATTAGGGGCTGGAAGGGATCTCCAAAGATCATGGAGTCACAGAACCACCAAACATTAGGGGCTGGAAGGGATCTCCAGAGATCATTGAGTCACAGAACCGCCAAACATTAGGGGCTGGAAGGGATCTCGAAAGATCATTGAGTCACAGAACCACCAAACATTAGGGGCTGGAAGGGATCTCCAAAGATCATCAGGTCCCTGTCCTTCCTGTATTGAGGACTCCAGAGCTGGACACTGGGCTCCAGGAGACACCCCGCTAGAGCAGAGCAGAGGGGCAGAATCCCCTCTCTCAGTCTCTGACCAACCTTCTGACGCAGCCCAGGATGTGCGCTCCTGTCCCAGCTCACTGTGCGGGCGGTTGGTCTCGATGACCTTTGAAGGTCCCATCCAACCCACCCCACTCCACGGTTCTATCATCTCCACCAGCAGGGAGAGGTCCTGGCCAGGAGAATTGCCGAAGCTGCATCGCGGGGTTTGTGCTGCAGAGGACAGGTTTAACAACCACGAACGAGGTGATTTGATGGTGTCTCTTGGCCATTAAGAGTCACTGCAACCTGCTGACTGAGGTGGAAGTGGACGTTATGAGGGTAATAAAGCAGCGACACGGGAGCTCTGGGGATGTTACCAGCCAGATCTTCCCGCTCCATGGGGCTCGACCCACTTTGCAGAGGTGGAAAGCAAAAGCACAGAGCAGCTTCTAAGTTTTTCAAGGTGTTTTTCAAGTTGAATGAAGTTGCAGCCCTCAACAAAATTCACACTGAGGAACCCAACCACATGATAAACAGGCCTTTCCCCCTCTGAGTGTCTTCTGTTCCCTTGCTGACCTCACTGGGAGCAGAGGCACCACATCCATTCCACAGAATCACAGGACATTGGGGATTGGACGGGACCTTGAAAGACCATCCAGTCCAACCCCCCTGGTGCACAGCAGGATCCCCTAGATCCAGTCATCAAGGATTGGAAGGGACCTCGAAAGATCATCCAGTCCAATCCCCCTGACACAGCAGGATCACCTAGACCAAGTCACACAGGAACAGTCCAGGTGGGTTTGAAATGTTTCCAGAGAAGGAGACTCCACAACCTCCCTGGGCAGCCCCTTCCAGGGCTCTCTCACCCTCATTGGGAAGAAGGTCCTTCTCACCTTGATGTGGAACCTCTCTGTTCCAGCTCACACCCACTGCCCCTTGTCCTATCACTGAGTGTCCTTGAGCAGAGCCTGGCTCCATCCTCCTGAAATCCACCCTTCACATGTTTCTCAACATCCATGGGGTCTCATCAGTCTCCTCCCAGCTCAAGAGCCCCAGCTCCCTCATCCTTTCCTCATCAGGGAGAGATGCTCCCCTCCCTCCATCACCTCTGTGACTCAGTGCTGGACTCTCTCCAGCATCTCTTTGTCCTCCTGGAACTGAGGGGCCCAGAATTAGACGCAAGGCTCCAGCTGTTGTCCCACCAGGGCAGAGTGGAGGTGTTAGAAGAACCTCTCTCCCTTTTGTCTGCGCGATGCCCTTGAGCAGAGCTAAAGGAGGAAACCTGGGGCTGGATGAAGTCAATCACAGGCTGTGGAAGAGACTTGAGGATTTCACATTCCCCTTAATGACCATGAGACCCCACAGCTGGCTCAGGGTCCTTCTCTACCTCGGGGCTACGGGAACACACAGCACAAATCACAGAGCCATAAATATTCAAGTCAGCTGGCTTCATCTTTTAAGTGAATCTGGAGATATATTTAGAGAGAGTTATGGGCAACTCATCATCGTAACATGTGAGCACTTAGTGAATCTTCCAGGGTTTAGGGTGAGATCCAGAGATGCACTCGCGGTGCCGTCACTTAGGCAACAAGATGCCTAAAATAGGTGGTGGGAGGCTCAAGGACACAGTTCCCAGGTGCGGTCGATACGGAGACCTTCTGCTTCCTGGCTGCGTCAAAGGACTTTCATAGAGTCATAGGATCGTCCTGGTGATCCTCCAGGATCATCTAGTCCAGCCCTCATCCCAGCAGATCCCAACAACTGAGAATCATAGAATCATTGCGGTTGGAGGGGACCTCCAGGATCATCAAGTCCAGCCCTCATCCCAGCAGATCCCAACAACTGAGAATCATAGAATCATTGTGGCTGGAGGGGACCTCCAAGATCATTGAGTCCAGTCCTCATCCCAACAGCTCTCTAATCCCTAGACCATGGCCTCAAGTGCTCCAGCTACTTGGTGTTTAAATCCCTCCAGGGATGGGGACTCCACCACCTCCCTGGGCAGCCTGTTCCAGTGCCCAACCACTCTCTCAGCAGAGAACTTCTTCCTAAGATCCAATCTAACCCTCTCCTGATGCAACTTGATGCCGTTTCCTCTTGTCCTATCATTAGTGATTTGGGAGAAGATTAGTTATGTCCCACAGGACTCTTGGGGCAGCACCAGATGTCCTCACCTTCAGCCCAATGACTTGGCTCCCAAAGTCATGGTAATGGCTCATGATCTGAAGCTGGATAAAGGAAGATTAAGGCTGGACAGGGGGGAAAAGTTGAATCTGGGGGTGGGGGATCCCTGGAACAGGCTGCCCAGATTGGGGGTGGGGAACCCATCACTGGAGCCACTCAAGGTCAGGCTGGATGGGGCTCTGGGCAACCTGGTCTGTTGAGTGACCACAGTATCACAGAACATTCAGGATGGGAAGGGACCTTGAAAGATCATCTAGTCCAACCTCCTGCCAGAGCAGGATCCCCCAGACCAAGCTGCACTTCACGAGCTGGCCCTTGCCACGAGGGACACATAAAAGGGGAGAAGAACCTGCCTTCTCAGGGTGGGATTTTGGCCTCATCCAAAAATTAGGCTCTGGAAAGAGAGCTGACAGATTCCCGTCAACACTGTGGATAAAAAACCACCCCCTCTCTTTTCTCCAGAAGTCTCCAGGAGAGGAAAATATTAAATAAAAGGAAAAAAAGAGAAGGAAGTAAATAAATTTCCCTGGAGCCTTCGGAAAAGGCTGTAATTGCCTTTGTGGTCGAATTGCTCCTGGTTTTACAGCCTCGTCTCTTGTCGTAGAGTTAGTCCCACTTTTGGTGCTTCTTCCTTTGCTCCTGGTCTGTGGTTATTGTGATTTAATTGCTCTGGTGGGTGCAGCTTCTCCTGCATCTCCCCAGGGAAAGGGCTGAGGGACCTCCAGGTCTCCTTCACCTCCTTTATGAGGAGAGGCTGAGGGAGCTGGGTCTTGTGAGCTTGGAGAAGAGGAGACTGAGGGGTGACCTCATTGATGTCTATAAATATGGGAGGGGTGGGTGTCAGGAGGATGGAGCCAGACTCTGCTGTGTCATCTGGTGATAGGACAAAGGGTTTCAGCTGGAGCAGAGGAGGTTCCACATAAATATCAGAAGGACCTTCTTCCCAGTGAAGGTGACAGAGCCCTGGCAGGGGCTGCCCAGGGTGGTTGTGGAGTCTCCTTCACTGGAGACGTTTGAAACCCACCTGGATGTGTTCCTGTGTGATGTGGTCTTGGGAGCCCTGCTGTGTCAGGGAGATTGGACTGGATGATCTTTTGAGGTCCCTTCAATCCCTAATGTCCTGTGACTCTGTGACTGGATCTAGGTGATCCTGCTGTGGCCGGGGGATTGGACTGGATGATCTTTGGAGGTCCCTTGCAGTCCCTAAATTTCAGTGATTCTGTGACAAAGCCACACCATCTCTAAACCTTCCAGTAGCCATCTTACCCCAAGCAGCAGCCCCTTCTCCTCCCCAGAGCAGCATCTCTCTGTGTCTCCCACTCTGCTCTCCGGTGGCAGCAGGAAGCCACGCGTGAAGTTTATTAGGGCCGGGAAGTCTCTGTCGGGTCTGCCGGCTGCTGGTTCCATCTGCGCCGCCGTCTCGCTCCGCCTGAACCTGGGAAGTCATTTAACACCAACCCCCCGCTCCCCAGAATCAAAACCAACCAACCAAAGAAAAAAATCACACCTAAAGAGGCAGATAATTCTTCAAAAATGTGATTATTATGGGATGTAGGACGTGGCCGGGGCGGGTGCATTAGCAAGGTGCCGAAAGCGGCTGCCGGAGGTGCTGGTGGTGCCGACGCTGAAGCGGAGGGAGCGGCTCTAGCTGAAGGAGAGCCCCGAGCCCCAGCTGAACTTCACCCCACAAGCTTCTGTCTCGGGGTGGGAGGAAGATTAGATCTGCTTTGGCTCCCCGCCAGCCTCGCCTCATCGCCAACCGGCTCTCCGCTGCCCAGCCTCTCCCACGTCCTCGGAGCTTCTCCCAGTTTGTGGCAGAAGCGGGAGTGAGCTCAGAGCGAGCGGCTCTGCCCATGGTGCTGGTGGCACTGGGGGGCCAGTGCTGGTCCACCGGGGGCTCGCGAGTCTTGCATGCAGATGCCCAGTGTGGGGGGACAAACCTTGAAGCATTCTCCAGGCTACAGCGTTTGCAGAGATCTTCAGGCTGAACCCAGGGGTCCTCCAGGAGAACATCCATGGACCAGAGGGTGGAGAGGACCATCTAACTATGGGCCACCTGCACTCATCCCAGAGCAGCCATCCCAAAGGAGCAGAGCTTTTACCCACAGCTGGGACATCAACCTCACGCTCCGGGCTCCACAAAGAGCACTTGTGTCATCCAGCCAGGAGTCGCGGGGGCTGGCACGACCTGCCCATCTCCAGCCGTGGCCCTCTGACCCCGCAGCGCCGTGACCGCAGGTTCACGTCACCGCCTTGGTCTTCTAGCGCCAGTCAGAGCGGTGCAAGCCGAGGGGCACCAGCCAGCTCGGACCCACAGCACAAGGAGAGTCTGTCCTGGCTGGGCTGAAGGAAAAAACCCGGAGGCAAAGTGCAGCTGAAGGCTGCAAGATGAGTTGCGGGAATTGGAGTGCTTTGTGGGACATCATCCAACTCTGCTGGACAAAATCCATCATCCCCTCGGTGCTCACCTGCCTCTGCGCCAGCAGGCGCCAAAGAGAGCCAGGAGCTTCAGACACGTCCAAAGCTTTGTCCTACCACCTACCTAGGGTGGACACCCTAGCCAGGGGACACAGGGAGAAGAAGCCCAACATGAGTTTGTTTAGGAGCTCAGGAGTATCCACAAAAGCCAATGGGAAGCAGCAGAACCTCTCCCCACAGCGGCAACCCAGAACCCTGTGATTGCCCCAGGCATCCTGCAGAGTCATAGAATCATTAGGGATTGGAAGGGACCTTGGAACATCATCTAGTCCAATCCCCCTGCCACAGCGGGATCACCTAGACTGCAACATAGGAGGTTCTAGCTGGAACGTAGAAGAGGTTCCACATAAATATGAGAAGGACCTTCTTCCCAGTGAGGGTGATGGAGCCCTGGAAGGGGCTGCCCAGGTGGGTTGTGGTCTCCTTCACTGGAGATGTTCAAGACCCACCTGGATGTGTTCCTGTTCAACTTGGTCTAGGGTGATCCTGCTGTGTCAGGGGGATTGGACTAGATGATCTTTTGAGGTCCCTTCCAATCCGTAATGATGCTATGATTCCCCAGACTTCCCTGGAGAACATCTCTGCAGCACAAGACTGCACCTCACGGGCAGCCTGAGGGAAGAGCTGTAGAAGGAGCGCAGGCTCAGATCTGCCCTGAAGTTCACAGAATCACAGACCATCAGGGCTTGGAAGTGACCTCAAATGATCATCCAGTCCAACGCTCCTGCCAGAGCAGGATCACCTAGACCAAGTCATTAGGGATTGGAAGGGACCTTGAAAGATCATCTAGTCCAACCCCCTGCCACAGCAGGATTACCCAGACCAAGTCACACAGGTGGGGTTTAAACATCTCTCCAGAGAAGGAGACTCATCGGTCTGCTCATCGCCAGCGTCTGTGGTTGATTTGGGACGGGGCCAGTTGCCTTCATCACCTCCCAGCCCCTGGTCCCACGGAGAAGTCAAGAGACTCACACGGCATTTTGGTGCAGTGCGTCGCAGGGGGACAGAGAAGGACAGAAGGGAAGAGATGACGAATTCCACCCGTGATGCTCCATCACCACCACCATCACCATCGTCACCCGAAGGCCCTTCCCAAGGAGCCGGGGAGCAGCCCCGTGGCTGCGACATTTGCGACGCATTAAGTTTAAACACTTTCAATGGAGGCAAAACCAATCTGCTCAGACTTGCTTTATGATTCATGGTAATTGCAAACAGAAGCAGTTAATATAATTGTCCAGCTGAGACCAGCGGGCCGGGAACGCGCGGCCGTGAGACGTGCAACCAGCGGAGGCTGGGAGGGGGTTTAAGTGCAGGTTAAGCAAATGCATTACTTTAATAACACACACAGACAGCCCTTGTAGTTACAAAGAGGATGGAATAAATATTGCACCAGGAGCCTACAGAATGGGAGGTTTCATCGCCAAGGACTGCCCGCTGGCTATTTGCCGTCGGCTGCGCCCGCCACGCTTCTGAGGGACGGGAAGAGAGAGGCTGGGACTGACAAATGACCTTATTTCTCTGCGGGTTTTACGAGGGAGTCTCAGTTTCTTGGGGAAGAGTGATCGTCAGCTCTCGGCAGTCATCCTGGAGAGGGAAAGGCTTAAGGGGGGCTACAGCTCAGAGAGGAGATGGTGCTTCTGCTCCTCTCTGCCTTGGAGGTTGGCCAACCCTGTTTACTTTTCCAGATCGTGGAGGGAAGGGACCTGCTTCTCTGCAGTCGTTTTGTCCCTGAACTCACAGAACATCAGGGATTGGAGGGGACCTTGAAAGATCATCCAGCCCAATCACAGAATCACAGAGCATCAGGGATTGGAAGGGACCTCAAAAGATCATCCAGTCCAATCACAGAGCATCAGGGATTGGAGGGGACCTTGAAAGATCATCCAGTCCAATCACAGAATCACAGACCATTAGGGGTTGGAAAGGACTCAAACATTATCCAGTCCCATCCCCCTGCCACAGCAGGATCCCCCAGACCAAGGCACACAGGAACAGTCCAGGTGGGTTTTAAGCTTCTCCAGTGAAGGAGACTCCACAACCCCCCTGGGCAGCCCTTTCCAGGGCTCCATCACCCTCAACATGAAGAAGGTCCTTCTCACCTTGATGTGGAACCTCCTCTGTTCCACCTCACACCCGCTGCCCCTTGTCCTACCGCTAGATGACATTGAGAAGGGCAATTCCAGCCCTTTCCTTACTCCATCCTCAGCTTCACCACAGCAGGAGCAAAGTCCAACTTTGAGCCACAGCTTGGCCCTTGTTCATGACCCTCCTTTGGATTTCCCAATCTTAAACATGAGGGTTGCCCTCCCACTTTTAAAGAGTTAACTTGAATTTGTTTGTGTGAAGCATGTAAAGAGGAAGAGGGTAAAGAAGAATCTATTGAAAGACGTCATCGTCGTCATCATCATCATCATCACCATTGTCTATAGGGTTTAGCCAAACCCTGCCTCTCTGGAGAAGAACTCCAGAGCTTTATTTATTAAACGATATTTCCGAGAGCAACACATTAAACTGAAGCATCTTGCTCCCGGCCTCCTGACTTAACGACACATAAACAGCCAAACAAAACAGAACACGGGCTCGTTACAACCCTTTATAAAATATTAAGGGTCTTCAAGATTAATTATTTAGAGGCACCTTCCGCTCGCTTGTGGGGGAGGACGAGGATGCGGGATACCTGCCGTACGGCACGAGGAAGGTTGTTGTAGAACTCCCCCTGCTTGAGACCTGGTACCTGCTGTGACCATTTCTTTTAGAGGGGGTGATGGGTTAATGCCAGGGGTTCATTCTGGGGTGGGTTCATTGTGGGATGAGTTCATCCTGGAGTGGGTTCATTCTAGGATGGGTTCATTCTAGGATGGGTTCATTCTAGGATAGGTTCATTCTGGGACAGGTTAATTGAGGGGGTTAGTTCTAAGGTGGATTCATTCTGGGGTGGATTAATTGCGGGATGGGTTCATCGTGGGGTGGGTTCATCCTGGGTGGGTTAATTCTGGAATGAGTTCATTCTGAGGTGGTTTCATTCTGGGATGGATTAGTTCTCAAATGGATTCACCTTGGGACGGGTTAGTTCTCCAATGGGTTCATCCTGAGATGTTTAGGGTTAGGGTTAGTTCTCAATTGGGTTCATCCTGGGATGGGTCAGTTCTCAGCTGGGTTCATCCTGAGATGGGTCAGTTCTCAGCTGTGTTCATCCTGGGATGGGCTCGTTGTGGGTTAGGGTTAGATCAGCGGCTGGATAGGGGCCCCTCCACAGCCTCCTGCAGCCAGCTGAAGGGCCGTAAGACACAGCACCAAAAACAAGCCAATCTCACCAACACCCACCCCCTAAGATCCTCCCACCCAGACGATCAGGGCCCCCCTGCACACCCCGTGGCTGCGGACGCCGCAAACCAGGGGGGATGCTGAGAGCTTGGTGCCGGGGGAAGGAGACGGGGAGCGTATCCGTGGAGCTGCCGCGCTCAGCGTGAGGAGGCAATAGGGCGGCGGTGGCTTCCCAGTAAATGTCAGGGCTGCAATTAGGAGAACAATTATCGTCAGCCGGCGGAACCGTCCCCTATCCGTCATTCCAGCAGGAGCCGCCGGAGCCGCAATTAACACCCGCGCGGACGGGTCGCCCAGTTCAAACCCCGCTAAATGGGATCGACCGGGCACGGCGGAGCCTGCTGCGGGCTGGAAGCACCGGGGGATCGGGGTTCTGGGGGGTCCACCCCTGCTGCTCCCTGTCCTGATCCACTCCGGCCATGCAGGAGGCACTGGCGCGTCTCTTGTTCCGGTGGAGCTGCTTGTTGTGGCACCAGCCCGACGCTCTGGCCAGGGGAGGCTTTGACTTGGGAAAGGTTGATGGGCTCAACTGACAGATAAATCTGAGACCTTGGAGGTCAAACCTGCCTCCACCTGCAGCAGCTGGAAGGTGGAGCAGCCTCCTCCAGGGAGGAGGAGGATGCCCTGGTGATGAAGCCAGGCTCAGAACATCTAGTCACCCCCAACTTCCCCTCCATCTGACCTTGGAGGCCAAGGCTGCCTCCACCTGCAGCAGCAAGAAGCTGCAGGAGTTCCAGGGAGGAGGATGCTGCTCCAGAGCTGGAGCCAGCCCTCGAGCACATGGTTATCCCCACCTTCCTCTCTGTTTAGATGTCTTCTTGGTGCGCAGGTGGCTACAGGAGCAGCTGTTGGCACATCTGGGGAACAGGGGCTGAGGAGCAAAGATGTTGCCCTGATGTGGATGTAGTGATAGGACTGGAGGAAATGGGGTTGAGTTGTGCCAGGGGAGGGTCAGGTTGGATCTCAAGAAAGAGTGGGGAGGCCTTGGAGCAGGGGCTGCCCAGGGAGGGGCTGGAGGCAGCATCCCTGGAGGGGTCCAATCACCCCTGGGTTTGTGCTTGGGGGTTGTTGGGTGGACAGTTGGACTTGATGATCTTGAAGATCTTCTCCAACCTTGATAAGTCAATGATTCTGTGTCAGAGAGAGGAGGAGGCTGCAGCCATGACCTGCTGCTAAGGACACCCAGGTGCCCCCAACACAACTCCCCTCCTGCTCCAGCTTGGCATTCCCCAGCACCCAAATCCCCTTCTCGTGCTACACAACCAGATGAGCAACTGCTGCGGACCCATGATGCCCATCAGAGCTCAGAGGAGCCACCACCAGCGAAGACAAATGGCTAAAGGGAGCAGCAGCATGAAGACAAATCTCTCAGTTTGGGTTGGGAAGAGGCTCCAACCCAACAGGGAAAGGGGTCACAGGGCAGGGAAAGAGCAGGGAGCGAGGACCCGTTGAAAGCATCTGCAGCATCTTCTCAGCTCACAATCACCTGCGACCAGGGTGCATCAGTAGCCGGGTCGGCTGATTAACAAGCCCTGCTAATAGCTGCTTCAAAGGAAGGAGAAAGCTGGAGCAGAACTGGAAGGGGGTGGGGAGACCGGGTGGCATCTCCAAGGAAACCAGAAAGAGAACGGGCTTGGGCACATCGCACGGCCGGGCGGGCAATCGGAGATTACAACCAGTTTTAATTTGAGGTTAATTATTGTTTGCTCTCCGGAGGCAGCCCTGGTGGAGAGCGGCGCTTGGGCTGACCTTCAGCAGCTCGCGCCGGGCTCTCCGCTCCTCCACCCGGGAAGGCTCGTCGGCGTGTCCCGGTGGGAGCGGGGACGGACGGCGGAGTGGAGGGGAGGTGGGAGCCGTGGGAGGGGAAGGATGACGAAAGGCAGTGGAGACGGAGGCGTCTGATGCTGAGGTGGCTCCTGCCCCAGCTTCGGGCTGAAGGCTTCATTCAGCTTTAGCCACGGGGTTGCCCCCTCTGCAGACTCGGTTAATTGATATTGGCCTCCCATCGATTTCCCGTTCGCTGGGATGGCTCCGGCACTTTCGCTCGGCAGCGGCTCCATTTTTATCAATGAAAGGGCTGCGTGTGGAGGCGTCTTCCCCCGGAGAGCAGCTGCTCCCACCAGCAGAGACGGGGGCTTGAACGTGGCCAGGGCACGGGTGACACTCAGGGCTGAGGTGTCCTGGCTGGGGATGGGGACAGTGAGATTTTGGAAGCTCCTCTTGCCAAGGGTCACGATGGATCAGCCACCAGCACATCCTCTTGGAGCAGCGGGAGGGTAAGGTCACTCCTTTCCCCAGCCCAGACCTGCTGTCCACAGGTAGAAGTGGGCAGAAACCCCAGGATGTCACACTCACACATCCTCATCCCCCTGGGACTTCACTCATCCCTCTTTCTCCTCTTCTACCCTGAGATACCCATGAGCCCAACTCAACCCATTTGACCCAACATAGCAAAACCCCCCTCCTGCTCCAACACCCCCCCTTCAGAGAATCCTCAGGGTTGGAACAGACCTTCAAGACCATCGAGCCCAACCATCTGCCCGATGCTCTCAACCGCTACCCCATGTCCTGAACGTCCTTTCCAGATTTTCAAGACTTGGGGCCCATCTCAAAGTCTCTCCTGGCATCCGGGTGCAGATGATTCTCTTCCAGCTTAGATGTTGGAAAACACAACGGAAACCCAAGGAGCATCTCATAGTAGAGACAAGACACCAAGCTCTACTAACGGAGAGACACCAGAGGGGTCAGGGGCCAAACTGTCACACCTAGAAGACCCTTCTTTCCCCCCGTTTTGCTGCTGCCCCGTGGCGATGAAGGATGAAGGATGGCGACATCCTCAGCTCTCCTCCCTTCTCCGGGAGGCTCTCCAGCCCCTCATTGCCCAGTCTGTAGCTGCAGGGGGTTCTTGTGGCCAAAGTGTGGGACCCTGCCCTTGGCCCTGTGAACCCCCATCCCTTGACCCTGTGAACCCCCATCCCTTGGTCCTATTAACCCCCATCCCTTGGCCCTATGAACCCCAATCGCATTGGCCTCTGCCCATTGACCCAACGTGTCCAGATCTCTCTGCGGGGGGAGAATGACGTCCCTAGTCCTACTGGCCACACTTGCTGATCCACTCCAGGATGCCACTGGCCTTCTTGGCCACCTGCTGGCTCACAGGGGTTTGCAAAGGTCTCTGCAATGGGGTCCACTGGAGAGAGGCCAGCACTGACCCCTCAGGATGGGGCCGGGGTGTTGTCCTCTCTGGACAATCAGGGGCAGATGCACTGAGGAAGGTGCAAATCACAGAGAGAAATCTGTGTGGTTTTGGTAGGTAAAAGTCTCCACAGACCCCAGTTGAGGTTTGGACGGGGAAGATGGAGACGCAGGAGTGGGCTCTGACACAAGGATTTACACCAGTGAGGGGTCACGGGGCAGCACCAGGTCCTCCTGAGGTCCCAAGAGAAGACAAAACCAGCTTGAGGGGGAGAGCAAGGTGAGAAGGAGGTGTGGAGGGTTGCCTCTGGTTGGGTTTTCAGCAGCAGTTCTGCATCCCTGGTTGCCATGGCAGTGTGGAGCGGGCTGCAGGCGCATCCCTCAGAGCCAGCACCGAGCTGGCCAGGGATGGTTGGACCCAAACAGGGGGTTGGGGCAGCTCAGACCCTGTAGTCTACCTCCACGGGGCTCTGCCTACAGAGATACCGGTTGTCCTTGTGCCAGGAGCCTGCTGGGCACCTCCTTCTGCAGGACCCGGTGCCACCACCCCACAGAGATCCCACCAGCTCTGCCCCATGCTCTCTCCGTTCTGCAGGACAAGGTTCCACCACCCCTCAGAGATCCCACCAGCTCTGCCCCAGCACTTCCAAACCCAACTCATGGAAAATCAGTGCTCTCTCCTCCACCCAGGGCTGCTGAACACCAGGATTGGTGACCCCAGCATCACCCTCTCCTCAAGCTCATCATCATCTTGGCGTTAAGAGGTCCTTCACCGCCGCTACCCACCAAAAGAGACCCAGCAGAGGGGTTGAGGAGCCCAAACTTCACCCCCTGAGCACATTTAGCAGCTGTTGTCTCCTCAGAGCAGCTCCCATCCCATCTCAAGCCCAGGCTGTCCCTCTCCCCGCTACCTCAAGTGCTCCTCTTTATTGTCCTGCTTGTCTCCTCTCCACAGAGCGATTCCATCTTGTTAGGCTGAGCTCACTTTGTTTCACTCTTTATTCTAAACCCTCTTCATCTGGGCAGCACTTTATCAGCCGGGGAAGCCGAAGGAGACCATCTTTCATCCTTATCGAGAGACCTCTCCTTTCATTATCTCCAGCGGGGCTGAGGAGCATCAAAAGGGCATCTTTGTTCCCGTGATCTCCTCTAATTCCCAACACAGTGGGTCCAGGACTGTGGAGAGAAGGATGGGTGCCACCACATGCATCCACTAGCACCCCCTTGCCCCTTGCTGCTGCGGGAGCCCCACGGCTGCCTCGTGGGTGTGAGGGGGATGAAAAGGGCTTTTTTAGGGTTGTGGGGGATGAAGGTGAAGAACAGGGATGAGACAGGGCAGGTCTTGAGCATCTCTGGTCATGGTGCTGCTTCATGGGGTGGGGGGTGCCCTGGGACCAGTCAGGGGCTGGCAGTGGGCAGCGTTTCTCTCTGCTGCCTTGCCCCGGCTTGGCTGGAGGTGCTGCTCCTTGCCAGGTGCCGGTGAGAGGAACCGGACGTTTCCTCCTGGCTCCAGCTGTGGCAGAAGCCATCTGCAGTCATCGATCTCATTGCATCTCCCCTGTGAGGTGCAAGGTCAGTGTGGGCTGGGGAATCGTCAGCAGTGATGGACAATCATCAGTCATAGAATCATAGAGTCATCAGGGATTGGAAGGGACCTCGAAAGATCATCCAGTCCAACCCCCCTGCCACAGCAGGATCCCCTAGATCCAGTCATTAGGGATTGGAAGGGACCTCGAAAGATCATCCAGTCCAATCCCTCTGACACAGCAGGATCACCCAGACCAAGTCCCACAGGAACACATCCAGGTGGGTCTTAAACATCTCCAGAGAAGGAGACTCCACAACACCCCTGGGCAGCCTGTTCCAGGGCTCTGTCACCCTCATTGGGAAGAAGTTCCTTCTGATATTTATGTGGAACCTCCTCTGTCCCAGTTCACACCCACTGCCCCTTGTCCTAACATTGGGTGCCCCTGAGCAGATCCTGGCTCCATCCTTCTGACACCCACCCTACACATATTGATCAACATTAATGAGGTCACCCCTCAGTCTCCTCCAAGTTTAAGAGCCCCAGCTCCCTCAGCCTCTCCTCATCAGGGAGATGCTCCACTTCCTTCATTATCCTCATTACTCTATGCTGGACAACCTCCAGTAGCTCCATGTCCTTCTTGAACTGAGGGGCCCATCCACCGTGATTCTGTGATGGGATTGGATGCTCTTTCGAGGTCCCTTCCAATCCCTGATGTTCTGTGATTCTATGAAATCCTCATTTCTGGGAGATGCAAATCCCTCCTGGTCCCACTAATCCTAGTCCAGACCAGGAACAAACCCCAAGCCCTGCTCACCCAACAAACACTGAGACCCACCCCAGGGTTTCCCCCAGAACCCTACGTGACCTCCTGAGAACATTCACCTGGACATCACCTCCAGCTCCTCTTCTCTCCAAGCAGACACCCCAAGGTCTGGATGTGGCCATCCCACAGCCTCAGCACTCTCCAGCCTCCCTGTCCTGCTCCAGCCTGACTCACCCCCAGCTCCTCCACGTGTCAAAGACAGGTGTGAAGGCGGAGAAGCTTCTTCAAGCCATTGGAGTCAAGGAGCACGAGGGGGCTTCTATAGGCTCCAGAATAAATTGCCCATGAAAACACTGGGGGAAACCCACCCAGGAGAAATAGAACAAGAGAGGGAGAAGCTGAGACAGGGCTCTATCACGGGAGGAGCGGAGCGGAGAGCTCGGGAAGTGACGGGCTGATGGCTCCACGAGCGGCTCTTAGGACCGGCGATGCAACGGGAGATAATACGTCTAACACCCGTGTCGGCCGCTAACCGACCGTAAACGAGCCGGCACATTAGTCTGCTGCCTGTCGGGGCCACGCGGAGTCGCTGCCTTGTTTTACGGCTTCGCTCCTGCAGGCTTCTCCAACACCTCCACAAACACATCTCAATCTATTTGGGAGAGAACAAACAGAAATATTGAATAATTCTTATTCTTCTTCTTCCTCCTCCTCTGCTTCTGCTGCCTCTTCTGTTCTTCCTTTTTTTAGTCTTTATGGTTTTCCTTTCCCACCCCCCCGCAATGCCCCAGTCCCGATGGCTTGTGGAGCTCTCAGGTCAGCTTGGCCAGTGGCTGTTTGATCTGTCAAAATGAGGTTCAGAAACGTAGTCACAGAGCATATGGGGTTGGAAGGGACCTTCAAAGAGCATCTAGTCCCATCACAGAACATCAGGGATTGGAAGGGACCTCAAAAGAGCATCCAGTCCAGTCCTGCTGCCACAGCAGGATCACCTAGATCACAGCATCATGGAACATCAGGGGTTGGAAGGGACCTCGAAAGTTCATCCAGTCCAATCCCAAAATCACAGAACATCAGGGGTTGGAAGGGACCTTGAAAGATCATCCAGTTGGATCCACCTGCCAGAGCAGGATCACCTAGATCAGAGCATCATAGAGCATTAAGGATTGGAAGGGATCTTGAAACTTCATCCAGTGCCATCACAGAATCACGGAACATCAGGGGTAGGAAGGGACCTCAAAAGGTCATCCATTTGGATCCACCTGCCACAGCAGGGTCCCCTAGATCACAGAATCATAGAGCATTAGGGATTGGAAGGGACCTCGAAAGATCATCCAGTCCAGTCCCCCTGCCGTGGTAGGATCCCCTAACCCGAGTTGCACAGGAACACGTCCAGGAGGGTTTATCCATCCCCCAGCCCCAACCTGATGTCCACAGATAGAGGTGAGCAGGGACCCCAGCACCCCACACTCACACATCCCCATCTCTTTTTCTTCTCTGCTCCTTCTCCACCCTCATCATCCTCCCCTGCAAGGTGGGACCAGATTGGCCCTAAATCACAACCAAAATCCCACTGCCTTCACTTTTCATCCTTTCCAAAGAGGGAGGAGGTGGAGGAAGGAGGAGCTCCATTGCTCCCAGGGAACACAGAAGCAGGACGAGGTGTTTGCTCCAAGCCAAAGCTTTGGTTTCCCTTGAAATTTGCAGCTGACTACTTAGAGCATCAATTTGTGGCCACAGAACAAAGCTCACGGTGCTGTCGATAGCAGGATGGTGGCTACTCCCTGCTGCTCCCCCAGAGCAGGATGGATCCCGTTGCAGCCCTTTTCCAGGGACTCAGGACTGTCCCCCTCCTCATGCCCCATCCCATTAATGAGCAATGCAGCTCCCGGGGGCTCTGCAGATCTATGGGCATCCCCCAAACACCCCCGGGAGATGCTCTCACCCTGCTCCCCGCTCTCCAGCAGAGCCCGGGGAGCCCAGGTCCCAGCGCCGCCAGGAGTGAGTGTTTAACATGAATCATTCGGGGCGATGCCACGTGGTGGGTTCAAAGCTCTGATCCAGGCTTTGGTGTGGGGCCTTCAAAGAAGAGGCATTTCTGCTCCGGATCCCGTGGGATGCTGCTCGGGAATAGCTCAGGAAGCTGCAGAGCACCGGGCTCCTGGCTCTAACGAGAGTGGAAGGGGAGAGGGAGCCTTTCTGGGGGGAAGGAGACCGGCCGCTGCTGATGGTGAGGGAGCCACGGTGCCTCCTTTTAGGGATGAAGGAGCTTCAGCCACCCAGAAGATCTGAGCTGAGGTCTGGTCTCTGCACAGGGAGCATCCTCACGTCCCCTCCCCGCTCAGCCTGAAACTCAGCCCCTGCAGCACAGGTTGTGCTCCCCAGTGATCCCTGAGCCGGTCCCAGTGTCAGCAGAAGGAAGCTGGGCCCTCTGCACCAGCAGAGAGAGGGGAGAGCCCCCACCCAACAGCTGCCAGGGGTGAGCTGTACCCAGGCATCCTTTGGGTTTTCCCCCTCCAGGAAACCCCTGGTGAGGTCTCCATCGCTGCCCTGGGAAGGAGGAAACGATTCGCAGAGCAGATGGATGAGAGATGAGGGGAAAATAAAAGAAACCTTTATTGTTACAACCGCCACCATCTTCCTTCTGCAGCTACTTGCCCAAAGCAGAGCTGGACCCCCACCCTTTCTGCATCCCCAAGCCCATGGGAGGAAGGCTCACACCTTGCAAACAATGGCTACTGAACAGACCGGGCCAACAGAACTGCTTCCTTCTGATTGCAAAGTAACCCAGATAAACATCTGTCACCCACTCACAACCTTCTGCCTGTCAGCCGAGCCGCTGCTGCCGTCCCCAGCGCACTCGCCATCCCCGTCCCTGCCACCCCCGGCTCCCGGCGCCGTCACTCAGCTGCGATTTCCCACCGCAGGTCTGCGAGGAGCAGAGGCTGCTGTCAGGATATCATTAACCTTTGCTCTGGATTTAAATGGGCTCCTTCTGTCACTTCGGAGCTGTGTAGTCGTTCACTCCCCGCTCGCAGCATCCTTCCCCCTCCCCACACCCACGGAGGGCGCCCAGCGCATCCACCCAGGACCCCCCGTGCTGCCGCCGCAGCGTCACCCCCAGGATCCGACGGAGCGGCAGGTGGGGTTGGACTGGGTGGGCTCTGACGGTCCCTTCCAGCCCCAACTATTCCCTGATCCCCCTCTGGCACCTAAAATTCAGATGCCCCACACAAGCCCGGGCGTCCCCTTTTATCCTCATTTCGGCTCCTTCCTGCAGTGGAAGAAGCAGATTCCCACCTCTCCAGCCTGCTGCTTCCCCCAGCAGCCCCAGTCCCTCCCCAGTCCCTCCCTGCTCCTTTAATCACAGAGGCGGCAGCTCTGGGGACAACCATCGACGGGGAGGCTGGTTCGATGCAGACGTCGGCTGCTTGTCCCCATAAATCACTCCCAGGCACCGGTTCGTGTTTCCCAAAGCACTGGGTAAGGGCTGGGTGGTGGAGCAGGGGGGTGACGGGGCTGGGATTGTGATCCCGGTGCTGGTGGGTGCTTTGGGGTTGATAGGCTTTGCCCCAGTAACTCACTGGAGTTTTCTCCGGAGCATCGTGAGCAGGGCTGAGCCTCTTACTGGGAATTCAGGAGCGGGGAAGAGGTGATGTTTAGTCGGGGGGGGGGGTCTAGATGTGAGCTATGAGCTCTACTCCAGCCCCTCTGCTGTGGGGACAGGCTGAGGGAGCTGGGGTTGTCCAGCCTGGAGAAGAGAAGGCTCTGGGGGGACCCAACAGTGACCTTCCAGTCCTTGAAGGGGCTACAAGAAGGCTGCAGAGGGGCTGCTTTCCAAGGGGCGATGGTTTCACAGTAGAGAAGGGCAGATTGAAATGGGCTGTGGAGAAGAAGCTCTTCAGCAGGAGGGGGCTTGAACACTGGAACAGGTTGCCCAGGGAGGTGGTTGAGACCCCATCCCTGGAGATCTTCAAGGGGAGGCTGGGCAGGGCTGATCTGGTTGAGGCTGCCCCTGATCCCTGCAGGTGGCTCGGGCTGGCTGCCCTTTGGAGGTCCCTTCCAGCCTGGGCCAGTCTATGATTCTAACAGCAGCAGCTCCTTTCTCAGCCAAACCCTGGGAGGTCTTCCTGGTTCATGGTCTCTGCTCCCATGAGCAGGTCACTGGGGGCTGCCTGGGTCAACCACATAAATCATCATTAAAAAACCCAACAAAGGGACTTTTCCAAAGACCAGAGAGGAGTCTGCTCCTCTGATGTTTCACACATGAGAGCCAGGGTCCGATGCTTGCCTGGGGTGGGTGGGGATGTGCATCATCACATCCTCCTCTGTCAGCATCCCCGCTGGCTCCACTTTCACTTTCTGGAGAGTTTTTCCCCTCTGTGTTTCCTGACTTGGAAAAGGATAGGGGTGGGGTGGTGTGACTGAGTCGGAGTGATGTGGTGGGGCCAGAGGGAGATGTGGTGGGGCTGAGGAAATGTGGTGGGGCTGGAGAGATGTGGTGGAGCTGGATAGATGTGTTGGGGCTGGAGAGATGTGGTGGAGTTGGATAGATGTGGTGGGCCTGGAGCAACATAGTGGGGCTGGAGAGATGTGAGGGAGCTGGAGTGATGTGGTGGGGCTGGAGAGTTGTGTTGGATCTGGAGAGAGGTTGTGGAGCTGGAGCAATGTGATGGGGCTGGAGAGATGTGGTGGGACTGGAGTGATGTGGTGGAGCTGGAGAGTTGTGGTAGAGCTGGAGAGATGTGGTGGGGCTGGAGCGATGTGATGGGGCTGGAGAGTTGTGTTGGATCTGCAGAGATGTTGTGGAGCTGGAGCAATGTGATGGGGCTGGAGAGATGTGGTGGGGCTGGAGCGATGTGATGGGGCTGGAGAGTTGTGTTGGATCTGCAGAGATGTTGTGGATCTGGAGCCATGTGATGGGGTTGGAGCAATGTGATCTGGCTGGAGGAATGTGGTGGGACTGGAGTGATGTGGTGGAACTGGAGAGTTGTGGTGGGTCTGGAGTGATGTAGAGGGGCTGGAGCAGCACTTGATAGCTGTGGACAAACTGCAGCAGCCCCTGAGTCCCTCTGTCAGGCTCCCCAGGAGACTCATCCCTCCTATTAATCACAAAATAAGAAAAGGAAAAAATAAGAGAAAATCATAAAAAATAAGAAGACAAAGAAAAGAAGAAAAGAAATATAAAGGATGAAACATAAAGTCAAAGTGAAGAACAGCCCAGAGCAGACTGCAGCTCG
Source organism: Rhinopomastus cyanomelas (assembly GCA_013400115.1). NCBI lineage: Eukaryota > Metazoa > Chordata > Aves > Bucerotiformes > Rhinopomastidae > Rhinopomastus > Rhinopomastus cyanomelas. The sequence goes on along the minus strand of VXBP01001095.1, from coordinate 407,526 downwards.
TGCCAAGTCTCACTCTGGAGGACCTTCACGGACCACCGAGGAGACGTGGCCAGGTGGCCCCAGTCGCTGAGAGCCAGCCGCTGCGTGAGTGTGAAAGGATCCTCGGACACCCAGCTGTGAACTGCTGGGAGGGGGGACTCTTGTCTCTCCAGGCAGCAGGAAGGAAGTTTTGATCAGTTCAGGCCAGATGTGGCCACCAGAACCTAACGAACGACCCGGGGAACCTGGGGAAAACTGCTCTGTCCAGTGGAAAAAGAATTTTAATGTGGAAAATGCTCCTGAAAACAAAAAACGAGCTGGACGCTCCCTCCGCGGGGCTGCCAGGGGGTCAAGACCCTCTGTCCTGGGGCAGTGGGGAGGCTGCGAGGGAGAAGGCTCTGGGCACCTTTTGTCTGCGTTTTGTCCCCAATTTAACCTTGTTTGTTCTCATTTGGCCTCTTTTCCTCCCAGTTTTGCCCCAATTTCATCCCCAGTCTATCTCCATTTTGTTTCCAGTTTGTTTCCATTTCATCCCCAGTTTGTCCCTATTTTACCCTCATGTTTCCCCCATTTCATCCCCAGTTTGTTCCCATTTTGTCTCTATTTTGTTCCCATTTTGCCTCTGTTTTTTCCCCATTTCACCTCCATTTCCCCCCATTTCATCCCCAGTTTGTCCCCATTTTGTTCCCATTTTGCTGACATTTTGTCCCTATTTTGCCCCCATTTCATCCCTATTTCATCTCCAGTTTGTCCCCATTTTGCCCCCATTTCACCCCATTTCCCCCATTTTGTTCCCATTTCACCCCTGTTTTTCCCCATTTCATCCCGTTTGTCCCCATTTTGCCCCATTTCACCCTCAGTTTTCCCCCATTTCATCCCCAGTTTATCCTGTTTTCTCTCTATTTTTCCCCTATTTTGTCCCCATTTCTTCCCCATTTCCCCCATCTCATCCCCAGTTTGTCCCCATTTCATCCCCATTTCCCCACCCATTCCATCCCCAGTTTGTTCTCATTTCCCCCCCATTTTTCCCCCATTTCATCCCCAGTTTGTCCCCATTTTGCCCCCAGTTTCCTCCATTTCATCCCCATTTGATGCCGGGGGCCTCCGCTGTCGCCCAGCCCCTGTCCCGCAGGGGTCTTCTCCCCCCAGGGCCACCCCCCGATCCTCAGGACCCAGCGGTCACCATGCCAATCGCGATGACTCGAGGCCACAACCCGGAGCGCAGATGTCCCAGCCCAGGCAGATGCTGGAGGCAGAGGCATCACAGTCCAAGCTGAGGTTGGCTGTGGGGAGGACAGGCAGGGATGTGCCCGTTCCCCGGCTGAACTTGGGGTGCTGGACCCCGTCCCACGCGGGCAGAGCCCCCCTCCCTGGAGGACGCGGCTCCGTGTGGCTGGATCCTGGCTCCCAGCTCGGAATTAAAAGGTTATTTGAGCCTTTGCCAGTTGCTTTTAATCTGGTGATGAAAGCCGATGATAAATCTTAAGAGACCCAAATTAATAGAGAGGAAATTGATTTTGTAACATGTGGACTTGTTTTATTAGACTCCTGCCGGCCGGAGGAGATTGGGAAGGCAGCGGCGTTCGGCCGGCACCGGCACAGCTCTGCGCTAGATCCCCCACCAGTGCCGCCCCCCAGCCACCCACCTGTAGGCAGAGGTGGGCAAAGCATCCTGTGAGGTGGCACTGGGGACTGTGCAGGTGGCCAGACCCTTCCCCATCACCTCCACCCAGGGAGAAGCTGCAGGTCCTCCTTCTTCTCAGCACTTCTGCTGAGCACTGATGAAGCCTCCTCTTGAGGACTGGGGTCACAGGAAGGATGTCGCAGGGATGAGGAGGTTCCAGAGGAGGGCAACGAAGCTGATGAGGGACCTGGAGGACAGAACTGATGGGGAGAGGCTGAGGGAGCTGGGGCTAGTTAGCCTGGAGAGAAGGAGGTTGAGGGGAGCCCTCATCGCTGTCTGCAGCTGCCTGACACGAGGGTGGAGGGAGGAGAGGTTTAGTCTCTTCTCCCAGGCCACAAGCGATGGGACAAGAGGAAACAGCCTCAAGAGGTGCCAGGGGAGGGTTGATCAGACATCAGGAGAAACCTCTTCCCTGACAGAGTGATCAGGGGTTGGAACAGGCTGCCCGGGGAGGCAGGAGTTGCCGTCCCCATTGGGGTTCAACAGCTGTGGCCCTGGAGAACAGGGTTTAGTGGCCAGGATGGGGTTGGGGTAGGCAGTTGTATTGGATGATCTTGAAGGTCTCTTCCAATCTTAATGATTCCAGGATTCTCTGGCTCTTTCCCCTCCCCAAATTGACCTGATCCCAGATCAAGACCTTCCAGCTGCGATCTCAACCGCCGGAGCGACAGCTCCAGGAGGCATCAGCCTGCGTGTGTTTGTTAACTACAGTGACCTGGCATCGCTCGCCACGAGCTGGAACGTATTTGCCAAGCAGAGCAGCAGCAGGGCTCGGTTTTGCTGGGTGGGGTGGCAGCTTGGAGGTGGGAGGGTCCTGCTCCTGCTCCGGGGATGCTCTGTGGAGCAAACCTGGAGCGAGCTGGAAAAGCCTTGCTGGGACGCAGAAGGAACTGGGGCTCCTCAACGGAGCCGGCGCGCGGTTGTGCTGTCGCTGCCCGNAAAGCCTTGCTGGGACGCAGAAGGAACTGGGGCTCCAGTTGTGCCGTCGCTGCCCAGCAGGTTCTGCCCCTCTGCTCTGCTCTGGTGAGACCTCACTCAAAGTCCTGCGTCTGGTTCTGAACCCCCAGCACAAGGGTGAGGAGCTGTTGGAGTGGGTCTAGAGGTCACCAAAATGATCAGGTGGCTAGAGCCCCTCTGCTCTGGGGACAGGCTGAGGGAGCTGGGGTTCAGCCTGGGGAGCAGAAGGCTTTGGGGGGACCTGATAGTGACCTTCCAACCCCTGGTAAGGGCTGTCAGAAGGGTGGGGAAGGCTGGTCCCAAGGGCAGGGAACAATAGGATGAGGGGGTCCTGGTTTGAAGCTGGAAAGGGGCAGAATGAGGCTAGACAGGAGGAAAAAGGTCTTGAATCTGAGGGTGGGAGACCCCAGGAACAGGCTGCCCACAGAGGTGTCAGAGGCTCCATCCCTGCAGCCATTCAAGGTCAGGCTGGACATGGCTCTGTGCAACCTGGTCTGATGAGTGCTGGCCCTGTTTGGTACAGAGGGGTTGGACTGGGTGCTCTTTGGAGGTCCCTTCCAGCCCTGTGGTTCTATGACTCTGTGAATTCTGACCACTAGTGCGTGTGAGCTCATGGAGCAAGTGAGCACCACAGCCTGGCAAACAGGGGGCTTGCTCCCTAGATCTGTGCTCCTTCTCTCTCCAAAGGAGCAGAACCATGTCCTCACCTCCTCCAGCACCCCTGGGGGTCCTTTCCCAGCTCATAACCACGTTGTCCTCTGAGCAACAGCTTCTCTCTGCCTTTCTCCACCCCAAACGAACCTACATGACCAGCAGGAGCAGTTGTCCTAATGACCTCCATCCTGCTGGGAAAACAGCAGCAGCCACTCCAGGAGCAGATGTTAGAAAAGTCCTAAAGGAGCCCAAGAACTGGCTGAACCCAAGAGGAGGGAGCTGGCAGTGACCCCACTTCAGCCCATGTCCCCATCCCCTGCCTCAGCCCTGCTGAGGGCTGCACCTCTGCTTCAAGGGGGAGAAACCCACCGAGGTGTCAGCCAGGTCCTGCATCTGGCAGGAAGCAGCAGGCTCTGGCCCTTGGGTGGTTCTCATGCACCTTGTGGGTTTCTGACACCGATTCCCACAGGATCCCAGGAGGTCTTTGGTTGGGTGGGTTTGTGAGACACAATGCTGACATTGAATACATCTGCTCTCGACGCGAGCGGTGTCGCGTTGGTTAGAGAGGCTGTTGCCACCGCGCGAGGTTGCCCGGGGGAACCATCACTCCTACTGCAATGTTCAGATCTGAGGCAGAAACCCCTCCCTGTGAGGCTGCTGAGGCCCTGGAACAGGTTGCCCAAAGAGAGTTGTGGCTACTCCATCCCTGGCAGTGTCCAAGGCCAGGTTGGGTGGGACTCTGGGCACCCTGCTCTGATGAGAGGTGTCGCTGCTCATGGCAGGGGGTTGGCACCGGCTGAGCTCTGAGCTCCCTTCCAACCCACCCAGTCTGTGATTCTATGAAGAGTCCTTGAAGCTCCTCAAGTCCAGCCTTGGCCCCAGCACTGCCAGGTCACCCTCAAACCCTGTCCCTAAGCGCCAGCTCCACACCTCACTTCAGTCCCGCCAGGGATGACCAGGAACATCTCCAGGAGGGTTTGAAACATCTCACAGAATCACAGAACATTAGGGGCTGGAAGGGACCTTGAAAGATCATCCAGTCCAATCCCTCTGTCACAGCAGGATCACCTAGAACAAGTCACACGGGAACACATCCAGGTGGGTTTGAAACATCTCCAGTGAAGGAGACTCCACAACCCCCCTAGGCAGCCCCTTCCAGGGCTCTGTCACTCTCACGGTGAAGAAGGTCCTTCTCACACTGATGTGGAACCTCTTCTGCTCCAGCTCACACCCGTTGCCTCTTGTGCCATCATCAACAGCCCCTGAGCAGAGCCTGGCTCCATCCCACCCTTCACACATCGATCAACAATAACGGGGTCATCCCTCAGTCTATCACCAATGGGGCTGCAAAGCCACCCAACACTCTGATGTGGAGAACCTCCGATGTGGAGAATGTTCTGATGTGGAGAACCTGGGCGCCGGCCACCGACCGCCCTCCGCCTGGGCGCAGCAGGCTTCCACTGGAAGTAAAAACAGCCCTGTCAGAAGGTGAGTTTTCTCCCTGCCCGCGGTGGGACCCCCAGCCGGCAGCTGAGCGTTGGCTGCACCGGGGCCCCCTGGCAGGGCCAGGAGCCGGAGAGTTTTTCTGGGCTCAGCGAGGCGGAAAATAGACAAGGAGAGCACAAAAGCAGAGGCCGTCACTGCGGGGAACTTCATCTCAGATCAATCCTGCCAGCACACGGCCGCGAGAGCAGGGCTGCCGGCGGGGAGCGGGGAAGGAAAATCAATCGTCGTGGGGGAAAGGCGGCCGAGGTGCCCAGGACGGGGTCTGGCAGCTGCCAGAGTGGGACGCGCCGGCACCAGGGGACCCTGGGCTTGAGCTACCTTCAGCTTCCTTTTGGGAGTGGGAATTGGTGTCTGTAGATATGTGAGGGGTGGGTGTCGGGAGGATGGAGCCAGGATCTGCTCAGGGGCATCTGGTGATAGGATGAGGGGTGTGAGCTGGAGCAGAGGAGGTTCCACATCAATGTGAGAGGAACCTCTGCCCAGTGAGGGTGACAGAGCCCTGGAGGGGCTGCCCAGGGGGGTTGTGGAGTCTCCTTCTCTGGAGATGTTTAGAACCTGCCTGGATGTGTTCCTGTGTGACTGAATCTAGGGGATCCTGCTCTGCAGGGGGATTGGACTAGATGATCTTTCGAGGTCCCTTCCAATCCCTAATGATTCAATGATTCTGTCTCCAGAGGTCCCTTCAACTCCTACCATAGGACAAACGACCCCCGAGATGCTCCAGCACCAGGTTCCCCACCCCACAGCCAGGGATCGCGAGGTCCTACACCCCTTTCACCATCACTCTGCTTCCCACCGGTGCTTTTCCTTCATGTACTTCCCCTCTCGGCTGCTTCCAAGCACCTTCTCCCGGTTGCTATAGCACCTCCCGCACCACAAGTGCCCTCCTTGCCCACGGATCTGCCTCCCTCCAGCCCGAAAGAGGCCAGGGGTGAGGGGCTGCAGCCTCTGCCCATCCCACAGAGCCCCCCCAGTTCTGCGATGCAGCTGTGTGGCTGCGGAGCCAACATCCCCGTCCCCCCGGTCCCTGATCTGAGCTGGATGGGTTTTCTCTGCAAACAAAAGAAACCTCTTTACGGCTTGAAGAGGAAACCCGGGGTTAGGCAGGGGGTTACTCCGAGCCGGGTCTGTTCTAAGACCTCGTGGGTCTTGGGGGACACGAAGCGGAGGGGGAGTGTTTGCAGGAGGAGCCGGGCACATCTGCAGCGTTAGCGGTGATTATGGGGGCATTAACCAGAACGACGGGGCTCCGGGCAACCTGAACGGGTGAGAGGTGACTTCTGAGCTCCCTGCCAACCTCAACCAGTCTGAGATTTTGTCATCATACAGAAACCCCCTTGTTTCCCCCTCGTTTCCAGCTGCTTCTCCGCCCCCCTGTATTTTCTCACCCTGATGCCCCACACAGTGCAGGGAACGGGGCTGAAGCTCTCCCTGTATCCCCATGAGCAAACTGGGACCAGTGTGAGGACCGTTTCCTTTCTGAGGGTCACTCTCCAGCCCCACCAACCCCTGCAGGTTGCTCCACTCATCTGCTGGTCCTGAGATTTACACCAGGACTGTCCTGGGGTGGGTGAGTGATGGGGGGTGCGAGGGGCAGCACCCACCTCTGCCATCGCACCCAGTGAGACGGGGACGGTGCAGGGACACATCTGGCAGGAGCTGGTCTGCTCAGCCCTAACACATCTGGATAGGCACACTCAGCCTTAACACATCTGGACAGGCACACTCAGCCCTAACACATCTGGACAGGCACACTCAGCCCTAACACATCTGGACAGATGTGCGTGCTCTGACAGAGCTCCTCAGGCAGGGAGCAGGCAGAGCCTCTGCAGAGTTAACCCTGCAGGAACCACCAGGCTGAGCTCAGCCCCTGCACATCCCACAGCAGGGAGGGCTCTGGTCCAGCTAGTCCAGGTAGTCTGGCTGGGTGACCCCCACGATGAGCTGGGGGGTGACCCACCTCCCTGAGCCCCCCGTGCGTTAGGCAACAGGTTCGAGCAGCAGTCTCAGGCGGCGCTAAACATTCACCCCGGTGATTCGGACAGACGGCCAGAGCACCTCCGGAGCTGCTCCAAGAACGTCTGGCACGTCCATAGGAAGCCTGGCCAAGCCATTTGGCAAGCAGCCAAGTGGCAACCTGAGGCTGGAAAGGGGCTCGAAGCTCAGAAGATTTACAGCCATCTGCCCGCTGAAACCCTTTTACCTGATTAGAGCCATGAACCGGGTGTCGGGGCATGGCGGGACGGAGTGTGCCCGGCGGGGACCCACGGGCACTCTGCCACCGGGCCCCACTGGGGAGAGGGGAAAACACAGTGGGACTCCCGCAGGTGCCTGCAGGATCACACAGCAGTAAAAGCATCACATACGCCTTGCATCTGTGTACTGGTGTGACTGGTTCCTGAGTGGGTGCCGTGAACACAGAGTATCTGTGTACTTGTGTGACTGGTACCTGAGTGGATGCTCTGAACACAGAGTATCTGTGTGCTGGTGTGACTGGTTCCTGAGTGGGGGCTGTGAACACAGGCAGCACCTCTGGCATCCATGGGGAGGGAGGTGCTGTTGGTGTCACTGAGGTGTGTGAGCCATGGGGTGTCTGAGGGTCAGGACTGGCTCATCCCTGTGAGCCCCTGCAGATGCTTCCTCCGAGGTCACCTGCAGGTGACTCCTCAGCACTCACAGAGAAAAGGAAGATGACTCCACTTCCCTGAAGCAGGATGGAAGCAGCTCCAGGGACCTGTGTGGGGGAGGAATTCAGTCAGGAACAGACTTGTTTGCAAAGAGGTTGCTCCAGTCCCCCATCCTGCAGATTGCTGGGATGCAGGAGCCTCCTCCAGGATGGGGAAGCCTTCCAGCCCAAACCAGGAGGCTTCTCTCTCAGATGCAGCAGTTCCCCACCACATTCCCACACTCCTGCAGGACACAGACCAGCAAAGAGCCACCCTGGAGGACAGGTCCAGGCTGTTACACTGATAGAATCACAGTGGAAGGGCCATTCCCATGCACCCTCTTATCCTTCAGGCAGAACTTTCCCGGAGAACTTTTCCATAAAGCAGCATCAGCTTCACTGGGAGGCTTTGCTGGGCTCTGCTGCACCAGGAGCACTGGAGGTGGTGATGGCAGAGCATCACTTCACCTTTGCACACAGGCTCAGACAGCTGCCACCTCTTGGCTGGTGCTGTGTGGGAGCTTTTCCTCCTAATGCCTCTTGCCAGGACTCCTGAGCTCACTCTGGTCCCCACATCAGTGTTATCAGCCTGCAGTAGCTCCCCAGCATCAGTGGGAAGGGGTCTGTGTGCCCAGGAGGGCAGCAGATGATCACTCTCCTGCAGTGGGGCGGGCAGCGGGGCACCCAGCGCTAGGTGCCAGCCAGTCCAGCCCTGTGCAGAGAGCCCCAGCAGCAGGAGCTCACTCGCAGCAGCCCCCAGCCTTTGCTCTCTGCAGAGTCTCTGGATGGCAGAGGCCAGGATGAAGGGCTGCACGCAGGCACCCGGCACGACAGCATCGCCCTCCTCCAGGGCTCGGGGCTGCCATGGCGATGAGGGCTGTGCAAACACCAGGCATCGATCGGCCATAATTCCCCAGCCGGGGAAAGCGGGGCAGCGGGTTAACAGCAGCCCTCGGGGCTGGATCCATAACTGCACTGGCGAGCAGAGCAGAGAGGGATTCCCGCTCCGGCCCACGTGTCCCTCCAGCTCGGCAGCCCCACGGTGTTCTGCCATGGCCCATTGCAGTTTACAAGCCCATCTGTCTCCTCTGCCTTCCCCCGCTCCTAGCTCTCAGGGCCCGTGAGGGCAGGATGAGAGCAGAGGTGGGATGACACCCGTAAAGGCACCCCCACCAGTACGGGGGGGCGTCCGAGCACTGGGGCTGGGGTGAGCCGGCTTCCAGGTGACAGCGGCGCTCAAGCAGCTCAGTTAGCAGCAGCTCCCAGAGAAGGTGGAAATGACTGATGAGCAACCCTGGTGCTCTGCTCCAACCACTTCTGTTCTCATTTCATCCAGACAAAAAGCTTCTGCTGACTGCTCCAGCCAGGAGGAGCGGTGCTGGCTGCAGTAGCAGTGATGCAGGTGATTTCTCGTCATGCTTGGGGATGGCTCTTTGTGTCGGTGGCTCTGTAGGGTGACCCTGAGCACAGGGGAAGCAGGGTGGGGGCAGATGGTGCTGAGCAGGATGTCGGGGTGCAGCGGGGAAAGGGATGCAGGGCTGGGTGGGCTTGAGCCCCAGCTGCTGAGATCCTCCTGCTCTGGGCAGGGGAGGGAGCAGGTGACGATAAAGCCTGGTTTAATAGCTGGGGCTGGAAGAGGAAGAGATGGAATCATAGAGTAGAATCATAGAATCATTAGGGGTTGGAAGGGATCTGAGAAGATCATCTAGTCCAAGCCCCCTGCCGCAGCAGGACCACCCAGACCAAGTCACACAGGAACACATCCAGGTGGAAATCCAGCTCAGAGACAGGAGAAGGCACCCCAAGACACCCCCTGTGATGCCCTCTGCATCCACACCAAACAATGGGCAATTGCTTTGCCTTAAGAAAGTCTTGAGCTGGCCCATAGGGACAGTTCCTGGGGTGTGGGGGTGCTGGTGGCCACGACATTCCACCTTCTCACAGACCCACCAGCACCCACCTGCCTTTTTCACTGCAGCAGAACCACTCGCTTGCAGATGGAGGGGTGATCCCTGCTGCTGTTGCTCCCCCCCCCCCCCATCCCTCACTGCTCCTGCAGGGTCCAGCTGGTGTTTGGGAAGTTGCCCTGGGAGGGCATCAGCCACGCTGTGGTTTCACGTCAGCTCTGGCTGGCGGTGGGGAAAGCCAAAGCCCAGCGCGGGGGCGAGTTTGGACCCGACATACGGAGCGGGTGACATCCCCGGCGAGGCTGTTCGCAGCATCCCACACGGCTTTGCCTTATTTAGCCCACTCCATATTTATCCCACGGACTCCTCTCCCCACACCGATCCCCATCTCGCTTCAGCCGCCGCAGAGCACGGGGCGAGCTCCAGCCCCACCGAGCAGCTGCGCTGGAAACGTCCCTCCTGGAAGCAGAACCGGAGGGCGACCAGCTGGTGGTTTATCACCCCCCCCCCGGACGGTTTTCTGCCCGTAACAAGCCGCTCTCGGCGCTGGGGACGAGGATGCTGCTGCCCCGACCCTCGGCAGCCGCATTTACAGCGCGGGGCACAAAGAGCTGGTGTTTGCGCTCGGAAGCTAGAAGGAGTCATCAGGACTTTATAGCTTTTGCTCTGCAGTTACGAAACGGCCACCACAAGCCAAGAGCCTCCGTCCTCTACCTCCCCGCAGCGCCGATGACTTCGGTGCAGCAGAGAGCAGCCATTCGCCGCTGCAGAGCTCAGCCCCGGCCGCTCCCGAGGAGGCAGGGGCCCGGTGACACGGAGTGAAGAGCAGTGAAGACTTCCTTCCCTGAGGAGCCTCTGGGCAGGAGCAGCTTCGTCCCTCGCCCCTGTCTGGGTTTCATCCTTCCTTCTCAGCCTCTGCAGCTCTGCTGAGCTCGGGCGCTGCGGGGCCGAGGCTGGGGCCAGCGAGCAGCCCCGGGCAGATCGGTTCTCACCAGCTCGCTCCCCACCCCGTTGCTGTGATCCCAGAGGAACTTACTTCCTCACACGTTAAGGACTTAGGAGCAAAGAGGGAGCACAAAGCTGATGCCAAACCTTCCGGTGGCAGGGGTGAGCTCAGTTTTGCCCCTTCCCACTGCTCCACCAGCCCCACTGTCCCCACGATGCTGCTGCTGCTGCTCTGGAGCTGGGTTCTGGTGGGATGTCAGCGAGGGAGAACCAGTCCACAAGTTAGATCAGGAGGCAAATTCCTGCCTCGGGAAGATGCCAGGATCAGTTCCCTGAAGTGATTCCTCAGCTGCCGATGAGACCTTCCCCGGGAAGGTAGAAGGAGACTCTGGAGGTCTGGGTTTGGTCACTCCAGCAGAGCCCAGTGACACCACTGATCCAGTGTGGCTGAAGGAAATCAACTGGAAACCTGTGGATGAAATTGCAGACGTGGTTGTGCCCCGGTGCTGTGGCTGCCCCCTCCCTGGCAGTGTCCAAGGCCAGGCTGGATGGGGGCAACCTGGTCTGGTGGGAGAGAGGTGTCACTGCCCACGGCACAGGGTTGGGACTGGGTGATCTTTAAGGTCCTTTCCAACCCAAACTGGCCTGTGACCTACCCAGGGTCACAGGTGCGTGGACGTTCAGCACCTGCTGGGCCACCCTCAGCTCAGGATGGTGGCTGCTCTCCTGGTGGATGGGGTTTATGGATCAGCACCTGCCCTTTCGACCAGGCACACAGCAGCATTGATCCTGCGCCGCACTGCTCCTTGAACTCGTCGTCTTAATTTCAGAACTGAATTCCAAGGCCATCGAGTGGGAGATCAATAGCTTTTCTCACAACCCACACCTGGGCACAGCAGCTGCAGCTGCTGGAACGACAGTGCCTTCCACCCGGCTCTTAGATGGACCCGAGCAAAAACAGGTCGGAAAAGAAGTCGGGAACAAAGTCAGCTCCACCCCAAACTGCAGGGGTCAAGGTCAAACCCAAACCTCTGATGCCCTTGCGTGTTGTCTTTAGATGTTGGGTTTATGGGGCAACAAGTGCCCCATAAAGACCTTCCCAAAGTCTTGGTGCTCTTCTGGGCTACATGGCCCAGACCACCGTCCTGGTAGAACACTGGTTCCTGTGTGACCTGTTCCTTGAGGGGATCCTGCTCTGGCAGGGGGGTTGGACTGGATGATCTTCCGAGGTCCCTCCCAGCCCCAGCCATCCTGTGGTTCTGTGGTGACCCGGTGGCAGCCAGATGTGACCATTTCACACCACAGGAGTAACGCAGGAGCTTCTCCACACTGACCACTGTTAGGGCTGGGAAGAAACATCATTTACAGCCAAATTTAGGAACAAACCTGAAACCAGGTTTGGGGGCTCTTCTGCTTTAGAAGCTGAGCAAGATTGAAAGTCTACTTTGAGTGTCTTCTGCAGAGAAGTTGAAGCTGTTCCATTGCTGCAGGTCTGTCAGCAGTTTGGTTCAACCCTTCCTTTGTGCCCGAGACCTTAGATGGCAGCTCTTGGTTGAAATCGAATCGGGGTCCCTGACCTGTGATGGTGGTGGTGACCTAGGATGTGTGGAGATCCAGATAACCACAGAATCACAGAGCATTAGGGATTGGAAGGGACCTTGAAAGATCATCTAGTCCAATCCCCCTGCCAGAGCAGGACCACCTAGACCAAGCCGCAGAGGAACATGTCCAAGACCCCCACAACGTGACACCACTGCTGCAGCCACTGCAGGGACCGTCATGGGTTGAAAAGGCCTGTCCCCTCTCCACAGGCTCCACGTGCATCTTGAGGACTCACCCATCAGTCACGTTGGTGGACACCCAGCGACGGCAAATCCCCGCAGCCACTCCTGGTGAATCATGAGCTAGTTGGTATTTTCCTGGGAGCAAACAGAAGCAGATGCTGAAGGAAGAGGCAGCTCACTTGCTGTCAGGAGGAGCACAGCTTGCAGCTCTGAGAGCTTCCATCGAAACTCCAGAAAGCAAATAAACAGCCTGGCTGAGAGGAGTGTCCTCCTGGTTTCCTGGATTGGAAACCAAATACGGGAGCATAGAGCAACGTAGCCAGCGCAGAGCAGCGAGGATGATGAAGGGAGTGGAGCACCTCCANGGATCCTGCTGTGGCAGAGGGATTGGACTGGAAGATCTTTTGAGGTCCCTTCCAGTCTCTAAAGCTCTGTGATCCTACGACAGCCTGGCTGTGGCCCTTAGTGCCCTGGTCTGACCACTGGGGTGATACTAGGTCCTGGGCTGGGCTGGCTGAGCTCAGTGGCTTCTCCATCCTCAATCTCTCTGGGACTCTGCACGGCAGCAAATCTGGGATTTTTAAACGGTGCTGCAACGGGATCCAACATGCACCCCCCTTATCTTACCCTTCCCTTCCCAACTATCTCTCAGCCATAAAATATACATGGGGCTCATCGATTGCTCCAGTGATCAAATCTCTCTCCTTGTACCCAGGATCGTCCTAATTAAATAGATGTCAGAGAGTTGAATTGCAAATAAATCAAGTCCTTCCCCACCACCATCCTCAACCACCCCCCGGTCCTTTCCCCCTACAAAAAATATAATAAAGAAATAAAATCCAGCCAAGCAAGACCAGAATGGGTTGGTTAATAATTGATATTTACATTTCTCCCGTGTCTGATCAAAGGATTTGATTGCATGACAAATGAGGAAATTACTGTAAAGGGTTCTACATCCATTAGGAACACAGATGCAGCAGATAGGATGCGGAGCCGCGGCGATGGGCTCCGCCACCAGGCTCGGCCGCTGTGCGGGACAGGGTTGGGTTGGTGGTGAAAGAGGGTGTTTGCTGGACATGGAACTGAAATCAGGGACTGATGCTGCAGGAAAGGGTGGGAAGGGGCATTCTGGGCAGAGATTGGGACTGGCTGGGCCACACAGTGGGATGGTGGGTACCTGTTAGCTGGTCCTGTGGGTTTCTGTGGGCTCCCATCACAGAATCACGTCTGGCTGCCACTGGGTCATCACAGCAGGATCCCCTAGATCCAGTCATTAGGGATTGGAAGTGACCTCAAAAGATCATCCAGCCCAACCTCCCTGCCACAGCAGGATCACCCAGACCAAGTCCCACAGGAACATGTCCAGGTGGGATTTAAACATCTCACAGAATCACAGGACATTAGGGATTGGAACGGACCTCAGAAGATCATCCAGTCCGATCCCCCTGACACAGAGGGATCCCCTAGATCCAGTCATTAGGGATTGGAAGGGACCTCAAAAAATCATCCAGCCCAATCCCCCTGACACTGCAGGATCACCTGGACCAAGTCGCACAGGAACATGTCCAGGTGGGTTTTAAACGTCTCCAGAGGAGGAGACTCCACAACCCCCCTGGGCAGCCCGTGCCATGGCTCCATCACCCTCACTGTGAAGAAGGTCCTTTTCGTATTCACATGGAACCTCCTCTGTTCCAGCTCACATCCACTGCCCCTGGTCCTTGCAGGGTGTTATGGGTGCTTGTGGACTCCTACAGATGTCTGAGGGTCCCCATGAGCTCTTACAGACCGCTGTGGGCCCCTTTAGGCTGCTAGAGAACCCCAAGCATCTGTTATTGGTTTTCATGGACCTCTATGGACCACTACAGGCTCTTATGGACCCCTATGGAACTCTAGAAGCTCCTATGTGTCATGTAGGTCCCCAAGGATTCCTATGGACCCTTCTGGATTATTTTGTCCTCCTATGGACTCATGCAGACCCTTCTCCAACTGTCTGGGTTCCATAGACTCCTACAGGCCTGTATGGACCCCCCGAGGCTGCGCCCAGAAGCGGTTCCTCTCACCTCTGGAAGAGCAAGACCAGCATCTCCCTGTGGGATTCGCCCGGGACGGCACCGGACAGACATCTGGTAGCCCAGGAGGAGCTCGAGGGGATCAGGGGAAGTTCACGGAGCAGCAGACGGGGGAGCGGGTGGTCGCCCTCAGAGCAAGAACATCCAACTGCTTCCCCAGCCAGATGGATTTGGACCCCGGAACAGTCGGAAGGAAAATGATTAAAAAAGGATTTCTCTAATTATTTTCTCTGGGTGTTTTCCTCCCACTTTCCCCCCTTTATTTTTCTCTCCCCCTCCTCATTTTTTCCCCCATTATTTTTCCCCGTATTTCCCTTATTTTTCCTTCCCCCCCATTTTTCCCTTTTCCCCCCTTATTTTCCCCTTTTCTGTCACCTGTTTGCAAGATGCTTCTGCCCCAAGAGCACCTGGAACTGGATGATGTCTGAGGACCCTCCCAGCCCAACCAAACCCAGTCTGTGATCCCCTCCCCAGCATCACTCCTCCAACACTGGATGCTCAGACCTCCCACCACCGGCCCCACACAGCTGGCCACTGGCCCCTCTTTCAGCAAGCCACCCCTTGGGGGTTTCACAAATATCGGGTTAATTTTTTGGGGTCATCATGGGGCAGTGGGGTGAAAACACTACTGTGGTGAGGTCAAACGGTCCCCAGTGGGAGCTGCGGTGAGTGGGTGGGAAAGAGCTGAGAGGAAGAGTGGGAAAGGGATTGAAGGTGGGAAAGGGATTGAATATGGGAGACTATCTTGGGTATAGGGGAAATTATGACTGTGGGGGAAATAGGTTGAATATAGGGAATATAGGGTAACATTAAATATGGGGAAACCTAGTAAACATAGGGGAAATGATAAATATGGGGGAAGAGCCTTAAATACAGGGAAATATATTGAAAATAGGGATAATGCCCAATATGGAGAAACACTGGATGTGGGAAAAATACCTGGGATGTGGGAATTATACAAGTGGAAAATATTGAGCAGTGGGAATATAGTGAATAGTGGGAATATAGTGAATAGGGGAAATACGCTGAATATGGGGACTATATTAAATGAAGAGGGTGTGGGGAATATATTAAATAGGAAAAAGACACTAAATATGGGAAATGCATTAAATAGGGAGAATATATTGAATAGTAGGAATAGATTGAACATGGAAGAGGTATTGGATACAGGAAACACATTGAATAAGGGGAACGTATTAAATATGGGGAATCTGTTGAACATGGGACTATATAAAATAGGGAAATAAAATCCCTATTTTGCCCCTAATTTCCCTTAAATAGGGGAAATACAATAAATAGGAATAATATTGAATAGGGGAATATTGAACACGGGGAATTGTATTGAATGTGAGAGATCTATTGAACAGGGAAATACAGTGAAAAGGAGAAATAGATTGAATAGGGGGGATCTATTCAATAGGGAAAACATTGATTGTGGGGAATATATTGAATAGGGGAAATCTATTGAATAGGGGAAATACATTGAGTAGGGGAAATACATTGAATAGGGGAAATACATTGAACAAGGAAAACACATCGAATAGGAGAAATATATTGAATAGGGAAAATACATTGAATAGGGGAAATACATTGAATAGGGGAAATATATTGAGTAGAATCATAGAACTGAATAGAAGAAATATATTGATTATGGGGATATCTTGAATATAAGGAATGCATTAAGTAGGGGAAATATACTAAATAGTCAATATTGATTAGGGGAAATACATTGCAAAGGGGAATATGAATATGTGGAACCTATGAAATAGGGGAAATGTATTGAATATAGGGAATAGATTGAATATAGGGAATATATTGAATATGGGAACATGTCAAATAAAGGGAATACATTTAATATGGGGAATATATTGAACACAGGGAATATAGAAAATAGGGGAAATAACCTAAATATGGGAAATATAGTAGAGAGGAAGTACATTGAATAGGGGAATATTGACTGGGGGAATATTGAATAGGGAGATTGTATTGAATATGAAAGATCTATTGAATAGATAAATATACTGAAAAGGAGAAATATATAGAATAAGGGGGATCTATTAAATAGGGAAAACATTGACTATGGGGAAATATGTTGAATAGGGGAAATGAATAAGAAAAATATATTGAATAGGAAAGATATATTGAATAAGGAAAATACACTGAATAGGGGAAATATATTGATTATGGGGGATATATGGAATGTGGAAAATATGTTGAATATAAGGGATACATTAAGTAGGGGAAATATATTAAATAGTGAATATTGATTAGGGGAAACATGGGGAATGAAAGGGGGATATGAATATGTGCAGCCTATTAAATAGGGGAAAGGTATTCGATAGGAGAAATATATTGAGTATGGGGAATATATTAAACACGGGAACATACCGAATACGAGGAAAATACTGAAGGTGAGAAACATCAACCAGGAGAACTCCACAGTAGGGGCAGGTATTCAGCGCGGGGTGTGTGATTGTGAGGAAAATATGCCGATGGCAACCGCCCTGCAGCTCCCCAAGGTGCCCTCAATACCCCAGATGGGGAACAGATGGAAGTAGCCGGGGCGTGGGGTTTGGCCAGACGGAGCCTCCCCATTCCCACCCCAAAGCCCGGCCCGGCCGTCGTCGCTCCGCGCCCACGTGCTGAATGAGCGCGCGGGGCCTTTAAGACGTGGCCACGCCCCCCCAGGCCTCCGCGGGGACGTCACGGCCTCCCCCTCCCCTCAGGAGGGAGGGAGGGAGATGGTGGAGAGGAGGGGGAGCCCGCCCCGCGGTGACGTCAGGCGGCGGCGGCCCGGGGAATGACGTCACCCGGGCGAGTGGCCGGCGGCGGGCGGGAGCTCGCGCCGCAGTGTCCCCGCGCCGCCACGGGCGGAGGAGGAGGAGGAGGAGGAGGAGGAGGAGGGAGGAAGGCGGCGA
>VXBP01001095.1:362536-390418 GCA_013400115.1 Rhinopomastus cyanomelas | reverse complement strand
GGGGCAGGGAGGGGGCGCGCTGGACCGGCGACATCGGCAGCGCCGGGGGAAGCGCAGCACGACCCCCCCACCCCGCCCCAGGGCCGCTCCCCGCCCTGAGCCCCGCTCTGACCCGCAGTACAGTACCGGGGACGGGTTCGGTACCCGAGATGCGCCCGGTGCCCCGCTACCGGGGACGGGTTCGGTACCCGGGATGCGCCAGGTTACCCGCTACCGTGGATGAGTTCGGTACCCGGGATGCGCCCGGTGGCCCGCTACTGGGGACGAGTTCGGTACCCGGGATGTGCCCGGTGCTCCGGTACCGTGGATTGGTTCTGTACCCAGGATGTGCCCCGTGGTCCGGTACTGGGAATGGGCTCTGGTACCCGAGATGTGCTCAGTGTCCCGGTACCGGGAGTGGGTTCTAGTACCCGAGATGTGCTCAGTGTCCCGGTACCGGGAGTGGGCTCTGGTACCTGGTGTGTGCTCAGTTCTTCGGTAGCAGGGATTGGTTCCGGTAGCCGGGATGGTCCCAGTGCCCCGGTACCGGCGTAAGCTTCAATGTCGGGGATGCGCTTTAGTGCCGGGGATGGGCTCCGGTACCTGGACTGGGCTCCGTCCTCCAGTACCGGAGATGGGTTTCGGTACCGGGGATGTTCCCTGCGTCCCGGTTCCCAGGATGAGCTCCGGTTACCCGGAGTGGACNAGGAGGAGGAGGAGGAGGAGGAGGAGGGAGGAAGGCGGCGACGAGGAGGAGGAGGAGGAGGGCGGCCGCGGCCCTTCCGCGCCCCTCCGCCGGCCAACATGGGAGCGGGCGGACGCGTCGGCAGGTACGGGCGGGAGCGCTATAGCGGGGTGTCGCGGGGAGAGCGGTGGGTGGGCGCGCCGTAGCGGGTGGGGGCGCGCAGGCGGGTCCCCGTGTGTGGAGCGGGGCGGAGGGTCCCGTCGAGGGGCCGTGTTGTAGCGGGGTGTGGAGCGCCGGTGGGGATGGAGGGGGACGCGTTATAGCGGGGAGCGCGGTGGCTGGGGAGGGNGCGCTGGACCGGCGACATCGGCAGCGCCGGGGGAAGCGCAGCACGACCCCCCCACCCCGCCCCAGGGCCGCTCCCCGCCCTGAGCCCCGCTCTGACCCGCAGTACAGTACCGGGGACGGGTTCGGTACCCGAGATGCGCCCGGTGCCCCGCTACCGGGGACGGGTTCGGTACCCGGGATGCGCCAGGTTACCCGCTACCGTGGATGAGTTCGGTACCCGGGATGCGCCCGGTGGCCCGCTACTGGGGACGAGTTCGGTACCCGGGATGTGCCCGGTGCTCCGGTACCGTGGATTGGTTCTGTACCCAGGATGTGCCCCGTGGTCCGGTACTGGGAATGGGCTCTGGTACCCGAGATGTGCTCAGTGTCCCGGTACCGGGAGTGGGTTCTAGTACCCGAGATGTGCTCAGTGTCCCGGTACCGGGAGTGGGCTCTGGTACCTGGTGTGTGCTCAGTTCTTCGGTAGCAGGGATTGGTTCCGGTAGCCGGGATGGTCCCAGTGCCCCGGTACCGGCGTAAGCTTCAATGTCGGGGATGCGCTTTAGTGCCGGGGATGGGCTCCGGTACCTGGACTGGGCTCCGTCCTCCAGTACCGGAGATGGGTTTCGGTACCGGGGATGTTCCCTGCGTCCCGGTTCCCAGGATGAGCTCCGGTTACCCGGAGTGGACTCCATCCCCCGGTACCGGGCTGTGCTCCGTGCCCTGTCCCACTCTGCAGTACCGGGGATGCGTTTCGATTCCCGGGAGGTTCTCTGTGCCCCGGTGCCGGCGCTGGGCTCCGTTGGCCGGGCTGCGCTCCGTCCCACGTTCTGGTGCCAGCTCCCTCTCACTCCGTGTCCCCCGACCCCGTGTTCCCCCTCGGTGGTTTCTCCATCGTCTTCTCGGCACCCGCGGTTCCCGGGGATGCTCCGCTGTCGTAGCCGCTGTCGCTCCGGAGCAGCCCCGCGGGGTTCCGGTGCTGGAGTAGCCCCCGGTGCTGGCAGGGCGCTGCCGCAGCCTGGGGACGGGGCTGTCCTCCTCTAGTGCTGCCCTCGCCCACCCCCCGAGCCCCCGCCCCGGGTGCCCTCTGTCCCCCACTTCACCCCCAGAGACCCCTGAGGAGTGGGTTTCCCCCATGCTGTGTCCCCCCACTGTGCCCGGTGACAGCACTGAGGAAGGGACCCAGGACACCCTAAAACTACCTAGACCCCGTGTTGAGGGATCCCAGGTGGGGTCCCCACCCCTGTGTGGGGGTGGCTGCACCAAACCTGCTCCTCCTGCAGCTCCCGGGCCAAGGAACAGCCTTGGGCTCGGTGCTTCTCCAGCTGCCTTGGAGAGTTTGAGGTGAAAGCTCCAGCTCTGGAGCCACCCTGGGCTAGGTCCGAGCTGCCCCCAGGGTCCCTGAGGTGTCCCCAAGCCCAAACGTGTCACACAGAGGGCGAAAATCAGTGTCGATGAATGGTGTTGGTGTTTCTCTGACAGGATCCCATTCCATTCCTTCCTGGGGAAACAAATGGTGGAGATGTGGGCTAAGGGGAGAAATAAAACCCATGTAGGTGAAGAGATGACACCTGTGGAAGGGTCGCTGGGTTCTGTGGTGGTTCCTGGTGGGTTCTGCACCCTCCTGGGGTCTGGGGACATCTCAGTTCTCTGGGCATCCTCCCTCTGCCGAGTCCCTGGGAGGTTTCTCCTCTGCTGAAGCGCTTGTTGCAATTCGGAGGAAAAAGGAGTTGTGTTTGTAGGGGATTCTCTAGCCTTTTTTTGGAGCCGGGGGACCCCACAGGGACGAGGGGGTGCCTGGAGCGTGTCCCCTCCCCAGACAAAGCCCTGCTGAATTTTCAGGGAACGTTCCGCGTCTGCGTTCACACCTCTGCTCCTGGCAGCGCTGCCTTGCTGCTCCGCTCCGCAGAGACCCGTGTCCTGAGCCATAAAATGTGATGGATTTATATTTATTTGATTTAACTCTCCCCATAAAGTGTTTTGGGGTTTGTGCTGGGCTGGGGAGCTGGTGGTGGCACCAGAAGGGTCAGGTCCTGGTCTGGTGGATCTCCTGATGGGATAGGGGGACAAATAAAAATCCTCTGTGGGTTCTGAGCACAAAGCTGGTTGGGCTGGGCAGGGCAGGGCGAGGGGGGTGTGTGGGTGTGGGACCCACATGTGCTCGTGTGGGACCCTCCTGGGAAGGGGAGGGACCCCTCGTCTTGCTGTGCTGACACTGGGAAAGCTGTTAATTGTTCCCTGCCAGATTGACTTAGAAATTAACAAGCTTGCTGGCTCTCTCCTCCTCCTTCCTGTGCGTGGTGAGGGCCCATATTTCAAACGGGGAAGAGTCGTAAATACTTGGAGTAGTGTGAGAGCAGCCTCCAGCTGGGGCTGCGGCACCCAGAGAAGCAGGGGGCTGCCCACGGAGTCCCCGCCGCGGGGAGCCCTTCGTGTGGTGATGAAGGTGATGCGGGGCAGGAGGTCCTTGAGTCCTCGTGAAGCTGTTTTCTGACGTCGGGGCCAGGTCCTTCGTGATCCCTGGTGCTCAGCAGGTTTTATGGGAAATGCAGCATCTTCTTGGGGTGTCTCCTCCATCTCGCCCTGAGGGGAGCAGGGTTGCTCTGCCTTTTGTCTGGATGATGAAGGATCACCCGTGTGACGCAGTGCCTGAGGAGAAGAGGGAAAAATGTGCCTTTTCCAGGGAGATGGGTTCTCGTTAGACCTTTCCTTCTGCTACTGCTGCCTTGGGAGGTGACTCTTTGGGGAAGAGACCCCTGAGGTCCGACCAGGTGGGATGTCTGAGGAGATGATGTGGCCATGCACTGGGGAAACTGAGGCTGGAAGGCTGAGTGGTGTTTGTAGATCTCCACGGCACAGGAGAACAGCACCCAGGGGAGCTCAGGCCATATTTGGAGACCTCAGCTCTGTCGTTGAAGTGTTAGACTGCCCCACTTGATGCTGCTTTGAGGTCTCAAAATGCCACCCAGCGGCAGGAGGGTCAGGAGGGGTGCCCTCTGCAGAGCCTGGCACGTCTCACAGGACTGAACCCCGCGAGGTGCAGGGTGAAGATCCTACCCAGCTGTGCTCCTTGTTGCAGAACAACTCGAGGTAGCAAACACCCATCAAACTGTTTATCCACCTTTCCACATGGTGTACGAGCTTGGGCAGGTGGCAAGGTGCCATGTGGCCACACGGGTGGGCTTGATTTGAACACCCCATGGCTCCCAGCTCAAACAGCTTCTCTTTTACACTGCAAAGATAACAAAATCACGAGTGGAGGATGCGGAGAGAGGGGAAGGGAGGGCAGATCTGACCTGAGTCAGTGCAGGCAGTGAGAGTGGATGGTGAGGAGAGGGCTTGTTCCAATGCGGGAAGAAGGTGCCGCTAAGTAGTTTAAATCCCCTGTTGCTAAACTTCGAGCTTTAAATTCTTCTTATATGAGTTGATAAGAACGTGCACATTATTCATCACTCTCTCCCCCATGACAAGGAAAATCTGCAAGTGACTTCAGCAGAAGAACTGCTCCAGCAGCCTGGAAGATGTCCCTGACTTTCTACTTCAAATAATCCCTTCTCTTGGCCCAGCTCCCTCCACCCGTGAAGCTCTTCGCTTCCTGCCGCTGGTGCAGTGGGAGTGGGGTCAGGACTCCTGGGCTCTGCTCCAGGCAGGATCCCTACGACTTGTATTTTCTTTTCTTTTTTAATATTTACAAAGCGGAGGGCCCAGGCAGGCTGCTTGGGCTGGGGAGCTCCTGGCTACAACAGTATTATTATTTTTTAAAGTTGTTGTGGATCTTAAACTCCCGAGCCCTGAAGTAGTAAACGCTCGGGTTGGCTTCCTTTCTGCCAAGTTTATTGCACAATAAGCTGGAGCAATCCGAGGGCTCTGTGAGGCTGTAGTTATTTATTTATTTCCCTCCTGTCCTCTCTGCTCTGACCGTTTGCTTTATAACAGGGCTGCTTTTTCTGCTTCTTCTTCAACACCAGCCTAGCAAACTGGAAATTGTCTTTCCCCACCACCCTCTGTCCTTCAACTCATAAACTTCTGGGTCTGATCGAGTGTCATTCTCTTGGAGGAAAAAAGAAGTCCAAGCTTGGGTGTCGTTGTCTTGGCTTAGTGATTTCTGGAGCCTGATGTTCCCATTGCAGTCGCTGCCTGGGCTGTTGGGTTATTTGCTGCTCACCCGAACCAGCCCCTGTGGACCTGCACGCAGAGCCCTTCACAGGTGGTGCTGTCCCAGTTCAGCCCCAGCATCACCCGTGAAAGGAAGTGTTCAGCCTGTGTTGCCCCCTTGACATCACTGCTGGGAGGTATGACTTGCTTTAAGCACTGTTCACGTTGTTAATTTGTGAAGCCTCTTTGCTCCCATCCTCCTACCAGCTCCCCAGGGCTGGCGCGTGGAACCCACACACGAGCAGCACCTGCTGGGCACAGCTGCCAGGGGAGGAGGTGGAAGGGAATGGGGTCCCCTTGGGATGTCCGGGCGTGAGAAGGGAGCATGTGTGAGGCTGAGGAGAGCATCAGCTGCTGTATGTGGACCCAAGCACTTTGAAGATCTGCATCTACTTTAAGGTGCATCGGGATGCTCTGCTCTGTCTCTGGAGACAAAATAGTGGTGATGAGGGTGACGACAGCCCAGCTCATGGGGGTGTGGGACACAGCAGGACCCAACAGTGGTGTTTCTCCTTGCTCCTGGTGCATGCCAATCCCTTTGGGGATTTCTGTCCCCTGCCCCAGTAAAGTGATGCTTTGCCTTATCCCAACCCAGCCTTGAGCTGTTTGGGACTCACTCGGACCTCTTAGCTTTGGGAAGCTTTGGAGATGGCCTCAGCACAGCTCCTGGAGCAGCAGCAGGGGCTTTTGAGCTCTGCTGCATGGGCATGGCCAGCCCAGAGCTCTGAGACTGCCCTCTTCAGCCGGCATGGCTCAGGCTGGTGCAGTTTGAGCGTCGCTGTGCAGGCAGGGTCTGTCACAAGGTCCCTGCTAACGCTTCCTGGCAACGCTTGCACAGTTCAGAGCTGCTGCAGATCAGAAAGCAGATCTTAGTTTGTCTAAACAGGTTTGAAAACCTATCACATCAGAGCACACCTCAGCAGGGTTAGCGCCGGCATCAAACAGATTAAATCGGGGCTGTGGGCTGGGTTAGGTGGCCTCTGGCTGTTCCTGCCCAGCTCCTGGAGGTCTCTCTCTGCACCTGCCACGGTGCTTTTGCAAAGCAGCAGCTGAATCACTTATTTACAGCCTTGATTTGTGGGTGGTTGCCCAGTACGGCGCTGGTTTGCGTCAGACCAGGGGGCTGCAGCTTGGCTGAGACCTCCGAAGTGACTGGGATGTCCCCACCTTCACGGGGGCATCCTAACAGAGCGGGAAACCCAAGGGCTGGGGGGCTGTTCCTGATGTGATTGGGGAGGTGGGAGGGTGGATGGTGGCTGCGGACAGGGGCTCTGGGTCGTGGCTGGTTCAGCTATAGCCATGGTTTGTGTTGTGTAGCAGGTCCTGTGGGTGGTTTGCAAGAAGGGTCTCTCTGGGGGGATTTTTAGGCTTGTTGGGGTTTGAGCAGTGGATCGATAGCCTGGAAGTCTGTATGTGGGAGCACAGTGCCTGGGGTGTCCTGTCTCTCCTGCTGCCATCTCTCTGCATTGGTTTTGGGGCATCTCAGACGTGGCCCGCAGGGGTGTGAAGGTGGGAATGCAGCTGGTGTCCTGCACTAGAGGGCTGAGGTTCCTCTGGTTGGTCACAACTAGAGCACCAGGGGTGAGCAGGGCTGCTCAGACTTCAGGAATGATTCCCTCTGTGGTGCTGGGAGGTGGTGGATTTACACACCCAATGAGTCGAGACACATAGAATCATAGAATCATAGAATCATTACGGACTGGAAGGGACCTCGAAAGATCATCTAGTCCAATCCGCCTGCAACAGCAGGATCACCTAAACCAAGTCACACAGGAACCTGTCCAGTCGGGTCTTGAACATCTCCAGAGAAGGAGACTCCACAACCCCCCTGGGCAGCCTGTTCCAGTGCTCCGTCACCCTCACTGTGAAGAAGTTCCTTCTCAGGTTGATGTGGAACCTCCTATGTTCCAGCTTACAACCATTGCCCCTTGTCCTATCACTACATGACACCGAGAACAGCCCAGTGCCATCCTCCTGACACCCACCCCTCAAATATTTGTAGACATTAATGAGGTCACCCCGCAGTCTCCTCTTCTCCAAGCTAAAGAGACCCAGCTCCCTCAACCTCTCCTCATAAGGGAGGTGTTCCACCTCTCTTATCATCTTTGTTGCCCTACGCTGAACTCTCTCCAGCAGCTCCACATCCCTCTTGTACTGAGGAGCCCAGAACTGGACACAATACTCCAGGTGTGGTCTCACCAGGGCAGAGTAGAGGGGGAGAAGAACCTCTCTTGATCTGCTAACCACCCCTCTTCTAATCCACCCCAGGATGCTGTTGGCCTTCTTGGCCACAAGAGCACATTGCTGGCTCATAGTCATCTTGTTGTCCACCAGGACCCCCAAGTCCCTTTCCCCTACACTACACTCCAACAGGTCAGTCCCCAGCCTATACTGGTACCTAGGGTTGTTCTTGCCCAGATGCAAGACTCTGCACTTACTCTTGTTATAGCTCATTAGATTTTTCTCTGCCCAGCTCTCCAGCCTGTCCAGATCTCGCTGAATGGCAGCACAGTCTGCGGGGGTGTCGGCGACACCACCTAGCTTTGTGTCATCAGCAAACTTGCTGACAGTGCATGCCAATCCCTCATCCAAGTCATCAATGAATAGATTGAACAGGACCGGTCCCAGCACCGATCCCTGGGGCACTCCACTGGATACAGGCCTCCAACTAGACTCTGTCCCATTGACCACCACTCTCTGACTTCTACCCTGTAGCCAGTTTACAATCCACCTCGCTACCCGAAAATCTAGGCCACACTGCCTCAGTTTGTCTGCAAGGATGCTGTGAGAGACCGTGTCAAATGCCTTTCTTACTCCACAACTTCCAACCTTCCTATTTTCCAGAGTGATGATTTTATGGGGGTTCCCCTCCCTTCACTCGTGTTTGTGGGCTCCTGACCCGTGACGTGATGCTGAAGTACATGGGGCAGCCACGTGCTCCGGGTGCAGGAGGCACAAAGCTGGAGGCACGGTGCTCTCCATCTCCCTCCTGTGCAGCTGCCCAGCTGGGATCACCAGCAGCTGGAAGGAGTGGGAAGGCACCTGTGTGGCTTCTCAAAACCGAACAGCCCCACCTCAGGAAGATGGCAGAGCCCTGTCTAGGATTCAGAGCCTTGTCTTCTCATGGTGGGCGAGTTGGATCTCCCCATCCCTCCCTCCGAGCTGGTGCTTAATTGTTTTCTTTGTGATGTCCCTGTATCCCAATCGATGGTGCCACTAATTCCATGGATTAATTAAACGTGAAAGCTTCTTTCCTTAAAAGCCTTGATCATTCTTCCCTCCATTTTGCTCTAGTGAAGACAGCGGAGCTGGACAGGCTACCTGCTTGCAGAGCTGCAGGTGCCCACGTGTGTACCTGCAAAATCTGCAGGAATCAGGGGTTTGTGTGTGTTTAAACTCCTCTTCAGCTCTGATATCATCAAGTGTTTGCTCTGGTTCCTGGGGAACGTGGATGGGTGCTGCTTCTGGCTTCCTCCGATCAAGGTTTCCCTCCTGCCGCTCCATTCCTTTGTTTATTGTGTTGCTGTCGTAGTCGCTGGCAGCGGCTTCAGCTCTTTCCCTCCCGTCAGCTGCAAAGGCTGGTTGGAAGCTGAGCAGCAGTTTCCAGTCCCCATATGAAATTCCTGTGAATCCCCAACCATCACAGTTCAGGATGTGCAGAAGGCAAAGGTGATGGGCAGAGCTGTGTCCCGCTGGCAGCTTCGAGGTGGAGCAGGCAGGTGGGGACCAACCAAACCATCCTGTGCTCCCCTGGGGCAGAGGGGTGCCTCTGGGCGTGCAAGGACACGGGTGGGGAGGATTTGGTGTTAAAGCACATCAGGGGTTGTGGTTTCCACCAACAAATCACCGTCCCCTGAGGCTGCTCCGGTCTCCTCCAGGCAGCTAGCTGCTCAGTGCACCCAACCCCAGGGCAACCTGGTGGATGGAGAAGACACTGCACCCCAGCACCCAACCCTGCAGGCACCCGTTGCCCACCTGGGAGTGGGCAGGGTAGTGTTGGTGCTGTCTGTGCGGACCTGAGCATCCTGCAAAGGGCTGCTCTGAAAGCACAGAGCCACTGGTGCATACTGGTGATACAGGTGGCTGGTGCATGGGGTTTGCCCAGTGCAAACCAGTTAGCGAGGCAACCGGTGCTTCTGGCTCCGATTCCTGGCACAGGGTGGCCAGTGATGGCATCAACCTCACCGGCAGCACCGCGGAGCGACCCCAGAGTCCTCCCCGTTGGCTTCTTCCCTCCGAGTCGCCATTTTATTTGCCTTAACCATCGGTGTCGAAGCGAACGCGAACCTATAAAAATTAGTTTAGGATGGCTGCCAAGAAAATCTCTGCAGTGCCTTGTGGGTAACTCCCTGCGAATTACCATAAAAGCCGCCGTGCCGAGGCTGCCGTGGCCCTTGCGAGGATGCCAGGCGCACCGTGCTCTGTGTTTAAAATTCAGATGAACGTGAAGACGCGCTTGTGTCTGGACCGCAGCGGCTCCGAGCGTCCCTGGTGCCCCGGCCCCGCGTGATGCTGCACCCGCCCGTGGCGCTGGATGGCTCCTCGTGCTCCTCCAGCGTTGTGAGAGGCAACAGGTAGCGAGAGGCGCCGTGCTCCGAGGGAGAGTGGTTTCTGATCGCTTCCTGCGGAGGGGATGAGCCGCCTGCTTCCCACTGGCAATATCTCACTTCAGGGAGAAGCTGCTCTGTAGCCCTTCCCCTGCACATCCTGTCCTGCTTCTGAGGGCACTTTGCTCCTGGCTGAGCCCGTTGCCACGACCCGATGTCGCTCAGATTTTCCCGGTGCTCGGTGGAGCCTGTGCAAGGGGGATGTCTCGCTGCTGTGCCGGAGAGGGCGGGCGAGCTGGTTAGTGCCGGGGCTTTGCCGCGCGCCCTTGGACATACAAAGTGCCTCCTCCTTTATCTGTTGCTGCTGCTTTTCCTCCGGAGCAGGAGCCAAGGTGACCGCAGGTCTCTAAAGCAGAGCTTCGCCTGAGGAGCTGCTCTGGCAGAAGGTGTTGCTGATCTTTTGCTGGCCATGATGGATCATTTCATTTAAATTTCCCTGAAATATAATATTCATCACAGTGTCAGTGTCCCACCTTCATTATGGCTTCCTGATAAACATCTCTAATCGGAGAGCGATCTCTCCGCCCTGCCAGAAGCCGCCTGGGGATAATGAATACATTTTTGGAGCCAGGAGAGGGTGTCTCGGGGATGTGTTTCTGCTCTCCCACCCCATCTGTGTGCAGGGAATCGCTTGCCTGGCTGATAAATAAAGCGAGAAGCAGATCTGGTTTTCTCAGGTTCTATTTGAGGTGTTCTGCATGCGGCTGTTTCTGCTCAGGGCTCTAAAATGGTGGCAGTTCGGATGTGACCCGGTGTCCCTGTGTGTACCCGACAGTGTTTACTTGCCCAGGGGCCCTGCCTGTGTCTGGGGGCTCAGGGCAGCACCCCAGTGCAGCTCAACCCCCACTGCACTGGACAGCCAGGCTGCCCCTTCCAGCCTGTGAGGGGTGAATCCACGCGGCTGCGTTTGGGCAGGACGAGATGCAGCTCGACGCCGACTCTCACGGGGGGCTGGAGCGGCGACGGCCCCGTGTGCAGCAGAGCACATGCCATGTGCAGTGCAGATGAGCCAGTTCACTTCTCTCCCTGTGGTGTCCAGAGCAATCACAGCAGTGGGGGGCACCCAGCGTGAATCCCAGGAGTCTTTGGCAGGCTCAGCACGATGGACTGAGCAGCTCAACTCGCCGTGGTGGCACCAGCTCCCTACCCAGCAAGGTGGCTTCTGCTCCTCTCGTTCCTCTCCTGGTTGGTTTCACCAGAGGGAAGGGCTGCTGTTCCCTGGATGGCTCTGACCGCAGCAGCTCGTGTGGCCGGGGAAGTTGATGTGCCCTGGCTCAGCTGCTGTCCTCGACCACCTGCTCCAAAGTGAAGGTGATGCCTGCTGTGTCCAGGATGGATTTGCTTGCTGGTTTTCTCATCTGTGCAGCAGTGGGAGATGGTGGCTACTGGTCCCACGTGCCGTTGGGACTGTTCTGCTTCAGAGTCATCGACTGATCATCCTTTGAGCCCCTTTTGGGAAAGACCCCTGAGGTTCTGGGCAGCCAGCTCCCGGCCCCATCTGGGGTTTTGACCTTGAGAATCAAAGAGTCCCTAGAAGCCTTGGACAGACTTGACCTCTTGGGCTGCTCTTCTGGAAAGGGCTTTCCTCTCCCTGCACCTCTGCTTCCTCCTCTACATTTGACCCAGAACAAGCTGAATTTTTTTCTCATTTGGGATTTCCCGTCACCTCTGTTCCTCTCTGGCATCCAGACTCTGAGACCTGCAGCCTGTTTCTACCCTGCTGAAAAATTTGTCAGGGGGAGGTAAGCTCCCCCCAAGTTTGGGATCTCTAGGACTGCCTGAGGAGAGCAGCCGAGCGAGGTCCCTGCTCGCTCCTTCCTGGAAGGGCTGGTTGCACCGTGCTGATAAGAAGATTTATTTTTTCCAGGACCCCAAAGCCCAACTTGGCACCCTCCAAGGATGAGGATGAACCAGCTGTCGTGCTGTGAGCAGAGCTGGGTGCAGGGCAGGAGGTGGCACGGAGGTCGGAGGACGAGCTGCCGTCACCACATGTCCTTCTGATGTCATCCCGCTTCCTCGGGGAGGGTCGAGGAGGAAACTCCGGCCAGCAGCAGCCCCTATCACCTTTCATCACCTCAATTTTTAGCAGCCTGACCTGTGGATGCCTGTCTGGCTCTGTGGATGTCTGTTTCTGGCTCCTGTGGCTGCTGGTGGACTACATGCCCTAAGGGCTTTGCTGCTGGCTCCCATAAGGGCATCCCGGTGAGGCTGTCTGGGTTTTGAGTGACCACAACCTCCAGTCTTCTCAGCATCTGCTCCTGAGCTGCAAGCAGCAGGACCACAGCTTCAGTGCTTTATCTGTCCATCTCCCCCTCTGCAAAGCAGCCTGAAAATCCCCAGGCTGAGCAGCTTCCTGGGAGGTGTGGAGGACACGAGCATCTCTTTGCTTCTCTTCCTATCAGAGGTGACACAGGGACAACATCCATCCAGCAGCCCAGGATGTTCTGACCTCCTAAAAATAGGTGTAAAGCTGCTCTGAAAAAAAGGAAAACCAGGGAGGTGGAGAGGAACTGAATGGTTTCTTAGAAATAGAAGTGGAAAGTGTAGAAAATATTTCATGGCCCTTGCAGCTAAGGCTTTTCATCGTGGCTGCCTTGGGGAAGGCACCATGCGGGTTCCCAGGGCCTCTGGCACGTGCCTGGCCTGGTGAGGAGCTGGGTTCTGGGCTAGATGAGGAGTTGTGAGAAGGGAAAGATGAAGCACAACGTGGTTTTCGTGTCCAGAGGTGATTTGCAGCTGGCAGGGGTCTTCCTGGTCTAGGTGGGCATAAAAGCTCGTGTGGGACATGGCCCCCAGTGTCCTGTGTCATCCTGGGCTGTATTTACTGGATGATTTACTGGACGATTGAGAATGGGTGATACAGGGTTGGGTTGGAACGCAGCTCAGAACTCTCACCCAGTGCTACCTCCTGCCATGGGCAGCGACACCTCTCACCAGACCAGGGTGCCCAGAGCCCCATCCAACCTGGCCTTGAACACTTCCAGGGGTGGACCAGCCACAGCGTCCCTGGGCAACCTGTTCTAGCATCTCAGCACCTTCACAGGGAGGGATTTCTGCCTCAAATCCAATCTAAATATCCCCTCTTTTAGCTTCAACCCATCCTCTGTGTCCTATCACCAGAGTCCTTCAGAAAAAGTCCCTCTCCAGCTTTCATGTAGCCCCTTCAGGTACTGGAAGCTGCTCTAAAGTCCCTTTGGAGCCTCCTCTTCTCCAGGCTGAACAGCCTAGGGAATGACATGGTTTGGGTCTCGTCTCTGTGTCTGGAGGAGCTGGGGCAGAGCACGTTGGGCTTGGGTTTGGCTCTTCAAAACCACCCAGAGCCAGGCTGTGGTTAGGCTGCGTTGCCTCGTAACTGGATCTCCAGCCCGGTGCTGTGTTCTTGGCTTACCCTTGACTTTTCCCAGCGTCTCCGAGCGACTCACGTCCCTTAGCGACGCCTCAATCTCTCATCCTCCACGCCGAGTCCTCGAGGACAGATGCTCTCGAGGCAGGGGCTGTCTGGCAGTGTCTCAGGCAGAGCTTGTCCTGCAGAGCCCCTGCTCCCCTCCCAGCCCTCTCAACCTTTTCCTGAGGAGCCTGGTTTTGCCAGGGAGTGTCAGAGGAGCTTTTTTTAAAGCACAAGATGACTGTGCAGCTTCCTCGGTGCCCTCTGAAAGTGGGGGCATCAGATGGAGCCCTGTCTGTCTGTCCCTTTCCGTCTGTCTGCACATCTCTTGGCTCCTCTTGCAATTAAGGAGATTGCAGATGTCCTCCGGGTGTGGATAGCAGGAACACAGGATGGGGGGGGGCGGCTGGCTGATGCCACCCAGTCTCTCCAAGGGTGCTTTGGCATAGCTGGGCAGAGCCAGGAGCGGCACCACTCCCCGCGGGGAACTGGGGCAGGTAGGATGGGATGAGCTTGGCACGGGGGCGGATCGAGCGGGCAGCAGCAGACGGGTGTGTGGGGGATGCCATGAGGAAGGAGGCGGTGGAAGGGCCGCGGGGTGAGGGAACAGCCCGTGTGTTGGACAGTGGAGGGGGTGTGCAGCCCCGCTGCTCAGCTCGGTGCCAGCTGCCCTCTTTCCGGCTGTGCCGCTCTTCCCAGCGGCAGCCCCCTCTCAGGAGGATGCACGAAGGCTTTGGCAGAGCCCCCGTGCTGTGGCACTGGGAGCTCCCTGGTGCTGCTGCGGGGAGTCCAGGCTCCATCTCACCCCCATGGATGCTGCAGCACTGAGCATAGGGCAAGTGGCTGCAGCTTGGGTTGATCAAAGTCATGTTGTCCTGTTCTCTGCTTCTGGGCTCTCACTGGCTCCATCAGGCCCTCCTGGCAGGGCATCTCCTGGATTCTATGGGAAGAGCATCCCTGCTCTGCAGTTTGGGGCAGAGAAGCCAGCAGCCCTTCCCACTGCTGGGACCAGGAAGCATCCAGGGCACATGGGAAGCAGCTCTTGCTCTCCCACCTGGTGCCTGCCATGCTCTGGGATGCTCTGGTTGACCTTTGGGATGCACCTGGCTGAGATGCTGTGGTTGGCCTTTTAGGACTGGGAAATCCCAGCGTGAGCTGCATCGTTGGGCTTTGGGCATTGCACAGAGCCCACAGCTTTGACTAGCAGACGTCCTGGTGCGGGCTGGTGGGAGGGACGAGGCTGGGGCTGACAGAAACCTTCAGCAGCTCATTTTCTTCCCAGGCTCCTGCAGTTGAACACAACTGGAGCTGTGTCCGCAGCAAAGCCATTGGCCCTGGGCTCAGTGGCTCTGACCCCGGGGATGAAGGGCCACCAACCATACTGGTTCCAGGGGCTTTCATAACTCACATAGCTGGGCCCCGTGCCGCGGGTTGTGCTGTTCTGCCTCTCCTCCAGCATCAGCCTCTGTAACTGCATGTTCCCAGCAGTGAATTCAGCAGCAAGGGGAGGTCTCAGGTTCCTTCCCGGCTGGAGGGGTGCCCGGAGCCTCATGCCCTGCGGCATGACCCGGCGGGGAACGCAGCCCTGTCTGCCCGTGGCCGCTGTGACTGGCTCCTGCTGCGCTGACGCAGCGTTTGGGTCCCTCTGCTCTGGAGGCAGGGTGTCCTGAGCGGGATAACGGAACAGAAACCCTTCCAAACATCCCATCCCTGCTCTGAGGCTTAGCCTCAGCGAGGTAGAGGATCTGGTACAGTACCCTTGTACCTCACCAGAACAAGCTGGAGGTTTCCCTGCTCCTAACTGGGAAACAAACCGGGCTCTGAGGTGCCTCAGATGCTGCTGCTGTGTCCTGCTGGAGTAGCAGATGTCCCCGGTGGCCCTAGGAAAAAACCTTTTGACTTGAACCTGGAGGAAACGTGATGGTTGTAGTGGCCCCTGAGTTGAGGCGAGTGTGGTGGATGGATGTGGTGGAGGGTTTTGGGGCCAAGGAGAGCAAAAACAGGTTTGTTTGAAGTCACAGGTGGGTGCTCACAATCTCGCGCTGTTGTTGACATCTCTCTGTGCTCTGCTGAGAGCTGGTGGGACTGGGAGCTCTGGGCTTGTGGCTGTGGGAGGTGTGGGCTGATGGCCCCCTTGTCCCCGGCAGAGACGGTGACCCCATCTGCCCTGTCCCCCTTCCCTTCAGCTGAGCAGGGGTGGCTCTTGGAAAGCTGTTCCTGACCTTTCTGTCTGTGTGCCCTCAGCTGCCACCAAGTGACACGGTGACATTTCACGTCTTGAATGTCTGAGCAATTTCACAGAGGAAAAAAAACCAGCAGAAGTGAAAGGCTCTGGCTTTCTGTGTCCAACAAATTGGGTCTGTTAACCTGAAACTTCATCTGTTGGCTGGCAGGGCCCTGCTGTGGCCAGCGGCTGGTGGGACGGGGTGGGGAGGAGGAGGGAGCGGTGGTAACACGGGAGTGTGGTGTTTGCTGTGGTTCTGGCAGTGAGTTTCTGGAAGTCTTTTTGGAATAGTTCTGTCATCACAGAATCACAGACTGGTTTGAGTTGGAAGGGAGCTCAGGGCTCACCCAGTGCTAACCCTCTGCCACGGGCAGCAACACCTCTCACCAGACCGGGGTGCCCACAGCCCCATCCAACCTGGCCTTGGACACTTCCAGGGATGCAGCAGCCACAGCCTCCCTGGGCAACCTGTTCCAGGGCCTCAGCAGCCTCACAGGGAGGGATTTCTGCCTCAGATCTCATCTCAATCTCCCCTCTTTTAGCTTGAACTCATCCCCCTTGTCCTAGCACTAGATGCCTTGTAAACAGTCCCTCTACAACTTTCTTGTAGCCCCATCAGGTACTGGAAGCTGCTCTAAAGTCCCCTTGGAGCCTTCCCTTCTCCAGGCTGAACAGCCCCAACTCCCTCAGCCTGTCCTGAAGGAAAGGGATAGGTCCTTGCCCCAGACATGGGCCAGCTGCAAACCAGCCTGGTCGGGCTGGCAGTTGCACTTTCTCTCTCCTCAGCCCGGGCAGCAGAGTCGTTACCCATCCCCATCAATGAGGTGATGCTGTGCACTGGGTAACCCCAGCACACTCAGGTGCCACAGCAAGGCCAACGTACTGGTTCTGCCACAGGAACTGCGGCCCATGCTGGGTGTGGTGGGATGCAGCTCTGGGGCCCTTGGCACGAGCCTGTTGTGTTCACAAAGAGCCCGGGCACTGGTTGCCGACGAGAAGGCAGGTACCGGTGTGACTTGATATGTGGTGGGTGGTGGCACAGGACCTGCTGTTGATGGTGCATTGTAGGGCAGGTGAAGTTCTTGAACCTGAGGGTGTGGGATCCCTGGAACAGGCTGCCCACAGAGGTGCTGGAGCCATGCAAGGTCAGGCTGGATGGGGCTCTGGGCAACCTGGTCTGGTGAGTGATGGTCCTGCTTGTTGTAGAGGGGTTGGACTGGATGGGCTTTGGGGTCCCTTCCAACCCAATACACTCTATGAATCTATGCACCTCTGGGTCCCTCCTGCTCTCCCCATGGAGAGGGAAGAATCTCATGTGCAGGTGGAGATCATTTCTTCTTCTTGAGCGCTGTTGAGGCTTAATGCTGTTTCTCCTTGCTCCAGGAATCCTGGATCCCTGGAGAACTCCCTCCCCTTCTCAACTTTTTAAATTAAGAGAAAGAAAACAAATAAAAAGGACTCTGTGTGGGTGTGTGGGGGAAACCAGCTCCCTGCCAAGCTGACACCACTGCCCTGGGGCTTTGGGGACTCTACCCCAGCCTGGTGAGGCTGGCAGGACTGGAACCAGCTGCTCTCGTGCTCCGTCCTCGTCTCCCCTGGTCCATGGCACGTTGCTGCTGCAGCTCCCTCCATCTGCACTGTCTTCCTCAGCTTCATCTTTCCCCAGCAGAGGTTTTGTCTAAGTCCCCTCTAGGTCCGTTACTGCCCACGTGGTCCTGGTGGCAGCTTGCCGCCTGCGCTGGGGTTTTGCAGGTCTCGCTTGGTTGCTCAGCAGGCTCTGGTGTGGGGTGGCTGCAGGCTCTGGAAGACTCTCCAGTGCTGCTCATATGGAAAACACTCAGTTAACCACAAAGAATGGAGATGGTGCTAAAAAAAAACCCCAAAAAAGGTCATCCGCAGGGGCCTATAGGGTGGGGACATCAGAGCTGCCTCTTAGGACTTCTGCTGGAGTTGTGTGGCTTGAGAAGCTCCTTCCCCTGAGGGAGCTCTTCAAGCAGCAGGGCTGTTGTCCTGCAGACCTCGGGCACTGGGCTGGGTGGTCCCTCCTGCTGGAGCAGCCTTCCTGGGAGCTCTCCACTGACAGCTCCAGTGGCTGACAGCCCTCAGGAGGGCTGATTAGCCCTCTGTTTTAGCCCTTCCCTGTGCATCAGCTGCTGCTTCGGGCATTTTGAAGCAACCCCACAGGAAGGCAGAAAGCAAATCCTGGATCCTCCTGTGTGAACATCTACAGCCACTGGGACAGGACAGGAGCTTCTGCTCTGATGGAGACATGGGTGGCCAGGGTGGCTCCAGCCGGCTGCCAACCTCAAGGGTCTCCAGGAGGGCTCAGGTACATGGTGGACATCTTGCTTAGGTCTTGGCAGGGTGTTGGAGGACTCAAGAAGATGATGGAACATTACCAGCCGCTGCGTGGTGTTTCCTGTGGCCTTGTTTTTCCAGGAGACCTGTAAGCCACAGAAGTACCTTCTAAGGCTACTTGCAGTCTTTTCTGTCCTAACATCACCCAGAAGATCCCCACCACCCTGAGCATCAGGGACACACAGCAAATCCAAGGCCAGGGGCTGTTTTTGAGGCTGAGGTGTCCGAACCCACCCTGGGCTTCGTGCAGACTGAAGCTGGGGCACAGTGGGCAGTGAGTCCTGGCAGCCACAGCCCTGGTGGTCTTGCTGAACAAACCTAACGGGGTGGACAATCCCTCTGTTCAGTTTTTCCAGGTCTGAAGTGCAAGAGGAGTCTTGAACTGTGGAGAGCAGAGCTGAAGCCTTCTGCCCAGGCGCCGGTGCCATTGGATGCGTGTGGCACGTCCTCCTGGCTCCTTGATTTGAGGATTTGATGCATCCTGCTGTTTAAAAATAAATAGCTGGTTATTTTGGGCCAGGGAGGCAAACAAATCAACAGACCAGTGATTTCTTCAATCATCCCGCGTGCTGCATAGGGGAAGAGATTAATAAAATACCTGCCATCCCCAGGAGCTATTTGTTTGAGCCGACGATGATGATGGGTAAAATTGAGTTCCTGCTTATGATGGGTTTGCTCACACTCCTGCGCTCCCTCTCCCAGGCATCACTGGTCCTGACAGTGCTGAGGTGGGAAATGAGGTATTGATCTGCAGTCCAGGTCTGAGCTTCTCCAGCAAGAGTGGCGTGGGGCTCTCCAGCCTTGCAGGACTGGCTTGTGCTCTGAGAATCATGGTCTTTTAGGTGTTTTGGGATCTACCTAGAACCTAGAGTATCCATGGAGTTGCTGTCCTGTGGTTATTGCTTGTTTCTTGGTGAGTTTGAGTCTTTAGGGGCTTTTCAAGGGAAACTACTCATGGTGTGTGCCTGGTGGGGACTGCTGCACGTGGTGCTGGCTGTTGGAGGAAGGATAATCAGGAGCAGGCTTCTTCTGCATGTTTCTGCAGACCATGGCAATGTTTTTCCTATTCAATCCTGAATTATTCTGTCTGTGAAGTGGGCACATGGCAGAACCATTCTTCCTCTGGAGCCCGGAACTCCACTCACTGTCAATCTATGAGATTTCACATGTCAACCATGAGCTTGGGAAGACCAGGCTTCCCTTGGGCCACGGATGACTTGCTCAGAGAAGCAGCCAGCATTACCTGGCTCCTTAGGGCTGTGGGCTGCTCTGTGTTTGCCCTGCAAAGGTCATCCAGAGAAGCCCATTTGACTTCTGACATCATGGGAGCATCCAGCCTTACTGGGTTGTAGAGATCACAGCCTAGAAAGGCTGATGGCTCATCCTTGCCTCTGGGTCTCATCAGATCAAACCCCCATGGGCAGACAGGGAGTGGTCTCCTCTCCCCAGCCCCTGTGATCAGTGACATCTCCTTCTGCTTTGCAGCAAAGACCTCCCACAGCTCCTTGCAGTTTTGGGGAGCTGCCATCCAGCTGCTGTTGTTGGGTCTCCCCAAAACTTTCCTCCTGGAATATTTCGGGATGGTGGGGATGGTGCAGGATCTCACATCCAGAGAGATGGAGGGTTTGTCCAGCTGGGAAATGGAGCTACCCCACATGCATGGGTGTGGAGGCCCAAGGCAAGGCTGAGTGGGTGAACACTCATCCTCCAGCTCCAGTGGGTGAACACTCATCCTCCAGCTCCAGTGGGTGAACACTCATCCTCCAGCTCCAGTGGGTGAACACTCATCCTCCAGCTCCAGTGGACAGAGCTCTTTGTGGGTAAAAACCTTTTCTCCCTTGCCCCTGGTTTGGGGAATGCCCCATCCCAACCCTGGTCCACGGGAGCCCTTTTGGCATCAGGGAGTCTGAAGGCAGTGTTTGCCATTCTATGTTTTGGGGATTTTTGTGATGAATATTCTCCTCCCCCACAAAACACCCCTCTTCAGGCTGCTTTCATGTTCAAAGCAAGAGGAACACAGTTCCTCCTACTAACAAACCTTTGCTGGTTGCCCCAGCTCACGGGTGGGTGTGGAAAGCAGGTTGGGTTTCGGCAGGGCTTTGGAAGGAAGGAGGGGGAAAGTCCCATCTGAGTTTGCTGTTGCTGTAAGAGCTGGAGGCTCTGTGGCTGGAGTTAAATGGGGAGTGTTGCCATAAGGTGGTGTGAAGTGGCCCTTGGGCTGTGTTCCACAGTGGTGGATGAAGCTCCCAACCCACTTACTGGGTGGCTCATGGCTCCCATCATGGCACCAGTGAATATTTACACCACGAGGTGCTCTGTGTTCAGAGCATTTAAATTGAGTAAGAGTGCACGCTGTGTTTTGATGGTGCTGGTGTGGAGGTCCTGGATGGGAGGACCCACGGCCAGTGGTGTCTCACCGCGGTGAGGTAGTGGCTGCCCCTGTCCAGCTGGGTTTGATGGTCTGGGTTCTGTTCCTGGCTTTGTGCATCCTGCACCCTCTTTGCCAGCAGAGCCCCACATGGTCTTTGCAGTGAACAAATAGTCTGCAACGATGGCAGATGAACTAACCATGATCTTATGGTCCTATGAACCCTTGGAGAACAGAGAGATGATCTGGTTCATGCTGGATGCAAGCGATGGGTTGAACCTCAGTCTTGTCCCTAGGCTCTAGGTGTCTCTTCATCTCAGGGAGGTGGATCTGAGGCTGGACCATGCCCAGGGGCCTTCCCTAAGGGGCTGGGAAGAGCCAACCTCCCCTTGAAGAGGGTTTGCGTAGCGTGTCCGTGCTGCTGTGTGGGGACCTCACCACGGACGTTCTCGACGGCGCTGAGTGGCCGCCCCTGCGCGCGGCTCCTGGCACACCGAGGACAAATGGAATAAACACGCTCGATTGCTTAAACACTTGTTTTTCAAATGAGCAGGAGCTTTTTGATATTAAACTACGAGGATGCGCTGCTGGGAAACACTTCAGCAAGTTGGGTTGTTTGACTTCCTGGTGCTACTTTTCCAGAGTGATTCCTGATTTAAAAACCAAATGCCAAGTGCAGGCCAGGTTGGAGGTTTAATCCAGCAAAAGATGCTGATGAGAAGGAGCTGCACTGCTTGGAGTTGTGGGGCTTGGTTTGGACTTGATGATCTGAAAGGTCTTTTCCAATCAAAGAGGTTCTGTGATGACAGGCAAAGTGCTGGAGGAAAGGAGCTGTGAGCAGCTCATGAGGGGCTCCATGGCTCCATGGATGGCCACAGCTCCTCGGGAGAAGTTTCAGTGATTCATAGATTCACAGATCACCAGGTTGGAAGGGACCTCAAGGACCATCCAGCCCAACCTCTCCAGCTAAGAACAGAGTTGAAATTCAATGTCGCAGCAGCCTGTCCAGCTGGGTCTGAAAACTATCCAGTGTGGGGCAATTGACCCCTTCCCCTGGGAGATGATTCCAGGGGTTAATTGTTCTGAGGGGGAAGAGTTTCCCTCTGGTCTCCAATGGGAGTCTCCCCAGCAGTAACTCAGACCCAACGACCCCCTTGTCTTTTCCATCTGACTCCTTGTGAAAATGAAGTCACCGTCTTCTTGGCAGCCACCCTGTGGGTGCTGGGACCTGAGAATAAGGTCCCCCTGAGCCTTCTCTTCCCATGGGTGAACAAACCCAGCTCTCTCCATGTGGTAGGGCTTCCAGCCCTCTGATCATCCTTGTGGCCCTGAGGTCCACGAATTGTTGAAATGTTGAAAACTCTTGGAAGGTGTTTGTGGGTGCTGTGTACTGGAGTGTCATAGAATCATTAGGGATTGGAAGGGACCTCAAAAGATCATCCAGTCCAATCCCCTGACACAGCAGGATCACCTAGACTGTGTCACACAGGAACACATCCGGGTGAGTCTTAAACATTTCCAGTGAAGAAGACTCCACAACTTCCCTGGGCAGCCTGTTCCAGTGCTCCACCACCCTCACTGTGAAGAAGTTCCTTCTCATATTGATGTGGAACCTCCTATCATGGTCTGTGCGCTCACAGGGTCGTGGATTTGCACTGAGCTGGGCTTGGGGACCAACTGGGCTTGGGATTGGCATCCTCCCCTCCGTGCGTGTCCTGGTGGATGACCCTGCGCTGAGCTCTTCCCCGCCTGTGCCTCTGGTTTTGTTTCTGCTCTTTGATCTCTGCTGTGTTTAGATGGCAAAGAGACAGCCCGGCGTGAGGGTTACAGCTTGTTCAGCACTACAGCAGGAGGGGGGGCTGGATGCTGCTCTAGTAGTCACCAAGATTGCTAAGCAGCATCTCTGCGAAGGCAAAGTGCAGCCAGAGCGACGCTAATGCTTCAGGCTGACCTTGCTCGAAGCATGTGGAGGTTTTGCTCTTTCCACAGGCTCGTGATCGTGCCCTTGAAACAGCATCTGCCTCGAACCCCACCCCAGTATTGGGGCAGGGGTCCCCATCAGGGTGTGCTCCTGCCCCACTGCTTGCTTTTGGCATCTCTCTGGGCTTGAGGGAACGTGAATGATTCTGGGATTCATCCAGGCAGTTGGTTGGGGGAGCCCCAGGGGAGGACCGGGGGCTGGCCCTGCTCTGTCTGTCTCTGCATGGACCACAGGCCACATCCTTAATTTTGTGATGAGTGGGTGATCTCGCATGAGCACAGCTCCAGCTCTGCTGCAGGGGGCCCTGCGTGGCCACAGGGTTGGGGCTTCTCCACCACCCATGATGGGGAAAGGAGTTGGGGAATCAGGAAAGGCTGAGGGAGCTGGGTCTCTTGACCTTGGAGGAGACTGAGGGGTGACCTCATTAATGTCTATAAATATGTGAGGGGTGGGTGTCAGGAGGATGGAGCCAGGCTCTGCTCAGTGTCATCTAGTGATAGGACAAGGGACAGTGGGTGTGAGCTGGAACACAGGAGGTTCCACATCAATCTGAGAAGGACCAGTGGAAGTGACGAGCCCTGGAAGGGGCTGTCCAGGGGGGTTGTGGAGTCTCCTTCTCTGGAGACATTTCAAACCCACCTGGATGTGTTCCTGTGTGACTTAGTCTAGGTGATGCTGCTGTGTCAGGGGGATTTGACTGGATGATCTTTTAAGGTCCCTTCCAATCCCTAATGATTCTATGATCCTGCTGGGTCAGGGGGATTGGACTGGATGATCTTTTGAGGTCCCTTCCAATCCCTAATGTTCTGTGAGCCTGTGCATCTGTGAAGGTAGATGCTGCTCCATACCCTGGCTCCGTACCCTCTTCCTAAAAGCTCAACCAGCAGTGGGGTTTCTTTACATATTAAAGGTTTAATAAATGGGATTAAATACTGTGAAACTTCAGGTGATTAAATGTGGAAGCAGATGGAAGAAACCTGTGAAGCATCTTCTGCAGGAAACGAATAGGCTCCTTGCCTCCTTATCTTAATGATTTTCATAATTTAGCTGAATGCAGAGATAATGGATGTGAGGAACCTTACTGGAGCTAACTTTAGACTTAATGGGCCGCTTGCTGGGGAGCGGGGTGGAGTAGGTGCGATCGATGCGCTCGAGGAGGGAGATGGGAGCAAGAGAAGCCGATGCAAACAGAGAAGACTCTGGAGTGGCTGCACGTCCGTGCTGAGTGCTCCCTCCTTCCCACCTGGAATTAACCTCGGAAATCATCTTCCAGGGCCCACGTGATTTCCCCCAGCTCGGGCACGCTGGTGCTGCCAGCGGGTTTTGCCTTCCCCTACAACCTCTGACCCTCCCTGGGACGAGGGAGCCGCAAAGCCGGGATCATCTGCGTTAATCTGGTCTCATTGAGGCGGGATCAGTGAAACCACCTCGCAGATTCACTGTATTATGGAGCAGATTGAGGGACTTAGAGAGCAAATTTAATAAATATCATTTTGATATGACTTGGCGGAAAAAACCCCTCTGCCGAGCGGATGATGTTGGGGCGCCCCTTGAAGGGTGGGTAGCAGGGACGTGGTGAATTTGGAGAGCTGGGGGACAGGGGATAGGGGTGCACAGGAGGAAAGGACGTGCCCTGGGGCTGGCCAGGGTCAGGTGGGGCTGAGGGTGTTTGGTGAAGGGGGAAGTGTGGGTGTTTGCTGAGGGATGGAGGTCGGACTCACGTTGGTTCACGCTGGTTCCTAGGCTCCACCAGCAGTTTGCACAACCAGGACACGCAGGGCTGGTGTCGGAGCAGGTGCTGAGGCTGAGCCGGGGCATGGACCTGTGTCAGCACAGTGATGGCTGCCCCTGCTGCAGAGCCAGACTGACCCCTGGGCACTGGGGGGCCAAGCCAGCACCTCTCCCTGAGCACCGTGGGCAGTGCAGAGAGTGGCTTCAGAGGGCTGGCAGAGCTGGGGCTGGATTTGCAGGCGGCCATTTGGGATCAACAGAGAGGGTCTGGGGGCTCCTCAGCTCCAGGAGTGGGGGATTGGGGGTCCTGTGGTGCCTTCGTTCTCAGGGCTCCCTGGAATCTTTGAGCTGGGATGGCTGAAGCTTTGTTGGGGTCTTTCTAGTGGAAAAAGCAGAGCTGCTCTAGCAGGCCAAGGGCATGATTAGGGGGATGGATGTGATGTGGATGCAGGGATGTCACCGGGCAGGAAGCAGGTTCTGTGCTTACCAAGCTCCTGCTCGCAGCTGGCATCTTGCTGGGCTGCAAGTGGCTCCTGTCTGGGGGCCCAAGGAAAGCTCCAGCCCTGTGGAGTGAAGGGAGAGCAATTGCAAAGGGGAGCCCTATGATGTGTCTTTGAGGGATGGTTTGGCTGTGCCACTGTGTGGGGACGGGTGCTGCTGCCCACCAGCTCTTGTGGGAAGCGTTCCCTGATGGTTCTGCCCGTCCCGCGCCTGCGCCGGTGACCCGCAGCGGAAGGTGCAACGCTCGCAGCCACCAGGCAGCCAAGGGGGCTGGTCCGTCTTTGTCCCTGGCAGGACCCCCTGCCTGCTGGAAAAACACTTGGGTTAGGAGAAATGTGTGACCTCTTGCTAACCCCCTTCCCCTCTCACTCTGCAAGAAGTTAAAAAGAAAGGAAAAAAAAGAAGAAGAAGGAGGGAGAAAAAGGGGGCAAAAAACCCCAGAAGAGACAAACCCCACACTGTGGCCAATCCATGGAGGGCGAGAGCCGGGGACCGTATCATTAAAATGCTAAAAATGAACGTGCTGAAAACAGACACAATTGGGTATTTAAAGCTCTGAATGAAAAGAGTGTGTGTTAGCCGCCGTGCGAGAGCCGGTCTCCCAGAGCCCCTGGAAAATATGTGGTCAAGCCCGCACCATTAACTTTTTGTTTCTGGTTTGTAAAGTAGCTGTGAAATCCCACTGGGGGGGACACAATGAGGACCCCACGTTCCTGCCAGGCTGAGGAGGACACTGGTGCCCTGCCAGAGGGGTGGCTTTGCCAGTCGCTGGATGTACAAGGGACAGCAGCTTGAGCACCGCCCCCCCACCCTGAGCCTTTGGCTGTCCTGAGGGATCTTTATCCCAAAATGCTGCTCTTGGCACTGGGACTCATAGACTCAAAGAGTGTGTTGGGTGGGAAGGAACCTCCAAAGGGCATCCAGTCCAACCACTCTACGACAAGCAGGACCAGCACTCTCCAGACCAGGTTGCCCAGAGCCCCATCCAGCCTGACCTTGCATGGCTCCAGGGATGGCACCTCCACCCTGTCTCTGGGCAGCCTGTTCCAGGCATCCCCCATCCTCAGATTCAAGAGCTTTTTCCTCCTGTCCAGCCTCAATCTGCCCTTTTCCAGCTACAAACCATGACCCCTTGTCCCAACCTTCATTCTCCCTGCCATAACTTTTGTGGCCTCCAGTGTCACCTGGGATCCCTCTACCACCTCTGCTTCAGACCGGGTGGGATTTGAACCAGCTGGTCCCTCTTTACTGAAATGTGGAGTTGGTGGATGGAGCGACAGAGCAGGAGGTACAACCCAGAGTGGGAGCTGCTTCAGTCCTATAGAATCATAGAGTCATTAGGGATTGGAAGGGACCTTGAAAGATCATCCAGTCCAATCCCCCTGCCACAGCAGGATCACCCGGACCAAGTCATAGAATTAGTCAGGGTTAGAAGGGACCACAAGATCATCCAGTTCCAACTCCAGCTCCAGTTCCTGCCCCAAACTGACCACAGAAGGGCTCCTGGGTGAATCAGCGCTCAGCCACTCCACGGCTGTTGCATCATTTGTTTGCAGCTTCTTAAAAGCTGGGCAACTCAGGCTACCAGCCCAGGTTCCCCCGGGCTGTCCTGGGAGACATGAGGTCCTCCAGCGGTTTATGGTGTCTCCTTTATGTGGAAAAGTGGATCACTACTGCCAGGACGTGGGTTTGCTGCATCCCAGCTCACCCCCACGCGGAGGTTGTGGCCCGTGTGGAGCTGCGGGTCTGTGCCGGCCACCATGGCCGCGCAGGAGGGCCAGGCTGCGAGCAGGAGAGTTATTCCTGGCTGTACGTGAGGTTCCTTCGAGCGAGCGTGCAGAGCGATCCGCGGGGGTGCAAAATGCCCCTAAAACATCTCCTAGGGCAAGTACGAGCTGCCAGGCTGGGCTGCGCTCCAGCAGGCAGGAACAGATGAATCAGATGCTTAATGGTAGAAATCAAATCTCTCCAAGTATTAAAAACAACCCGGCCCCAGCGCGCTCCGCTCTGCCATCCGGGGAGCCCCAACCAAAGGCAACCAAAAGGGGTTTTTAAACCAAACTGGGATTTTTACTTTTTGTCTTGGATGGGGGAAGGGGTGGCTCCCCTCCCGCCCTCCCTATCTCTTGGCTGCCAGCCTCTCCGAAGGGGAAGTTTCCCCCCCTCTGCCTCCCGCGGTCTCGGATGTCAGGTTGGCAAGAAAAATC
Source organism: Rhinopomastus cyanomelas (assembly GCA_013400115.1). Classification (NCBI taxonomy): domain Eukaryota; kingdom Metazoa; phylum Chordata; class Aves; order Bucerotiformes; family Rhinopomastidae; genus Rhinopomastus; species Rhinopomastus cyanomelas. Next base: position 363,910 of record VXBP01001095.1, on the reverse strand, counting down.
CCATCTGCTTTCAATCTGGATCCTCACTTCCATCCACCCAGCCTCGTTCTCCTCCCCGCTCCCAGCCCCCCCGAGTTGGCGTGTGCGCGCCAGGCCGGCCTCGGCGACGCTGCTTTTTTTTTGCTTTCTCCTCTATTATTTTTTTTTTCTCCTTCTAAAAATGTATGTGGCCTCTTTTGCCCCCCACATCTCCCCCCCGACTGCTCCCCGCCTCTCCCTTTCTCCCAGGCACATGCTCCAGCGCAGCCCTTCTCCACGCTGGAGCCTGCCAAGAGCCCCTCTGCACGCTCGGCCCCGCTCACGGTCGCTGGCTCCGACAATTCCCAAATGACCTGAAGAGCTTTTTTTTTTTTTTGCAACCCTCAGCCTTCCCCCCCTAAAAAAATTCAAAAAATTACAAAAAAACCCTAAAAAGGCCAAATCTCTCGCTCTGATTGGAAAAAACAAAACCAAAACATACAGGACCCAAAGGGGAAGGGAAGGAATTCTGTTGTCGAGCTTTTTGCGATTGAGGGGAGATTGTTTGGATCCAGCGTCCTGGTGGGATTTGGAAAAGAGTGAGCACAGAGTGTTTTGTTCCTGCCCAGAGATAACAGGGCTGCTCTGAAATCCTGTCGGGAGTCACAGAATCACAGAACATCAGGGACTGGAAGGGACCTCGACAGATCATCCAGTCCAGTCCCCCAGCCTGAGCAGGATCCGACACCCTGACCTCCCTCTGAAGAAACCCTCTTGTTGAAATCCCCTCTTGCCTTCGCTGTCCTCGCGCTGGGTTATGTCTTATTGAAACGATAAAGTCCTCGGGCTAGGAATTACCTTCTCTCTTTACAGATGGCTGTGAGAGCTCTGCATGGCTGCGGAGCTGCATGAAAAATAGATGAAGAAGGTTGTGGCTTTTGTTGTTGGGTTGGGTTTTGTTTGAGGTGTTTGGAGGTGAGAGTTCATCTGATCCCAGTGCAGCGATGGCCCCGTGAGTGCTGCTGGGGTTTGCGTAGCTCCCAGATCTCAGGGTGGGGGGGACTTGTCCCCGCTGCACCCCGTGGGACCACTCAGAGCTGCTCCAGATGGGTTTTGGGGGCTCAGAAGAAGTCCCAGCTCCTGCTTGGGTGGGATCTGCTGTGGGAAGAGCCTGGGTGGTGCTGGCTGAGGGATGGGGTGTGGGTGATACTGGGGTGCCTCAGTTTGCCCTTTGGCAAGCACTGCCAGCAAGAGGCTGTGGGACATCCCTGTAGGGACCAGTTAGTGGTGGTGTGTCTGGGGGAGCAGTGGGGAGAGAGACCTCAGCTTTTTGTTTTGGGAAGGACTGTGTGAGCTGTAGGGATGGGGCTGATTGTGAGGGGACCCAAAGGGACCAGTAGCTGGGGTGAACCTCAA
>VXBP01001095.1:255220-362433 GCA_013400115.1 Rhinopomastus cyanomelas | reverse complement strand
CCCGCTCCCGCCTCCCTCAGCCGGTCCCGGCGGCTCCTGGCGGGGTCGCGGTGCCCGTGGGCGCCGGTGCCCTCCCGGTAAGTGCCTGCCCTTACCCCTGCCGTCCCCTGCAGCCCCTCCGGCCCCGCAGCGAGACCCGAGGCAGCCGGTTTGATTAAGGTTTGAATTTTCAGGGCCGTTTCGAAGGAGAATCCNCACGCTGGAGCCTGCCAAGAGCCCCTCTGCACGCTCGGCCCCGCTCACGGTCGCTGGCTCCGACAATTCCCAAATGACCTGAAGAGCTTTTTTTTTTTTTTGCAACCCTCAGCCTTCCCCCCCTAAAAAAATTCAAAAAATTACAAAAAAACCCTAAAAAGGCCAAATCTCTCGCTCTGATTGGAAAAAACAAAACCAAAACATACAGGACCCAAAGGGGAAGGGAAGGAATTCTGTTGTCGAGCTTTTTGCGATTGAGGGGAGATTGTTTGGATCCAGCGTCCTGGTGGGATTTGGAAAAGAGTGAGCACAGAGTGTTTTGTTCCTGCCCAGAGATAACAGGGCTGCTCCGAAATCCTGTCGGGAGTCACAGAATCACAGAACATCAGGGACTGGAAGGGACCTCGACAGATCATCCAGTCCAGTCCCCCAGCCTGAGCAGGATCCGACACCCTGACCTCCCTCTGAAGAAACCCTCTTGTTGAAATCCCCTCTTGCCTTCGCTGTCCTCGCGCTGGGTTATGTCTTATTGAAACGATAAAGTCCTCGGGCTAGGAATTACCTTCTCTCTTTACAGATGGCTGTGAGAGCTCTGCATGGCTGCGGAGCTGCATGAAAAATAGATGAAGAAGGTTGTGGCTTTTGTTGTTGGGTTGGGTTTTGTTTGAGGTGTTTGGAGGTGAGAGTTCATCTGATCCCAGTGCAGCGATGGCCCCGTGAGTGCTGCTGGGGTTTGCGTAGCTCCCAGATCTCAGGGTGGGGGGGACTTGTCCCCGCTGCACCCCGTGGGACCACTCAGAGCTGCTCCAGATGGGTTTTGGGGGCTCAGAAGAAGTCCCAGCTCCTGCTTGGGTGGGATCTGCTGTGGGAAGAGCCTGGGTGGTGCTGGCTGAGGGATGGGGTGTGGGTGATACTGGGGTGCCTCAGTTTGCCCTTTGGCAAGCACTGCCAGCAAGAGGCTGTGGGACATCCCTGTAGGGACCAGTTAGTGGTGGTGTGTCTGGGGGAGCAGTGGGGAGAGAGACCTCAGCTTTTTGTTTTGGGAAGGACTGCGTGAGCTGTAGGGATGGGGCTGAGTGTGAGGGGACCCAAAGGGACCAGTAGCTGGGGTGAACCTCAATGGGCCAGGTTTGGGGATGATGGACCCCAAATTCCCAGTATGGGAAGATGAACCCCAGAGTGCCCAGTATGGGGTGGGGTGATTGACCCCAAAGAAGCCAGTATTGAGAGATGGATCCCAAAGGGCCAGGTTTGGGGGTGTGTGTGTGAACATCAAGTCCAAGTATGGGAGGATGGATCCCAAAGTGCGCAGAATGGTGGGAGAAGAACCACAAAGGAACCATTTTGGGGGGACGGACCGCAGAGTACCCAGTATGTGGTGTGATGGACCCCAAACAGCCTGGCCCGGGGGGATCAGACCCCAAAGGCTTTCAAGGGGAGGCTCGGGGAGCCCCTGACTGGCCAGGCCGGGGAGCTCCAGGGCCCGGCAGGACGGGGGGTACCCCGAGCGCCAGGCACCGCGGGCAGAGCCGGGCCCGCAGAGGGGGAACCAGAGCAGGGCCCTGAGGCTGCAGCGCCGNGCCCTGCTCCGTCCCGCTCGCCCCTTCCTCAGGGCCGCGGGGGCCTCCCGGCGCCGTTTGCGGGACGGGGGGCCGTGGGGGGACGGTCAGAGGGTACCAGGGTGGTACTGGGAGGGTGATGGGGGGACCCCGTGGAACAGCGATAACACCCCGGGTCTGTGCAAGCCCCTGCGAGCTGGGGAGCGAGGGATAGCGGTGCTCTGATGGGAGGTGGAGTGCGGGTGTTGCGGACTAGGGAATGGGGGACCTCCTCCGCCTTCTCCCCCTTATTCTTCCCCTTTTCCCTCCCTCCAGTGGCTGCCGGCAGCGTTTTGCTGCACAACGAGACCAAGTGTAACCCCCCCCCCAACTCCCCCCATCACCCGCCACGTTAGAGCTGGAAGAACCCCCCTCTCCCAGCACAAAGGGCTCTGCGGCTCATCCTCTACCTCCAGTTTTACCCCTTTACTACGTGGTGCTTGGGGGTTTTTGTCATGCTGGAAACGCTGTTGATTATTTAATGAGCAGAAGGCAGCCCAGGGCCGCAGCTCGGGGCAGTTTGTGGGGTCTGAGTAAGGTCCAGGGTTTGTTCTGTGTAAACACGGTCCCAGCCTTCGCGTGGAGCTCGCTGGTTTTTATACGGCTCTTTTGCTTTGCCATTATCTGCCTCGAGCTCAAGATGCAGATTTGTCCAAACTGTGTAATTTTAGAAACATAAGAAGTGGAAAAAACGGCTCATTTTGGTGCGGGAGCTGGGGAGCTGGAACTTTCCTGAGGAACGGCCGTATTTTATCCCTTTATGATTTCCTTCTCACTCTGGCAAAGGCAAAACCACTTTTATGTTGCAGGTAACTTTTACGTCAAGGCTCTAACTTTGAATTCGCAGCAGTTGGTCTGACTTGAGGCAGTTAAGGAAATGCTCAAAATGAAATTTAAATTTATATTGTTCGTTGGCAGAGAACTCTCCGGCAGTTAAGGGGAAAAATGTGAGGATTGAGCTGATCATTGCTGTATGCAAAGAGCAGTTTCCAACATTAACATTATGGTTCCTCTCCTTCAAAAAAGAGACGAGGATTCTCCAGCCTGTGCTTTGTATAGCTGCATCTCGCTATCCCTTCATTTCCCTTTTCCTGAGAACGTCACTTAGCGGAGGAGAAACCACAAATCCAAGCGCTCTGGGATCGCCACACACACAAACCAGAGGAACATCTGCTGATGTTCCTTTCTGAGAAGAACGAACCACCTGCACTGAGAAAGTTTTCTCTGCCAAACTAGCTGGGTGTTGGTGGGGTGCAGGTCTGCTGGCTGTCCCACACTGGCTGCAGAGGTGCCTCTCAGCCCTGGGATTTTCCAAGGCCGATATTTATTTACAGACTTACACTATTGGTTGGGGTTTGTTTGGGGTTGTTTTGGTGGTGGTTTTTTTCCACCAAAAAGGAGGAAGTGAAAAAATCTGCATTTGAGCTAATTGAGCTATTTTAACAGTTCTTCATCATTTGCATTTTCTCTAACTTAACGAGCGTCTGCAGTTGATTGGTGCCTTTCAGGCCTCCCTTTCGCTTGTTGCGGAGGAGTGCAGTGGGATGTGGGATTGGAGATGGTGAGTAAGGCTCAGCTCTGGCTAAGCGAGATGGTCCTGCATCTGGGACTGAGCATGGCACTTCCCACTTTCACTTGTCATCCCTGGAGTAAAAACCATAACACTCACCATCCTTCCAGGCTACTGCTCTCAGAAACTGCCTCGTAGAAGGGAAGGTCATTTCGGAATGTGGTGTTGATCCGTAGTGCAGAGAGAGGTGAATCGCCTCCAGGAGAAGTGTAGATGCTTGTTCCAAATCTTTGTGCTTGTCAGAGAGGGAATGAAGAAGTAGGGCTCCTGCTCAGAGCTCCAGTCACTCTGCAGCCAAAAGGCAAAGCAGAGATTTTTCAAAGGTGCTGAAACCAGAGAAGGCCCCAATTGTGCTTTGGACTGGGAAGAGATGGTATCGCTTTTGGAGGGAGGTGGAGGTATCAAAATAAACTGGAGGCTCAGTGTGCAGAGAGTGAATTTAGCATTAGGTACTAAATTCCTGCAGAGGTGACAGTTGCAGCAGGTATATGAGGAAATCCCTCATTACCCTGCAGAGCTGGAAAAGCAGGATATGGTGTTTTATTATGTTTCTTAACCTTGATCACAGCGAGTTTCAAACACCCTTTTTGCCCTCACCGTTGAATCTGGCCTGTGGGTACAGATTCTTGTAAGGCAAAGCTATTTCACTAGATTTAATCTCTAAGGAGCGTGCCAGAAAAACAGCCTTGGGGAAATGGCAATCTGCTGGCTTCCTTGTCTGTAAAATGGGAATAGCGATGCGTAACTTCTTTCTGTAAAGTCTTTTAGGGTCGGCCAGTGAGAAGCCCTGAAGTGCCACGAGTTGAATTGCTCAGCCAAAAAGAGATCAGGCAGAAGCAGGAGCGAGGTTTGCCCAGGCTCCTGTGGCAGGTCGGCAGTGATGCCAGGAATAGACCTAGTATCTCCGATTTCTGCTCAAACGTCCCTGTCTGCTGCGCGTGGGCACAGGCCAGAAAAGAGCAGCAGCGCCGGCATCACCCAGCTACATGTGAGGGAGAAAATTGAGGTTGAACGATCCCATCCTCAGTGCCTTTTGAAGGGCCGCCCTGTGGTGCCAGGTGTAGGAGTGACGAGTTGTCTGACACTGGTCTGCAAAGAGCTGGATTGAAGCCACTTACTCGTTTTGTGCTGGCTCATGTGCAGCCCTTGAGTAGCAACCAGAGTGGAGATGCTGCTCACCTGGGTGGAACCTTTAACCAGTCACCTGCAGATGAAAGGCGCTGGATCCCATTACTACCACACCCCGCCCCCTCCAAGCTGTCCTCTGTTTGAAGGGGGTTTTGAACCCCAGGTGTATTTTATTCCCGTGCAGAGCTTGGCTGTAGGGCTTGGCTGTGGGACTCAGCAGGGCTCGCAGTGTGTCCTGTGGCACTGGGAAGGCGTAGTTGTGCTAAACTGGAATCTATTTCATGCTGCATTTGCTTGTGCGAAGGGTGAACTGGTAAAATTAGGTACCGTGGAAGGTGTGAGACGCCCATGTTTGTTCACATGCTGATGGTGGGAAAACATCTGCTGGAAGCTCTCTTTGAAGGAGCAGCCGCCTTTCCAGAACGATTTTGTAGGAGTAATAACTGTTGCGGTAGGTGAAACCTCCTGAATCAGGAGGCACCTGGGAGCTGTGAACGTGCAAGGGCTGATGTAGGGATGGAGATCTACCAAAGTCACTCCTACAACACCGTATGGCTGTTCCGGAGTGACTGCCGCCTGCGTTTTGAGTGAGCCTGGGTGAATTGGGGTTTTCAAAGAAGCCACTCTGCCCTCCCTTTCTATTTCCAGGTACCTCCTTTATGGCTTTGCATGGGTGTGTTTCCATTTCCCCCATTAGCACTCTTATTAGCACTTAGTGCTGCATAACATCTTCACTGAAGTGTGTGCAGAGGGAAGTTTTAGCCCTAGTAGGGTTTCAGTCGTGTTCTGCATTTTGGCTATAACGATCCCAGGCAGAACTATAGGCTGGGAATGGAGTTCTTAGAAAGTTCTCAGGTGGAGAGAGACTTGGGGGTGTTAGTGGACAGCAAACCTAACATGAGTCAGCAGTGTGCCCAGGCGGCCAAGAGGGCCAATGGCATCCTGGCCTGCATCAGGAATGGTGTGGCCAGCAGGTGAAGGGAGATTATCCTTCCACTGTATTCGGCACTGGTTAGACCACACCTGAGTATTGTGTTCAGTTCTGGGCCCCTCAGTTTAAGAAAGATGTCGAGGTGCTGGAACGAGTCCAGAGAAGGGCAACTAGAATGGTAAAGGGGCTGGAAGATAAGTCCTGTGAGGAGAGGCTGAGGGAGCTGGGTTTGTTCAGTCTGGAAAAGAGGAGGCTCAGGGGTGACCTTATCACTGTCTATAACTATCTGAAAGGTGGTCGTAGTCAGGCAGGGGTCGGTCTTTTCTCCTTGGCCACTGGAGACAGGACAAGAGGTCATAGTCTTAAACTCCATCAGGGGAGGTTTAGACTTGACGAGGAGAGGCTGAGGGAGGTGGGTCTCTTTAGCTTGGAGGAGACTGAGGGGTGACCTCATTAATGTCTACAAATATTTGAGGAGTGGGTGTCGGGAGGATGGAGCTGAGCTATTCTCAGTGTCATACAGTGATAGGACAAGGGGCAATGGTTGTAAGCTGGAACATAGAAGGTTCCACATCAACTTGAGAAGGAACCTCTTCCCAGTGAGGGTGACGGAGCACTGGAACAGGTTGCCCAGGGGGGTTGTGGAGTCTCCTTCACTGGAGATGTTTAAGACCCGCCTGGATGTGTTCCTGTGTGACTTGGTCTGGGTGATCCTGCAGCGTCAGGGGGATTGGACTAGATGATGTTTCAAGGTCCCTTCCAATCCATAATGATTCTATGAATGAGTGATCCAGTTTTGGAATGGGCTACCCACAGAGGTACTTGAGTCGCCGTCCCTGGAGGTATTGAAGGTCAGGCTGGATGAGGTGCTGAGTGGCATGATCTAGATGTTAGACGTTAGGTTAACTTAGTTTATTTGGATTTAGGTTGGACTGGATGATCTTTAAGGTCTTTTCCAACCTTATTACTGTGATACTGTGACTTCCCTGCTAATTTTGACTCGCTGTCTGTTTACGATGAGGCAGTGTCGGGCAGCTGAGGGATTTGAGGGGCAGCCTCCTGTTTATGGGAATCCTTGAATTACGGTTGGGCGTAATGTGATGCCTCTTCTTGCCGTTGGTTCTCTATTACAAACAGATTTTCTGATAATGGTACCTGCACCATTCAAATGGGATCATTACTATAATAGCAGCCAGTATTGTTATGGAAGCGCTGTCTGGAATTTATGTAGGATCGTTATAATGACGGGAGTAATCCCATAAATAAAACCATGCTGTACCAGCAGCACTAAACCGGGGTGTCATGGGGAAAGAGACTGTTCCCGTTTGCCCTGAACCTCCTGAGGGTTTAAGTAGGAGTGTGGGTGGCTGGGGGAGAGGACAGGGTGCAGGGATGCTTAGGGGTGAGGGGGTTGGAAGAGGGGAGATGCTCACTGTGTGGTGCCCCTACAAATGGGACTGGACTCCATCAGCTGGAGCCATTTCAAAAAGCCATCCAGGGAGGTCATTGCAATTAATTAGTTGTAGAGATGGGGGTTGCTCTGTTCACTGGGGCGTTGGGGTCTGCTCTTGCTCTGGCTCCATTAACACTTGGGGGGTTGTTCAGGGATGGATTTGAGGCAGGGTTTTTGCATGCACAGCCTGTCCCCGCAGCCCGCTGTCGGGATGCTCTGTGCCTGCCAGCACGTTGCTTCTCCCCCTCTCTCTGCGGGAAATGTGGGAAAGCTTGAAATTGCATTTGTGAAGTCAGGATGGGGGTTGAGACTGTAAAGTGCCCAGTGGGACTTGACAGAGGAAGCTGCTGTGAGCAGCGAGCCCTAATACCGGAAGCAATAGCACCAGGCTCCCCCTGAACAGGAGGAAGAGGGAAGGAAAGGTAAACCACCAGTGATCTGAAAAGTTACTGGGGATGTGGAACAGAGATTATCCCCCCTCTGCTTTTCTTTCTGCGAGCAAATCCCTGGAGCTGGGGGTGTTGTCTTAAAGGCCAGCCTCGCAGCCGGGTTTAGCAAATGCAGATAATCCAGATGGCTAATCTGGAGCGAGGTTTGGCTAGCAAAACCCTTCTGGCAGGCGGGGAGGAGGATGCCGGGAAGCGCTTTGCAACAGTCGTGTTTAAACAAAGTCACTGCTAATGTAGCTCCAGCCGGGGTGTGGAGGAGGCACAGATGTCGTGCTTGGGGTTTGATTTTTTATCATTAAATAAAATCCCTTTTCTTTTCCATTAGTGACCCCTGTTTGAAATCCCTGCTCCAAGAGGGATGGGTGTAACCCCTTGAAAGGCTCCGATGTGGTTTGAGTTTTGTCACCATGTTGTCCCCAGTGAGGGCTGTGGCCCCTCTCCATCCCACTTGTGCCCAGTAGCAGAAGGATACTGGACTGCACTGGCGAGTTGTTGCGCTTTGAACTCACTTTTTGCCCAGGGGCCCAGTGGGACAGGGGTGATGGGGTGACTGGTTTTTGATGCTTGGTGCTGCCTTTGTCAGTGGACATCTGGTGCCAGGATTGCTGCTGTCAGGGCTGGGGGGTGGGCTGTAGGGCCAGGGAATTTGATGGATTAATGTGGTTGGAGGGCTGGGGGAGGGGATGGGTTAGGGTTTCAGCTCTTGCTGCAGGTAGAGGGAGAATTTGGGGATTACAGGCACTTCCCTGCAAGCCACAAAGTGGGGAGGGTTTGGAGCTGGGGGGAAATGATCTTTCCAGTTTACCCAGAGAAATGACATTTGTTTGCTGTGTAAAGCAGCACAAGGGAAAGTGTGTGTGTGTGTGTGTGAGCGGCCGGAGCAGGGGATGAAAAAAATCCACAGCAAATCTGGTGCCAGTCTGTCCCCCTGGCTTTGTAACCCCTGGGAATCCTGGTTGCTTGTGCCTGGCCTCAGGGTCACTCGATTCATTCCCTGCTGCTTCGTATGGATTCAATAACCTCCTTCTCTCCCTAGAGATCAGCTTAAATTAAAACTTTATCCTTTACTTAAGGAAGTGAGCGGCAGCCTCTCCCCCTGCTCTGTTAGAGGATCTGGGCACTCTGTGTGTCCCCATCAGTCCAGCCCGAGAGCACCAGATGGGCTGCGCTGCTGGAGCGGGAGGGAGGGGATATGGGAGATCTACCCCTATCTCCTTGAATGAAAGAGTTGGAAAGAAAATCCTGATCTTTTAAAAGCTTCCCCCGAGGGTGAGCATTTCAATGTGCTCTGGCCTGCAGAGGCGAAAACTGCTGTTTTTCTTGGGGTAGAGCAGCCTCCCGGGGATGTGGCCAGGATGCACCACAGCGTCCTTCCCCAGCGCTCTCTGTGCCAGCTGGTGTCCGCACGGGGGTGGAAATACCCAGTCCTTGGTCTGCCTGTGAGAGTGGAGGGTTCACACAGTGGTGAGGGGCCACCAGGAACTGGCCAAGGGGGGAACCTCGAGGAACAGCCACAGTGAAACCCAATCTCTGACCAGTGCTGTGTTCAGGGATCAAATCCATGTGTGAAAACTACTCCTGAAGACTTTGTGCCTGCTGGAAGTGCAGCTGCGGGGAGGTCAGTTCTCCAGGAGACACCTTGAGGCCTTTGATTCATGTTTTGGGGCTGTGTGTGCACGTGGCTGTATTGTGAAGGTGGGTTTGGTTCGGACTGGGTTTGGTTTGTACAGAAAGGGAGGGACATAGGGTACTTCTGCTGGCCAGCCGTGAGCCGCGTGCAGCAGAGATAGAGCCCAGCCAGGCAGGGAGTCACTTGTGCTGAAGAACAACCCCTTGGGTGATTTTTTTTTTCCTCCTTTCCAGCAGAAATTGAGAAAATTTGAGGTAGGGAGGAGCAGGAAATTCATGTGTAATGAAGAAACTTTAGCATTGAGACCCCTGAAGGGTGTTGGAGTGTTTGGACTGGGAGATCTTTTGTCTTTCCTGCAGCAGTAATGTCAAAGCCATTGAACTGCCTTTTGAATTTTGATTTCTTCTCCTTGTTGAGCAAAGCGGTGGCTGAGGGCCACGGCAGCGCAGCCAGTCCTGTGTCTGAAGTCCGAAAACTTTGAAACGCTGCTCTGAAAAAAGGAAAATGGAAAATGAGGGATAAAGTTACAAACACCATCCAGAAAATGTGTTTATTTGAACTTGAGGAGCAAAAGGCAGAAGAATCCGGGGGAGGGGGAGAAGGGGGAAGAACTTGCTGTAAAAATACGTGCAGGGCACTGAGCAGCTGTGTTGTTCTGTGAAATGGGAGCTGCTGGGATTCAGAGGATTATTTCACTAACCAAGTCCTGGGGTGAGGGCTGCAGCCCCCAGAGTGCAGCTAGGAGTAAAGTTTGCACAAGTCCTGGCTGCTCCAGGGTTGCACAGTGGGTCGACTCCTGCTGGCTACTTCCCAGTAGCCATGAAGGTCTGCCCAGCCTCTGTAGAACAGTGTGGTGTGGGTCCTGTTCTGCTGGATGTTCCTTCATCCCTTGTACCAAGCATAGCGAGAGAAAACTTGGGTATTTGCTGCCATTTGTCCACTGTTCAGGGTGGAGCCACCATTAGAGTTTGGCGTCTGGATGCTGCAGGATGCCATTGGCTCCACAGGATGCCATTGGTGCTCCTTGGTGGTCCCTGCCCCTCTGGACTGACCCAGCCCTGCCTCGGCTCCTCAGCCAAGTGGAGGTGGCTCCGAGCATGGAAGAACCTTCACCCAGACAGGTAGTTCCTCTGCAGCGTCGGCTGCCGCGCGCTGCGGACGATGGTGCGCCGGACTAGATGAATCACTGTCGCCTCCAGCCTGACGTGTTTGATGGTTGCAGAGCTGCTTTCCTGGAAGGGAAGGAATTGTAGTCCATTAGCAGGAGTCCATTTCTCTCAGCCGGGGTGGAGCGTCACGCGAAGCACCGAGCGCGCCCGCTTCCTCGTGGCGAGTCCGGCTCTTGCCGTGAAACCCTTGACAGCACGTTCCCCAGCAGGATCCCACACTGAGTGATGGGCCACGCCGTGCTTTGCGCGCTGCTCGCGGAGGTGGGGATGTGTAAATCGCACCACGCGAGTGATTTAGCCCCAGGTAGAGTTGTGAATCAACATGAGTTTCTATCCTGGCGTCACCCTTGCACCGGTGCTGGAGGAGCTGCTGGCTGTAAACCAGTAGGAAATTAACTCAGCCCGTGTGCAGGGCTGGGCTGGGAGGGTGAGTGGACCCCCCTGAGTGTGCAAGTGCAGGGGTACAGGGGGTGGGTTTGATGCAGATCCCCTTCTGTCTCATCCCAGGGTCTATCCCTAAGCAGGGAGCCGCTCCACACACAGTTCCCATTAGGCTTAATAGGGAAGATGAGTGACATGTTGAAAGTGGCTTTAGGTTTTATACAAAGCCAATGGTTCTTAAGCCAGCTGGTGGATTTCAGGGTTTTCAGCAAGTTTCATTGGACAAAACATCCCTTTGGAAGGTGTCTTGGGATCAAGCATGGAATTTTGATGGAGATCGAGGTTATGGGAGTTGTAGGTGGCTGATGTGGTGCTTCCCACCTCAGTCCCCTCTGGGGAGCTGATTGTCTTCCCTTCTGCTTGGGGAAAAAGCAGTGGAATCATGAGAAAGACCTGGTTTTGTCTGTGGCAGGGAATGAACATTAATATTAAAACGCTTGGGGATTTCTTTTTAAATATTAGTTTGGCTTCCTGGCTGCTCCCTTGTTTAGGTCTCCTGGAATAACTTTGGAAATGCAGGTCTAGGCAAAGGCAGAAGAGGTGAAGTGTGGATGCTCCACTCTGCTGTTTGCTTCATGGTTTGCAGAGCTCTCCTAGAGCTTCTCTGCTGGCTCTGCTCGATATCCAGAGGCTGGTTTTTTCTCAAAATATGAAAGTCAGAGGTGCTGGAGGAGAGGTGAAACCCCAAGACTCCGTCACAGAGGCTTCACTGGCCCTGCTAAAGCAGCCATGGTATAGGGGATGGCTACAGGTGCTTTCTTCATGGGGATTTGGTGTGTGAGGACAGCATAGGCAGGCAGTGGTATTCTGGGCTGGATCAACACAAGTGTCACTGACAGGACAAGGGAGGGGATTCCTCCTCTCTGCTCCTGTGAGACCCCACTTGGAGTCCCCAGTGTAAGGAGGACATGGAGCTGTTGGAGCGAGTGCAGAGGAGCCCATGAGAATGATCAGAGGGCTGGAGCCCCTCTGCTATGGGACAAGCTGAGTGAGTTGGGGCTGTTCAGCCTGGAGAAGACTCTGATGGGATCTGTTAGCAGCTTCCAGTACCTGAAGGAGCTACAGGAAAGCTGGGGAGGGACTTTTTCTGAAGGACTCTGGCAGTAGGACATGCAGGATGGGTTCAAGCTCCAGGAGTGGAGACTGAGATGAGATGTGAGACAGAAATCCTTCCCTGTGAGGGTGCTGAGATGCTGGAACAGGTTGCCCAGGGAGGCTGTGGCTGCTCCATCCCTGGAATTGTTCAAAGCCAGGTTGGATAGAGCTTTGGGCACTCTGGTCTGGTGATAAGTGTCACTGCCCATGGCAGGAGGTTGGCATTGGGTGAGCTCTGAGCTCCCATCCAACCCAGTCTGTGATTCTGTGAACTCTTCAGTCCCCCTGCACTCGTTTTCTCTCTAGAGATTAATCCATGCCTGTTAGTTCTCGAGAACAAGATGCATTTGCTGTTCTTCCTCTGTTACCAAGTGCAGGTTTGTGGACAACCAAATAAAATTCTTGGTTTGCGGTGTTTCAGGGATGTGTTAAAGTTTATGGAGCATTTAACAAACTTTTTTACTGTTGCAGTAGTTTATATGGCCAGAGAATAGCCAAGACTTGTCGGCTTTCCTCACTTAATGGCACAACATTTAGTGCTTCTTTGCTTTATCACAGGTGGCTTCTCAGTGCACAGCTCAGCAGGGCTTTTTCTTGCCTTTCCCCCTCAAAAAAAAGATCCTCTGCAAGACTATGAATCCTGACTCAGCCCCCACAATTCAAGCAGAATGGTTGGATTTGTTTTTATGTTTAAGGGAAACCCCAAACCCAAAGGCAGATAATGGTGGTGGCTTCAGTGATGCTGTCCATGTGAAGGTCTGGGAGTGGAGCAGCAAGATGGAATCTGTTCTCCTCAAGGGCTGGTAGAGCTTTGCCCTCAGCTTTTACAAACCTGTGATGGTTTTTTCCATACGGCAGGAGCTGGGCTCTGCCACTGAGATCAGCAGATGTGGTCCAGCCAGAGCCCGCTGACCCAGCATCAGTGGAGCTGCAAGTCTGGAGCCTTTTGCCCAGATTTGGGGGTTTTCTTCTCTTCTGGAAGAGGCTGAACCTCAGGGAGCTGCTCAGGGGCTCTCCTCTCCCTTGCTTCGTGGGATCGCCATCACACACAGTACGAACGAGGAGGAGTTAAACCTCTAAATGCAGCTGCCTCCATCAGGAATGTCCTAGAGCCTGGGCTTGTCATTCCTCCTAAATCTGAACTAAGGAGGTGTAAAAACTCGATAGCAGTGTCTGGATAATGCGCCATAAACTGCCTTATTTGCTTTATTGTAGATTTAATTATGGGAATGCACATACGTCTCATTATGTCCACGAGCAGTATCCACTCAGTAGTTCAGGGTTTATATAACCTTATAAATAATGAAACCTGAGCTGTGCTGAGGGCTCCCCGTAGCATCCTCCAGTGTAGCCCAGCTGGAAGGGGGAAGTCTCCTCTTCATCGTGAGTTGCATGAGGTTTGGATTACTGAGCTCCAGCTGGTTCTGCGGGGCTGGGTTGTATGGGATGGGGCGGGATTTTCATCGCAGTGCCCACGTCTCAGTCCCGGTTTGCTTTGGGAATTTCCTGCAGAGTGGAAGATGGAATAAAAACCTTATTAATGTTGATGGGGTCTGTCATCGGCTGTCACCAGCAAATTGGTAGAGAGGCCTGTAAACAAATTGGAAACCGAAATAACCTGCCTGTGTGTTATTAGAATAATAAACCCAGCCAATGCAGAGCGATCTAACACGAGGAAATTCCATCTTGACTTTCTAACACCACGTTCCTCCCCTGATTTATAGAACTGCCGAATCGCCGCGGTGCCTCGATGGAATCACATCCCTGCTCCCAGTTCCACGATGGGTGATCAATCACCATAAAGCGTGGTCACCCCTTTGCTCCATGGAACAACCACCTTCCAGTGCCAGTTGTTCCGTAACGCTGAGTTTCGAGTGTGATTCCACCATCTGATACCTGCACCTCACCTCGTAGGCTTCAGAATACGGGGCTGGTTGAAGCAGGGGCTGTAAGGACTTGCTCGTCCCAGGCTGCGTGTAGGAACATCGCTGCCTAAATATGCAGTGGGCTTGTTTGTTTGAATAGCATCGAGAAGAAAACCGCAGCAAGGAGGCGAAAGGTGCCAGCGCGTGAACCCTTTGTGAGGGCGGGGTAGGGCTTGTGGTAGGCAAGCTGGGAGTTGGGTCTGGCTGATACTTAATAGGCTGTTCCCCGCCTCATTTGCTGCACAAGTTATTTGGGTGCTAGTCTATGGCTTCAGAGGAATTTCTTGTCCTATTTAACAAGTGTGCTCAAAACTTATTATCTGAGGGGTTGCTGAAGTGAGAAACCCCAGCTGTAGCAGGGGTAGGGTGCAGCGGTTAATGCTTGTATTAGGACTTGCACGGTTGATCCTGTAGCCTTCTGCTCTTGCCTGCCGCCTAAACCAGGGGTGTTTAGCCCATTTCCTTGATGCCAGTGATGTCTTTAGGGGAGTTTTGAAGGGCTGTTGTCGGGATTGGACTAGAGGATCTTTCGAGGTCCCTTCCAATCCCTAATGATTCTGTGGGTCAGTGGCTTTGTTGGTATCGCAGACCCAGGGCTGTGTGTACGCCGCGTCTGCCTCCGCATGCAAAACCTGCCAGATCCTGATGAAAGGGAGATAAAATGGAGGGACTCGGGCAGGGCTGCAGGCGCCGTCGCCTCGTCGTCGCTCACCCCGTGCTCCCGTTCCCTGCTGCAGCATCTCCCTCTCCACTGGGGTCTATTTTTGGGTCTTTTCTCCTGCAGGATGGTGGCTCTCCCCAGAGAATCCCTTCTCCTCTCCCTCTTCGCCTCACTGTAAGGGGATCACAGCTGCCGAGTAAATGTTAAGATAATAGTGTTATTACGGAGTAATTATACTGCAAGTTATTGAATTAAAAGTGATGAGGCTGCCCGTGCTGCTGAATGGGGAAGGGAGGGAGAGCCAGGGTGGGAGAGCACAGAGCAGGGAAGGTGGAGAATAGAGAAAACCTAATAAATTTCCTCTTGTCGAGAGCCCCTCGCTGCTGCCGGGACTGGGACCGAGAATGAATGAAAGGGAAGCTCAAAGAGCTAATAAATAAACCATTTCCCAGAGAATAGAGGGTATAATTAGAAACCGTGGCCCTGTGGTTTTGTGTCTGCCCTGGGGTGGAATCTGCTCAGCGCTGTGCTCCGGCGATAAAACAGGGAGACAATGCAGAGATGATGTCGCACAGTTGTTAACTTTTGGGGAGGAAGATTCATTGTTCCTCTCCTTTTTTTTTTGCCTCTAAAAAATAATAATAATAACTATAATAATAATACATAATTTAAGCTTTATGTGGCAAAACTACAATAACTGGCCATACCCTGGAGCCTCTCCATCAGCAACTCCAGCTGATCTTGCGTTTTTCTTGCTGTAGCTGTTCTTGGAGGTAGGGGGTTTTCAGTGTAGACCTTCCTTGGAAGACTTTACTCTCTGTTTTAATGATTCTTTCTTTCCCCAGGAGAGACACAATAACCATTTTCTTCTTTTTTTCCCATGTCAGACTGAGATTTACCTACAAATTGAACAGCTTTCATTTCGCTGCTACAGCCTCGGTATTGCTGTGCTCCTCAGGGTAGTTTCCCAGCTGATAGTGCCCATTCCTCCTGGCTTTTGTTTTCTTCTCATTAGCTCAGCCTGTGGCTGCCCTGGAAGATCCCAACACCTTAGACATGAGGAAAAACTTCTTCCTGGAGAGAGTCCTCAGGCCTTGGAACAGGCTGCCCAGGGACAGGGTTGAATTGCCATCCCTGGCCGTGTTTTACAGTTGGGGAGATTCAGAGCTCAGGGACCGGGTTTGGCGATGGGTTGGGACAGCTGGTTTAAGGGTTGGATTCAGTGAGTTTGAAAGTCTTTCCCAATCTAAACAACTCTGTGATCTCAGTTGTGTGGTGCTGAGGGATGTGGTTTCGTGGTGGACTTGGCAGTGCCGGGTTAATGGTTGGGCTGGGTGATCTTAAAGGTCTTTTCCAACGCAAAGGATTCCGCGATCCTGGCTGTGGCATACTGGTCACAGGGCCTCCCACTTTGCAAGTATGAATGGCTAAAACCTGACCCCAAAGGGGGGTCATAGTGTTAAACTGGGCTTTGCACTTGAGCCTCAGTCTCCCCCTTGCGCCTCCACGAGCTTGGCCAAGCTGCTGCCTCCTCAGGTCCTTCTGTTCTGCATCTTTGGGGTGGGAGTAACCCAAAACACCACGTGGCTCTGCAGTCAGTGCAGCAGTAGGTGGGTGTGGGGGTTGTAGAGGTGGAAAGTTGCAGGAGCTGGGTGCAGCAGGAAAAGGGGGTGCATACAGTGCTGTCTCTGAGGCTGCACAATCTTCAATGGCTACAGGGTTTTCATCGTTTCAAAACAGTGTCTCCTTCCTCTCCTTACAGCTGTGTCATGGTCTGCCCATGGCCAGTTCCTCTGTGGCTGGCTGCAGTGGGTCAGGAATTGGCATTGAAGGGTCAGGAGTTGGTGTGAGGGCTCGTTTGGTGTCGAGGGGTCAGGAATCGGTGTGAAGGGTTGAGATTCAGTTCCAGAGGCAGCCCCTACCCTCAGCACTGGAGCTGGTGTATCTGCAGAGCTGAAGCTCCTCCTTTTGTCTGTAATAATCAGCGGATCTTCAAAGAGAGAGACAATAACTAGTAATGAGAGTCTGGGGGAGGAGAGTTGCTTTTTGCTGCTGCTCAACCTCAGAGTACTGGAGGGGGGGGATTAGATGAAGCGGGGGATGCTGCACCCTTGTCTCAGGAGGAAGGGTCCCCCTATATCAGTGGTTCGAGTCCTTGTTTCTGAGAAAAGCTTGGATGGGTGCTGGGTAAATGTGGAGTGTTTACCTTGCTTTACAATCTAAAAAAGCCCTAATAAAATACACAACAGGAGCATCAACAATGAGACTATTTTGAGGATTATTAAGCTATTATAAAGGAATGGAAGAAAATCTGCCTGGTGCTGTGTTCAGTGCCACTAGATATTTAAATTAATGCCTTCCCCTATAGCAGCTCCTTCAGAAATCTCCAGGCACTTCAACATCTTCAGTAAATGAGATGCTCGGTGTCATTAAGTAGCTCTTCAGTGTTCTCTGTTCTTGTGGCAGAGGGGGGAAACTGAGGCAGAAGAGTTTGGCCAGTGCATTCACCACAGGAAGGGTAAAGTGGGGATCTGGTTCGTGGAGGTTTCCATGCCCTTTGGTGTGATGGATGGTGGAAAATGTCACAGAATGTTAGGGGTTGGAAGGGACCTCGAAAGATCCTACAATCCAGTTCCCCCGTCACAGCAGGATCTCCTAGATCCAGTCACACAGGAACAGTCCAGGCAGGTTTAAACGTCTCCAGTGAAGGAGACTTCACAACCACCCTGGGCAGCCCCTTCCAGTGCTCTGTCACCCTGACTGACAAGAAGTTCCTTCTCAGATTGATGTGGAACCTCCTCTGTTCCTGCTCACACCCGCTGTCCCTTCTCTGATCATTGGGTGCCCCTGAGCAGAGCCTGGCTCCATCCTCTTGACACCCACCCTTCACATATTGATCAACATTCATGGGGTCACCTCTCAGTCTCCATTTTTCCAAGCGCAAGAGCCCCAGCTCCCTCAGCCTTTCCTCAGCAGGGTGCTGCTCCACTCGATCCTCTTCGTGGCTCTGTGCTGGACTCTCTCCAGCAGCTCTGTGTCCTTCTGGAACTGAAGGGCCCAGAACTGGACACGAGTCCAGATGTGATCTCAGCAGGGCAGAGCAGAGCAGAAAGAGAACTTCTCTTGATCTACTAACCACCCACCCTTCCAATTCACCCCAGGATGTCACTGGCCTTTCTGGCCACCAGGGCTCATTGCTGGCTCTTGGTCATCCTGCTGTCCTTGTCCTGCAGCACTTCCCTCTGCATGGGAATGCTGGACCATTTTTCCTTCCTCTTCTCAATCTCATCCTACTGTTGCAGACTGATGTTACATTGGGGGCCCCCAAAAAATCCTGGATTCCATTTGGTTGTGCCTCTTCCCTAATCGATGCCATCGCAGCAATCACTGCGCTGCCTGTGCCCATCTCCGAGAAGCCCATAAACCCTCATCTGATGTTATTTACTTGTAAAAGGCAATTTGTAAAGATCTGTCTGGGGGCTGCTGTCACCACATCCATGGGATTTATTTCCCGTTTATTTACGGTCTGTGCTCATGTAGATGCGGTTCTTCTTTCCCATCATAATCCAAAACTTGTCCCTTGGACTTTGCTGTCACTCGCAGCGTCAGCCCCTGGGCTGCTTCTCTCACGCAGCTTCATTTTGTTCTTTATTTCTGGTTCTCTTGCTGAGGATCTGTAGGCATTAGAGCAGCCCTGGGGCTGGCATTTCTGTGGGGAGGAGAGCTTTGGTGTGCCCTTCCCTCAGTGATGGGTCTGAGTTACTGCTGGCGAGATTCCGATCGGAGTCCAGGAGAACATTCTTCCCTGTGAGAGGAATTAACCACTGGAATCATGTCCCAAGGGAAGAGGTTGATTGCCCTGTGCTGGACAGTTTTCAGACCCAGCTAGACAGGCTTTGGGACATCAAATTCAAACCCTCCTTGTAGTTGGCTTCGTTACACAGAATCACAGAATCGTTAGGGATTGGAAGGGACCTTGAAAGATCATCCAGTCCAATCCCCTGACCAAGGATCACCTAGACCAAGTCACACAGGAACACATCCAGGTGGGTCTCAAACATCTCCAGTGAAGGAGACTCCACAACCACCCTGGGCAGCCCGTTCCAGTGCTCAGTCACCCTCCCAGGGAAGAAGGTCCTTCTCACATTGATGTGGAACCTTCTATGTTCCAGCTCATACCCATTGCCCCTCGTCCTATCACTAGATGACACTGAGAAGAGCCTGGCTCCATCCTCCTGACATCCACCCCTCAAATATTTGTAGACATTAATGAGGTCATCCCTCAGTCTCCTCTTTTCCAAGCTCAAGAGACCCAGCTCCCTCAGCCTCTCCTCGTAAGGGAGGTGCTCCTTCATCATCCTCGTTGGACTAGATGATCCCTCAGTACCTCTCCAGCCCAGGATTCTGTGAATGAAAACACAAACCACCTTCTCTTTTGCTTTCCTCAGGCGGGCTGCTGCTTCATGCAGAGTACCAGATCCTGGGCTCAACAACCTTTTCTCCATCCTCTTTTCAGATACAGCTTTCCTGTGGAGGTGGAGGGTGGGCAGTAACACTTCCGGGGCAACCTGGGTCCTTTGCATCAGACAGCAGGTCCTTCCCTTCCTACCATTCCCCTTGCCCAGAGCTGTCTCTGCTGAGTTGTGGCTGGAGTTTTGGGCTGGAGGGAGGTAGCTACTGGGCAGGACCACTTCCAGCAGGGCTGTGAGTGCTAGGGCAGCTCTTCCAAACAGACTCCAGCTGTGTATGGCTGGGTCAGGTAAGGCTGCAGCTGCTGGGCTGCTGTCAGTGGGATGAAGCTGTTAACATGGATCAGACCCTGTCCTGCACCACGAAGACTGTGGGTGGAATTCTTTACTTTAGATTTGTTTCGTTAAGGAAGGATTTCTTGGCTTTGAGGGTGCACTGACTGGTTCAGGAGTGGATGACTGATTTTAAGGAGTCATTTCTGCCCGGTCTCGGCAATCTGCTCGTGATGGGGTTTGGGGACTCTTCTTGCCTTAGGGACCACCAAGCGTAGAGTGTCAGAACCTGACAAGGATGTAAAAATGAGGTTATGGCACCCAGCAAACAGCTCCCATGCCTTAAATGTCTTTAAATGTCAAAGTTTGGTTTATGCTCAAGATTTCTACTTGCTTTCACTCATCACGGTGAGCAATGATGACCCGAGTGAAAGGCTCAGCTCTTCTCCATACTGGGTATCCATGATGGAAGGCAACCTCTGCCTTGAAGGGAAACAGCTGTTGAGCTGGGAATAACTCCTGGATCCTCAGCATCTCTCATCCCTTGAGCAAACACCCTGGCACAGCCCCGATCCTGAGCAGACATCTGAAGTGGTTGTTGTGGGAGCTGCTGACCCGGGGGTGCTTTTCTTCAAGAACAGTTCAGAAGAGGGACCTGGACTGTGGGAGTCACTGGGTTTGTGGAGGAACACGCTGTAGATACTCTGAAAAAACCAAAATCAAATAGGGGAAGCGGTAGTGGAGCTCTTTGAACATTGTTCAAAGGGACCCTGTCAACGTGAAACTCCTATTTATGTTGGTTTTCTTCCTTTCCTCCTCCTTTCTTTTGTTGATACAATCTTGGAAGTGGGAGGATTCACAGAAATGTGTGTGTTTTTAAGCAGCTTCTGCAGACACCTTTCTTTCCTGTGTAAATATTGTGTGAGAGGCTCAAACCCACAGAAAACCAACACGGAGAAGTCCTCATCGGACCCCTCCTCTCATCACTTCACAGCCTTACAAACCACTGTTGTTGCTGGATGTGTCTGAGTGTGTACTCCACAGGGGATAGACCTGCAAAACCCATTGTCCAGACCCGCTTCTGACCCAAACCGGTGACTGCTGTGAGGGGCTGGTCTGCTGGAGCAGGGATGCTCAGCACTGCTTTCCACGGAAGCCCCTCGAGATGCATCATCCCGCTTCCAGGAGCTTCAGTCCTGCTGGTGGAACCATCTAGTTTCTGACTGGGAAGGATTACTTGGGTGTGTTCAAGGGCATCTGAAATAACCCCGAAGTGGAAGGAAGAGTAGCATCCCTCGGCCTCCCGTGTGCTGGGGGACCTTTCAAACCTTCCTTCCCTGTGTTGGACTTCATCAGGGCACCTCCAAGGGTGGCAATGAGGGCTGCCAGAACTTCAAGCAATAAAAGTGAGTTTTCAGAAGCTTTTCTGCTGCTGGTTTTGGCAGCAGCAGCAGTGCTGGGGTGGTTTGAGTGATGTACAGCCCTGGCACATGCAGCCAGGGGGAACTGGGGAAGCTCTGCAATTACTGAAGTTAGCACCGAAGGCTCTGTGGATGCTGCTGCTTCTCCTTCAGGTGCTTCACTGGTTACTTGGAGATTGTTTATGGTCTGAACAATCTCAGGAGAAGGTTATGCCAGAGCAGTTTTACATTTCCATGCAAATTAACAAGTGGAGGCAAATCTTGTGGGGTCCCTTGGCTTTTCGCTCCCTGCCGAGCTCATGGGAACTCTATGTACTTTGGCTTCTGGGCGCCGCTCTAACAAGCTCACACTAACACCGTGCCAGCCCGGAGCTTGCACGGAGTGGGTTTCTTAAATCAGAGTAAGTGTTTGTCTTGGGGATTTGCACTGGTTTGGCTGAACCATCTGCAAAGGTGCGTGTGCACGGGGAGCAGGCATGGCAGAGCTTTCGACCTTGGCCGGGGCCGCGTGGGTTTGAGCTGGCAGCGCGTGGCACGCGCAGCACACAGCAAGAGCGGGCGATGAAGGGCATAATTACAGGGAAGGATGTGGCAACCAGCGTGCTGAAAGGCAACGTCATTTGCCCAAGGACATGGGGTGATGGAGCTGGGGTAGGAGCTCAGCAGCTCCGTTTGTGCACTGGAGCTCCTGCTGGGAAGTGGTTTTGGGGTGGGTTGCCAGTACCTTTACCTTGATTTTTCTGGCTGACGAAAAGAAAGCCTGTAACAGCCTGGAGGACTTGGGCTCAGAGACTGGTCTGAGTGTCTGTCCCTGGGAGCTATGGAAAGTAGTGCTTGCAGTCCTGTTTGAACTTGTTAGCTGACAAGTTAAAAGGTTGTTTTGACCCTTCAGGATAGTAAAAAATCCTTTCACCTTCCTTCTCCCAGTTTTAGGAGAGGGCTGAGCCCAGAGCTTTGTCTTCAGCAGGAGGAGCGTAATTACAGCAAGTCTGGGCGAGGGATTCTCCCCCAGGGCTGTTTCATAGTTGGTTTTTAACTTCTCTAGGCTTTTTTTTCCCCTCCCCACCTCCGTGTTATGGCTTTTGCTCCTCCGCCTCCCCACACACGTGCGATGCTGCAGCAGCAGCTGCGGGACCCTGCTCCTCTCCCGGGAGCCCCCGATGGGAGCGGTCTGGTTGTGCTGGAGGATGTGGCCCTGGGCACGCAGGAAGCAGATGAGGTGAACTGGAGCTGGAGAGGAGCCGCAGCCAGCAGGGTCTGTCCAGCCGACCCTGAACCATCACAGAGGAGCAGCTGGCTAGGACCCAGTGCAGCTGCTCTGGCTGGGGGAGCCAACCCAGCGTCCAGCCCGCATGTCTGTGCAGAGCTGGGAGGGCAGGGGCAGATGGAGGGCTCCCTGTGCCCGTGGCTCTGCTCAGTGGGGTGGGCATGCGGGGAGCGTGCTGTTGGCAGGGTTCTGCCAGCTCCTGCTTTGCTGGTTTGTTCAGTGTTCAGTGAGCAGAGAGGGTTTGGGTTTGTGTTTTGCCTCTTGCAAAGTGTCTGAGCTGTGGCCGCCTCCAGCACGTGGCTGTAGGGCACTTTGCAGGGGTGTAGGGGCACCTTGTGGGTGCACACCCTCTCTCTGAGGGGTTTGCATCGGGGTGGCAGCCGTTAACCCACCCCAGTGTGTCCTCACCCAAACTGAGTGTGTGAGCAGGAGCCTGCAGAGGGCTGACGGTGCCTCTGCCTCCGCGGCGAGGTTTCTCCTGGGCTTTGTGAATGTGAGCTGAGCCCCGTGATGCCCTGTTACAGAGCAGGGTGTCAGCCCCAGGTTTAAGGATGGTATGGGGGTGGGTGCTGATGTGGGGTTGGATGGCCGAGGGTCTTCTCTGCTGCCAGCTGCTCGGGCTGTAGCTGTGAGCAGAGCAGCTGTGAGCTGCAAGAAATCATTAAAGAGCCTCTTAGCTGCCTCTGAGCAGCTTCTTTGAGCAGCCTAAGCGGGTGGCTGGGAGCCACAGCCATGGCTCATGCCCCAGGTTCTTTCACCTCGGGTTCCTTTCACCTCAAGAGTGAGGCTGGGGGTAGCTGGAGGGGGCAGCAAGTTCAGCCCAAGACCCAGTGGGTCATCTCCTCCTGTACCTGGGAAACTGTCTGCTTGGGAAAGACCTGAAATGCTCCTGTTGGGGCTGGGCCACAGCCACAGCTTCATTTATTGTTATCCAGGGAAAACCCAGTGGGGTCTAACACTCCCCGGTGCAGATGTGCCTTTGCACCTCATCTGGAAGGGGCTGGATTTATTCTAGGAACCAACTGGCTGAAGCCCCAGATTGGTTCTGCTGGAACAGCAGTGTTCATCAAAGTCCCTTTAATTCTCAATTAGTCTGTCTGCCCAAGGCTTTAAAATTGGTTAGATAAACCGCATTAAAAGTTAAATCTGAATTAACCTTCCCGTGCACAGGCAGCCCCTGGGAGCCCTGACTGCAGCAAAGCAGGGCTGGATTCGGGGTTCCCATTGGGACAGCCCCTTTCTGGGGGCAAACAAGAGCTCTTGAGTGTGTTCCCCTTGCAGGACACCCTGCTTAGCAGGACTGCTCCTCTTCCCATGGCTCAGCCCAGCCGTGAGCTGACCCTTGGCACTGGGCTGCCATGGCCAGGGTATTTTTAGAGAAGATAAGGGCCATGGTAGGGGAGAGGGCTCTGTTCCAGAGAGCTCCCACTCTTTAATTATGTTTTTGGTCTAGAAGATTATATGGTTCCTGGAGCGTAAATAGAGAATATATGGAAGGTAATTGCACCCCTGGGTGTGGACGAGCTGGAAGGAGGGAGAGGCTCTGTGGAGGCCGGGATCAGAGGGAAGAGCTGGGTGGAGGAATAGGGAGAAACCAGCTCCTCAGGGCTGCTGGGCACTGCCCTGCTGCAGGGTGGCTGCACCCTGTCTTTGCCCCTCAACCCTCTCTGCAGTGCCACAGGTGCCTGGGGAGATGACCAGCCCCATAAAGGTGAGGACCAGCCCCGTGAGCCACCCCACTGCCATTAGTCCCTGCAGTTTGTCTCTAGGGGAACCTCTGACATCTCCCTGGGCACAGAGGCTGGACCAGGTTTACTGGAGATGGTGGAAACCTGCCCCATCTCTGGCTGATCTGTGCCCTGACCCGCATTTGGCTCCACAGGGACCAAAGAAATGAAACACCACGTTGTGGTGCTCGTGCTGCCTGCCCGCTGCCCAGCACTGGCTGTGTGCAGGGCAGCCTCAGTTGTCTCCATGTTATCTTCTTCCTTGGAGCTGCCTTGATTCCAGAGGTGTTAGCACATGCTGGGTGTGTGGCTCAGCCTGTGTCCCTTGCTGCCAGGCGATGCCAGAGCCCGTGTTCTTGTTCTATAGCACAAGGAGCAGAACTACAAGCTTTTCCTTTCAAGTGCCTGTTTTGTTTTACTTTTTTGTGTGGACCAGCTTAATTTTTGGTGTGTCCTTTCCTTTCAAATTAAAACCTACCCAAAGTTCTGCAGAGATTCTCCATGTCCTTCCCGTTCCCTCATTCCCTCTCCCTTCCTTGTTCTTCTCCCTTCCCTAGTTCCCTCTCCCTTCATTCCATCTTCCTTCACTCATTCATGAAGCTCCAGAAGTTTGGATGGAGGATGCTGTGAACAAAGAGGAGAGTGTGTGAGCTCGGGCTGCTGTTGTGTGAGGATGACGGTGAAGAGCAGTGCTTTGGATCTGCTGGGTGTGACTGGTCTTGCAGAGCCAAGAACCCACAGCAGCGAGAGCCAGAACCTTCCTTAGGTGCAGAGCAGGGAGCTGTGGGGACCCCATCCCTGCCTTTGCTCATAGAGACAAGGAGGTTTCTCCAGGTGGGACCTTGTTATCTGGGCACCTCCCATCCTCACCCAGTCCTGCTGTTCTTAGGATCTGGCACCTGCACTCACAATGAGTCCAGCAAACTTTTCACTTCAGAGGAAAGTTAAAGGTCTGGATGATGTGAGATAGGAAAAGAGGCCCTAGAGTAAACAGCTGGGACTGGGGAAGGAAATCTGGGCTTCAGTCTCAGATCAACCTCCAGCTGCAGTTTGAGGCAGCTTTGCAGAGCCTCCCCCCAGCCTCTCT
The DNA here is from genome assembly GCA_013400115.1 of Rhinopomastus cyanomelas. NCBI lineage: Eukaryota > Metazoa > Chordata > Aves > Bucerotiformes > Rhinopomastidae > Rhinopomastus > Rhinopomastus cyanomelas. The sequence continues at coordinate 337,944 of VXBP01001095.1, read as the reverse complement.
CCTCCAGTTTAACCCTGCACTTGGCCACCTCCTGGAGACACTGGGTTTGTTGGTTTGGGGTTTTTTGTCTCCCCTTTCTTCCTCACAGTTCCCAGTTTAAAAACACGGAGCAAAGCCGCCAGCTCTGTTTATTGAACACAAACAGAAGATAAAATAGTGGAAAACTAATTTTTTCATGCTCATTGGTGGGAAAGATTAAAATTATGCAAATCCTCAGCAGCGAGCTTGGTGCAGAGATAAGGGGATGTTCAAGTCAGCTGGCTGCCTGCTAATTCACTCATTGAAAAAGAAACGGGCAGGGAAGCTGCTGCGATCGGCGTCACCGGCCCCTCACGGCGCTCACGGAGCTGGGATTTCTTTGCTGTGCTGGGAGGAAGCTGAACAAATGAGACCGTTTGGTGTCTGAAGCTGTGCAGGGTCTGTGCTGAGATGCTCACCCCAAAATGATGTGTCTGCCCAGGCTGCCTGTGGAGCTCTGGGATGAAGCACCTTGCCGGGGTGCTTCTGCCAGCCTCCAGCCAGTTTGCAGTGATGTGAAGAACCCAGGAGGTGGTGGGATTTCTTCCTGGAGATGAATCCCAGTGCTCTGATTCCTCTGTTGGATTTTATGAGCAGAGAAGGCTGGAAGTTGAGTGGAAACCCCCACAGGTGAGCGATGCTGGTGCTTGGGGCTAGCTGCTGCACCGCTGTGGCTCTTGGGGAGCTGCAGGAGACAAAGTGAGGCTCAACAGAGGTTCCCTAACCCAGTACAGAAGGTTGTGTGAGGCAGGGGAAGGGCAGGTCCATGCTGTTGTGCTGGATCTGGGCTTCACCCCATGATCCCAGTGCTGCCCTCAGGGCCCATCTCCCCTTCTCTGCAGTGGAAGGAAAGTCTTGAAAATCCCCCCTATGGGCACATCCAGGATTTTCTGCAGAGCTGGTGGGGGGTTCCCACGGTGAAAGGTCTGTGTGTGTCCATAAAGGATCAGGATCATGCAGATGTGGTTGTGGCCAGGGGAAAGCGAGTGTGAAGCAGCATCCCAGCACCCTCTGACTCTGGGTCGCTGACCCAGCCCTGTGCTTTGACTGGAGAAAGGATTGAACTCTTTTGGACCAAAGTGAGCCTGTGGTGCTGGGAAGCTTGAGCTGGGCACCTCTGCCGTGTGGAGATGAGGGTGAGCAGTGAGTCTCTGCTTGTTGTGCAGCACCCATTGCCCAGCACAGACTCCTCAGCCCATTCATTTGTTTCTTGAAATCCCCGCGGACGATGCTGGTGTGTGATGACCCCATGGACCCCAAAACTCCTGTGGAAGCAGCTCAATCTGGGCAAATGGATGATGGCTGCCCATGGGACTGGGTGCCAGCATGTGGCTTTGGAAGGCTGTGTCTGATTTCCTGTCAAATCAATATTTATTCACAAATCTATTTGTTTGCTTTTGTCACCGAAAACTGTGGCGGGCTGGATTTTTACTCTGCAGGGTGCTTTGTTCCCAAGTGTATTTTTGGCAGCGTGGGGCTGGCGAGAGGGGCTGCTGTGGCTTCTGCTGGCTCCAGTCGCTCCAGCTGCTTCTCCCTGCCCATGGCTTTGAGCCTCTTTTGTGAGGAGGGACTGGGCTGGCAGCAATGCCTGCTGCCCGCCCCATGCCCTTGGGCTGGAGGTGACCAAGCTGCTGGGGTGGGAAGGGGTTGACATTGCTGAACACAGGCAGCAGTTTTCCATGAGCCCCCCAGTACAGTGACTCTCTTGCTGCTGGTTTTCCTTCATCCCCACAGCCAAAGTCATTGCTGGTTTGTGGGCACAGTGGGAGCACAGTGTAGATCCTGGGTCCCCCCACATCCTCGTGAGCCCACCAGTTGTAATGCCACAACCACTGAGTTGTCCCTCCCAGTTGCCCTTCTGGACATCCTGCCTGGTACCAGGCCAGCAAATGTTTGCCAGTGATCACCCCCAGCCCTGCAGGTCCTGCTCCAGTGTCACTGTCCCCACTGTCCTTCCTCCTCATTTATTTCTCTATTTGCTGAAGCAGATACTGGCTTGAGCTTCGCCCTCCCTCCAGTGACTCTTCTCATCACCCCGACTGCCCGAACCCATCCCGCTGGTGTCTGTCATCCCTCACTCTCTCTCAGGTTCATCTGCAGCACTGGGGCTGGTGGATGCTGCACCTCTCCTTCGCTCCCAGCTGGAGCTTCTCCAGCTGCTCACAGAGCTCTTTACACCTGCTGAGGGCTGCGGCTGGTGGAGGTGGAGCAGGGATGGAGGCACAGCCCCGGTACTAGGGCTAGAACTGCCACTGGGAGGGAAGAGGGGCTTTTTAGCAGCTGACTGAGGATTTACAGTGCTGCAGAGCACCTGGGGCAGGAGGAGAGCATTGCCCTCTCCTGGGGTTGTCCACAGAGCCCCGGAGCTGGAACATTATTTATCTCCCCTTAGCCAAATCACGCAAAGCTAAATTGAGCTGTGGCAGGCAAAAGTGTGAAGCATATTATTAGGAACAGGGAGCTCTTGTTCCACAGCTGCTGCTGCCGCTGCCGTTGGTAATTAATGTTTGAGGAATTGCAGATCTTCATTAGGAGAACAATTAGATTAACGAGAGAACCCGAGCTGAGGCTGTGGTGGGAAAAAGTTGGGGGGAGGCTCTGAAAACAAAACAAAATCCCGCCCTGGCACCCTGCCCCGCTGCTCCGGTGACGCACCCACGCTCTCAGAGGCCACCAGTCTGTCCTGCCCGAGGGGTGACGGGCACCGATGGACTGGCCGTGGTGGGAGATGTGGGCAGGGGCATCGTTAAGGGAGGAAAGAAGCAATTTGCCGTCGTCATAAATATTTAAAGCAGCCCAGAACCCGTTGTCGTTTGGCCACGGCACCGGCTTATTAGCAAAGAGAGCGCCGGGCAAAGGCTGCTCGGGGCTGAGCGAGGTCCTGGGTTTGCTTCGTTAAAAGCTTTAATTGGTGTCCTTGTTTCTGGAAGCTCTGACCTGCCCAAGGCAGGAGCCACTCCGGCCACGAGGTACCACCTTCAGGGTCTGGGCTGGAACTGAGGCCGACAAAGGGGCCTCAAGTTGAGGGATTTAAGAGGCTGCTTAACACTTTTTCTTCAGCAGGAGGTGATTGGGGCTCCCCTACCCCTTGGTTTCTCCTCAGCCATGGCCCCGCAGTGAATTTGCCCTGGCACCGCGTAGCTGGAGGCTGGAGCTGCAGAAGTGGCTGATGATGAGTGGGATGCAGCAGGAACTCGCTCTGGATAAATGAACCATTTAGAGAGGTTGTAAAATCACAGAAAGTAATGACAGAGGGGAGGTTGGAAGGTCAATTAGCCCCTCTCACTGGCCCAAGGCAGATTCCTGTGATTTGAAGGTAGCTGAGGCAGATGCAGGCCTGGCCTTCCTGAAAACCAGCCGTGATGGTGTTCTCAATCCTTCAGTGCCTGGCTGGGGCCCCTTTCCTGGCTCAGCCCTACATGGCCTCTCCTGTAGGGCACCAGCGAGCTCCTGCCCTTGCAAGTCCTCTGCAATACCTTATGAGACCAGCCATATCTTCAACTGATGAGAGGGAGATGATGGGGAGTTCTTATAAATTCCTTTTACAGCCCCTGAAGGGGCTACAGGAACACTGGAGAGGTGCTTCTTTTGGGGGGAATCCAGTGCTAGGACAAGGGGCCTGGATTCAGGCTAAAAGAGGAGGGATTGATGTGAAATCTGAGGCAGAAAACCATCCCTGTGAGGGTGCTGAGTCCGTGGAACAGGTTGCCCAGGGAGGCTGTGGCTGGGGGCTGTGGACACCCTGGTCTGGTGAGAGGTGTCGCTGCCCATGGCAGGGGGTTGGCACTGGATGAGCTCTGAGCTCCCATCCAACCCAACCCAGTCTGGGATTTTAGGAAATGTAAGTGCAGTAAATTGTTTTCCAGCAAGGAATCCTGAGCGGTGCAGACTGGTCTGAACTGGGGAGGGGGAGACCCGAAGGCAGAGGGTGTCTGGGGTGTTCCAGAGCCCAAAGGGGTTGCGGAGCGGGCTCAGCTCTGTGCCACCCGAAAGGTTTTGCCTTTCCAGGACTGGCAGATTCCTGCCTTTAGGAATTGGTGGGGACAGCGTTTCCCAGCCACTCCAGATGGTGCAGCGAGAACAAAAGCATCTCCTGCAATATGGTGGCTTCTGCACATCCAAAGGAGGGATTTGCTGTTGGACCCGTTCCTGCCTGGCTCGGTGCCCGTGAGGGTGGACAGGTCACTGGCTGGGAGGCAGAAGGGCTGCGGGCTCTGCAAGGTCTCGCATAGCCCTGCTCATGGAGAGTGGAGGAATCTGTGCTTTGAGTGACTGCTTTTCCTTTCCCTGCTGAAAGCAGAGGAGAAAACAGCATCTTTGTCCCCAGCCAGGCTCCAGCCCGTTGCGTGGTGCTGCTCTTCACCTGCAGAGTTCATGTTATTGCATGTTTAATTCATTGCCCGCTCGCAGCGGGGCTGTGCATGCGCTGACGGAGCTGCTGCTCGGAACCAGCGTCGCCCAGGCTCAGGAGACCTCTTTGCCTGCTCTTTGGGGTAATTGACTGGTAACAAAGAGCTGAGATGATCTCACCAGCTTGTCAAAGCCCCCGTTCAGTGCTCTAAAGCAAAATAGAAACCAGTGAGCCCCACCAGAGGAGAACCCTGGGTGATGGGTGGGTTCTGCCAGGGTCCTCTCACCAGCTCCTTCCCTCCAGCCGGTGGTAGGAGGGATCTGATCAATCTTCAAACACTTATAAATGTTTAAAGCTGCCTCTGAAGCAGCCTCTGTATGGGTTGCTGTGTCCCAACCAATGAGATGCAGCTACCCCTTGGGTGGGAGACGCATAGCCTGGCAGGACCGTGCTGCTCCAGCTGCTGGGAGCAGAAAGGGAGGAGAATTCTACTTCCTAGGAGGAAGGCAGCAGGGTGAGCTCAGGCTGTCAGGCAGAGGCTTGAGTATTGTGAGGGTGATGCTGCTCCCCATTTCTGCTTATTTAGCAGCCTCTTCGTTTTGCATCTCACACAAAAGATGAAAATTGCAGCAAAGGCCTGCCTGGCTGAGCCGCTCGGCGCAGGAGCCTTCCTGGCTCGCACCCGTCCGGCGATGCTGCACACTGGTGCTTTGTGGGGCTGCATCTGATGCATTAAGGTGACTCCTGCAGGCACCCGCTGCAGCTGGAGCTCTCTACGAGGATGTGACAAGAGCCAGAGGCTTCTCTAGACAGACAGACCAGAATTAAATCAGAGGGAAGGCAGGCACGGAACATGGATGTGGCTTCCTAGCCCTGTTGCTGACCTTGAGCGCTGCAGCCTGAGACTGTCCAGTCTGCTCTGGTGTCTGCAGGGCTCCAGCAGTCCCAGCATCCTCCCAGCTGAGTTCTGAAATTCAGATGAGATCATGGCAGCGAGTGATGGATGGGGTTTTTTCCTTTCTCTCCTCCTTTCTTAATCTCCCCTGGCTGGTGGGTCTGAGACACAGGATTCCTGCCAGAGCAAGGGAAGGGATTTGCTCATTTTCTGTCTTGCAAGCTCAAACCAAATCCTCTTTAGGGACTTTAGCCACCAGTGTTGGCTAGTGAGGCTGGAGCTCCAGGCAAGGAGATGGTGGGGAGAGATAGAGGGAAGAGACAGGTTCAGGTGGAGAGAGGGGAGGACAGGGAGTGACCTCCCCTGTGCCCTCAGTGCCTGAGGGTTGGGTATTTGCAGCATTGACTAGTGCAGAGGTGTTGATGGGCTGGGGAGAGCCTTGTTACCTTGATGCTGGGCGCAAGTGGGTCCTGTGTCAGGGTGGAGAGTCCCCAGTGCACCAAGGTTGGGTGAGCCCTGTGTAGGGCTCCTGAGCAGGCTGTGGGCAAACCCAGAGAGGCAACACTTAGCGTAACCCAAATTAGCTCAGTTTGCTGGTCACTAATCAGCAAGATACCCTGATAGGGAAGCTGGCTCTGCAGTCTGGACAAAGCCAGCCTAGCCTCTCCATCCGACTTAGAGCGGCTCAGGATCCCCATCCTTGCTGCCCAGGGGATTTGCAGCTTTGCTCCTGTTTCCCTTGCTGTCTCCAACTCTTCAGATTAAAAGAGGGGAGGCTGAGATGAGATCTGAGGCAGAAATCCCTCCTGTGAGGGTGCTGAGGCCCTGGAACAGGTTGCCCAGGGAGGTTGTGGCTACTCCATCCTGGAAGTGTCCAAGGCCACATTGGATGGGGCTGGAGGCACCCTGTTCTGGTGAGAGGTGTCACTGCCCAGGGCAGGGGGTTGGCACGGAGTGAGCTCTGAGCTCCCTTCCAACCCAGCCCAGTCGATGGGAGCCCAACTGCTCTGTTCATGGGGTGTGAGGAAGCAAAACACCAGCAGCTGTGCTGCTGCCACAAAGATTTTCATTTACTGCCAGACAGCAATTAGCCTGAACTCAGTGTGTTTGCTTCTCCACTTTTTATTTCCTCTTGTTTGTTTTTTCCTGATAAGGGAACAAATGCAGGTGGCTCCCTCATTGCACAGGAAGCTAGGTGCTCACCGTCATGACCCAACCCAACTGCCCAGGGCTGTGCAGACCCCACTGGCTCTGTCACCCATGGGCTCTACAAGGAACTGTAGTTATTTTCCTTTTTCTGTTTCCCAAAGCTCTTAGTTTCCCCCGTGAGGGCTTGAGCTGCTCCAGCCCCTGGGGTTTGACTCCAGAATGAGGAAACAGAGGCATGTCCTGCTGCTCTTGGCCATGGGGCACTGCCAGGCCACCATTAAACCATCTCCCCAAGCACCAGCTCCACACATCATTTAAATACCTGCAAGGATGCTCTGGGAAACCAGTTCCAGTGTTTGATAACCCTTTGGGGGAAGAAATTCCTCCTAACATCCAGCCTAAACCCCACTCCAGCAGAGCTTACAACCATTTTCTCTAGCCGTGTTGCTGGGTGCCAGGGAGAAGAGGCTGAGCTCTTCCTTGCTCCCACATGCTGTCAGGGAGGCGTGAGTGCATGTGGGTTTGGGATTTGGGGGTTACTTCTGTCATAGTCCATGTTATTGGGACTGTGTCTACCTAGGCAAAGTTGGGGGTGTCAGTGCAGCCCTCCACGAGGTGATGCTGGTGGCCAAGGGGTGCCTGCACCCACCAGTGAGCTCTGGTGGGAGCACTGGGAGGGTCCCATGGCCACCAACCCTACAGAGCCCGTCAGGCTGCCTGGGTGCTCGGCGCTGGGTTGGGTGGAGAGCTCTGGGGAGCGTGAGCACTGATGAAGATCACAGACTGAGGCGATCGATTGGTGATTGCGGGTAATGAGAAAGTTGGTCTTGCGGGAGGAGTGGTGACATCCCCCTCCAGTCCAGCACTCTGAGCTGGAACTGATAAAGTACCCCCGTGTCCCTAATTAACTTTCTTAATATTTATTCTTTTCCCTTTTGATTTTTCATCCCAGTTCTGTCTTGTGCTCAGGCTGAAGCTGGTGGAAGGTGCTTTCCCTGGACATGAGCTCACAGCAGCTATAGGCTGTGCTGTGGACCTCCGTGGGGCAGTGACTGGCCTCCCATGTTCCTGGCCTGGCTGCTGGGGCTGGGAAACCCCTGGCTGTCCACAGTGAAGGGTTTGCACAGGAGGCTTCAGTAACAACCACCTGCTTTGTGAGAAAACAGCTTAAGGTGCCCTCAGAGGACAGAGAAGGTTTGGAGGGTGAAGGCTGCAGGCTGTGGCAGCATCACTGCTGCTGTGTGAAGGGAGCAGTGAGCCAGCACTGGGAGGACTGGTCTGCCCAGAGGGCCGGGTGCCATCTGGATGGGCTCTTCCCAGTACAGAGCATCTCCCTGCAGGTCAAAAGCACTGGTTCCTCACAGTCTTAGCTCAACACCCCTGGGTGTGAGTGCAGGGAGAGTGGAGCCCTCAGCTGAACGTTCATTTCAGCTGGGGGAGAGAAATGCTGTTTGTTAGCCTGGACTTCAGACATGAGAAGAGCTGTTGGAGCTCTGCTGCTCTTGGGCTCTTTGCTGTGGGGGTTCGGGGGGGGGGGGGGGGTTGTTTGTCTTCTCTTTTCCTCTGCTTTATCTGAGGAGTGTTTGAATGTCTGTGACCTGGAGAAGGTCAGGTGGTGGTTATGGCTGCGCTGCCCAGCTGGGAAAGGGACAGCTGGGGTGGGGAGAGGTCTTGATGCTTCTGCTAGAGCAAGAATTTCAGAGCGAGGACTTGCGTGCCAGGACACAGACCTGCGGGTTGCTGGTGACTACCACGACTATGAATGATGTCAAGGGAGGGGTGTGCAGGGGCTGTAGCCCTGTGCCTTGGCTGTTGGTCAGCAGTGGGCACGCAGCCTTTTTCCTCAGGCTCGTTCAGGAATCCCTTCCTGATGAAATCACTTGGATCAAGGAAAAATACAGGGTCTGGTGATTTATTTAGTCCTGTGTCATCCTAGTCGACAGCAAACCCCGACGTCCCAGAGGCCAGAGCACTCTGGTCCTGGGTCTGTGCTCCCTGCACTTCCTCACCAGCTTGAAGCACGTTCCCATAACCCAGCATCACCACCCTGCCCAGCTCCCAGGCTCAGGGTGCTCTGGGGGGGCTGCTGGTGATTTCAGGGTGATTTTCTCACAGAGGATGGTGTTTATTCAGTGACGGGGGCTGCAGATGCTGCAGGACGAGGCTGACGGACGATTATTTACCGAGCGCTGTCGGCGTGCGCGTGGTGAGCGCGGAGACGAGGCACAGTCTGTGCCCCAAGGAGCTCCCAGTCTGTCAGGCAGCTAAGCTGGGGCTAATGATGAATGACTTCCTAAATAAATTAAAAAAGCTCCAAGGCCTAGGAAAAGAGAGGCAGAGTGTTGCCCTGAACCATCAGGAAGTGTAGTTATCGATGATGGCTGGTGCCGTCAGGTGCTCAGTGGAGATCTGCGGTGTTTGTAGGTAAAGCCTGTGGGGTTGGGGGTGTTTGCACATGAGTGAGGAGAAGGGAATGGGGCAGTGAGAGATGTGGCTCCTGGCTCTGACTCAAGGGCCTTGTGCCTTTGAATGTGTTGGGGTTGAACCAGCTCCACACCTGTGTGCACAGAAGCAGGGGAGAATCATAGAATCATTAGGGATGGAAGGGACCCCAAAAGATCATCCAGTCCAATCCCCCTGCCACAGCAGGATCATAGAATCATTAGGGATGGAAGGGACCCTGAAAGATCATCCAGTCCAATCCCACTGCCACAGCAGGATCACTTCACTGGAGAAGTTATGGAAGCAGAATCACTCAGGGTTGGAAGGGACCACAGGATCATCCAGTTCCAACCCCCCCACCAGGCTGGCCAGAGCCCCATCCAGCCTGGCCTTAAACACCTCCAGGGATGGGGCCCCAACCACCTCCCTGGGCAACCCATTCCAGGCTCTCACCACTCTCACGGTGAAGAACTTCCTCCTCACATCCACTCTAAATCCACCCATCTCCAGCTTTGGTCCACCTCCCCCAGTCCTGTCACTACCTGACATCCTAAATAGTCCCTCCCCAGCCTTTTTGTAGCCCCCATCAGATACTGGAAGGCCACACAATAAGGTCACCTGGGAGCCTCCTGTTCTCCAGACTGACAGCCCAGCTTCGCCTGGAGTCCAGGAGGACACTCCTGGGATTTCTGGTTGCTCTGGCATTGCCTCCCTCTTGCTGGTGATGCCAAGCTGGCACCAGCACCAGTGTTTGCTCTGCCTTGGCTGCCGCAGGGATGGTCCTCTGAGGTCCTCCTTGGGCTGCAGCCACAGCAACCACTGCATGGGTGGGCTTGGGCCTAGCCCCCCAGCCAGGGGAACTGTGCTTCCTCCTCCTCCTCCTCATCCCCTCACTGTTCACAGCGATGCTCCCGGGCTGCTCAGCACCTGCCGAGCGGAGCCAGCCGCCACAGATGCATCAGCCCTTGTCTGAGCTGTCACTGCGGGGGACGTCAGGGGGGAAATTAATTTCTCCTGATGATTCAAACCCAACCCTGAGCTCTCCTGTCTTGTCTCTCCTGCAGTGACCACAGCTTAACCCTCCCTGTGCCATCACGAGCAGCATCTCTCCCAGCACCCACTCTGCTGCACCCCAGAGTGCCCCTCGTGCCTGTCGCTGGGTACCCCGGGGAGGAACAAGGATGGCACAGGAAGAAAGCAGAAGCATCTGCGTGTCAGGGTGACGTTGTGCTCAGCCCCTGCCTCAGTGTGCAGCTCCTTCTGGTTTCCCACATTGTAAAAAGGGATAATGCTGTCATATCAAAGCACTGGGGAGATCTGGGGATGAAAAGCAGCGAGTAGGACCGAGACAGGCCTGATCAAAGCCCTTTTTTCTTCATCTGTGTTTGCTTCCCCATTGAAGATAGTACTCTGCCTCTTTCTTGTAAATATTTTTTTTCCAAGATCTAAGTAACTCCCCGATAGATAAACAGTCACGCTTAGCTCAGAAGGATCTCCTCTGGCTGCTCTAATTGTGTTTGCCAAGAGCATGGCCTGTGCAGAACTGTGCTGGAAAGTTGTGTTGGAGAGAGGAGGAGGAGCCTTGGAGAGGAAGGGGCTGCTTTGGAAAGACTCCATCACCTCCTGCTTTGGGCAGGATCATAGACTCACAGGCTGGGTTGGGTTGGAAGGGAGCTTAGAGCTCATCCAGTGCCAAGCCCTTGCCATGGGCAGCGACACCTCTCACCAGAACAGGGTGCCCAAAGCCCCATCCAGCCTGGCTTTGGATGCTTCCAGGGATGGAGCAGCCACAGCCTCCCTGGGCAACCAGTTCCAGGGCCTCAGCACCCTCACAGGGAGGCATTTTTACTTCAGTTCTCACCTCAGTCTCCCCTCTTTCAGCCTGAACCCTCCTCCTTGCCCAAGCAGTAAAGTTCCTCATACCAGCTTTCCTGGAGCTCCTTTAGGTACTTGAAGTTGTTCCCCTGGGAGCCCTCTCTTCTCCAGGCTGAACAGTCCCAACTCCCTCAGCCCATCCCAGAGCAGAGGGTCTCCAGCCTCTGATCATCCTCATGGCCTCCTCTGGATTCACTCCAGCAGTTCCAGCCATTTTTGTACTGGGGACTCCAGAACTGGATGCAGGACTCCAGGTGGGGGTCTCACAAGAGCAGAGCAGAGGGGGAAAGTACCCTGTGTTGCCCTGCTGGTCGTGCATCAGCCCTTTCTGCACAGCTTTTGGACCTGGGCACCTAAAGCCACCAGTTAGTCCCGAGAGGTCTTTGCTGTTCGATGGAGACTGTGTTTGTTGCATTAAGATGCACCAAAGCCCTGTGGCTGTTGCTGCAGACGCTGCTCTCTGGGTGAGCTTCCTTGGGGCTCGCCTGTCCACCTGAGGTTTGAGGGCAAGCAGCTCCTTTCCAAGCAGAATCTCCCTCTCCCCCAACACTGGCTTCCAAGTGCCTGATGGGGAGACATGATGGCCACAGCCTCTGCCACCTGTTAAATAGGGTCAGCAAAGCAGTGGGAGATGGGAGGAGACATGAGGATCAGAAACCCCGACTTTGAAGCTCACATTGATGCTCTGTTTCTCCAGGAGAAGAGGCCTGAAGTTGCCTGCAAAGCAACCTGAATGTGGAGACACTGGCCACGTGGGCTTCCAGGGACAGCCTGTTGGCATCTCCTTCCTCCCCAGCACCCTCGGGGAAGGTCCCACGGTGGGTTCCTGGGCCAGGTCCTGCATTGCAGGAGCCCCCGGCGCTGTCATTCCCATCCCAGCCCTGCTGTGGGGTTGGGATCGCCGAGGGCAGGGTGTCAGACACGAGCAGGAGAGATGTGAGGTGGCGAATTTAAATTTCATCTCCCCCCTCCCCAGGGGAGGTGACAAATGAGCTGGTGGTTGTGCTAAAAGCTTTTCTTGCCTTCTTTAAAGAGGTTGCTGGGAGGAAATGAAGTGACCCAGTGACCTTTGTTAATACCCAGCACAAACTGAGCTGCTGCTGCTGGAAGGGGAAGAGGCCTCGGTGCAGCCCTCTGCCTGCAAGGTGTTTGCTTCGATTGATGCGTCTGAGGGGACTAATTCTCCCACAGCAGCGGCTGGAAATGAAGATGTTTAATCATCTGCTAGAACTTTGTGCAGAGAATTTCTTGAAAATCACCCCTCTCCTTTCCACAGGCAGGTGAAGCAGCCAAGAAAAAACCCAAGTCCTTGCCCCCACCCCCTGCCCAAGTTGTTGAATGAATTTGAAGCGAAGGCCTGAACCCTCTCCTGGGGTTTGAATTTAAGATGCAGAGCAGACGTTTCCATCACCAACACCTTGAGGGCTAAAGGAAAACCAGCATCAGGCAGAGAACCTGGCTCTGACCCACCCTGATGGCTGAGTAAACAGTCTTCCCCTCGAGTCCTGGGGGTAGTGCTGGGGGCCTCACTTCAAGTAAGAGATGGAGGGGCTGGAGCAGGTCCTGAGGAGCAATGAGGCTGGGGAAGGGACTGGAGGGAAAGGCTGATGGGGAGAGGCTGAGGGAGCTGGAGGTGTTCATCCTGGAGAAGAGAAGACTCCAGGGGGGACCTTCTCCCTCTCCCTAGCTCCCTGGAGGGAGGTTGTAGTCAGGAGAGGCTCCCTGTTTCAGTAAAGGGGACCAACAGGGCCAAACTGGTTTGTGGAGTGTCCTTCACTCCAAGAGGGACAACGAGGCAGCTACCAAGCTGGTAAAGGATTTGGAACATGTGTCATGTGGGGAACAGCTGAGAGATCTGGGGCTCTTCAGTGTGGAGAAGAGGAGGTGGAGGGGAGACCTTGTTGCTGTCTATAGCTACTTGAAAGGAGATTGTAGAGAGGCAGGGGCTGGTCTGTTATCCCTAGTGGCCAGTGAAGGGATGGGGGAAATGGCCTTAAGCTGCATCAGGAGAGGTTCAGATTGGATGTCAGGAGGAATTTCTTTGCTGAGAGGGTTGTCAGGCACTGGAACAGCTGCTCAGGGTGGGGGTTGAGTCCCCATCCCTGGAGATGTTGAAGAGAAGGGGAGGTGTTGTGCTGGAGGATAGGATTTAGTGATGCTGACAGGGCTCGGAAAATGTTGGACTTGATGATCAGGAAGGTCTCTTCTAGCCAGAAATGTTCTATGATTCTGTGATAAAGCCCCTTCCTCCTATATCCCTGCAGACACCCGAAGTAGCTTAAGGGAGTTGGGTGTCCAGCACCCTCTGAAACGGGAGTTGCTGGGAGGAAAATCTTCAAAAGCATCTTAGCAGCTTAAGTTAAGTCCCTTTGACTCTCAATGGAACTTAAGCTCTTAAGAAATGTAGGTGCTTCTGAGCAATCTGCCCTTTGTGCCTGGTACACTTGGGTCCCTGGAGATCCCCGGCTCCACGCTGCCTGGAGCAGCCATAGGGGAAGCTGCTTCTTGCTCACGCTGTGCAGTTTGATGATTGTTAATGACAGCATCGGAGAGCCTGTGCTCAGCGCTTACAGGATGCTCAGAGCTAGAGATCAGGCGGTGCCCAGGACCTTACAGGAGCTCTTTTACTGTAAGAATTAATCTTATTCCTGAAATGTGACCGTATCTAGCACAAATCTGACCCCACTGCAGGCCAAGGCTTCACTTAATTGCATTCTTTAGCCAGGACTGAGGTCTATTAGGTGCTTTGCTTTGTGTTCCGGGCGATCTCGTGCCAGAGAGCTGAGCAGGGGTTTGTAGGTCTGAGGAGAACAGCCTTGGTGTTTACTCGTGTGGGCTCAGCGGACAGGCAGGAGCGATGCAAACCTGCTTCAAAGAGCATAGGCAAGGTGAGCCGTGCGTGCGGGAGAGGGTGGGCGATGGGGCCCTTGTGATCTGAGCGTTCATCAAAGCAATTCCCACTGGGATCCAGCGCCGCCGGGAGGGCAGGAGAGCCTCCTTGCAGGTTTCCAAGCGTTGCGTGTCCCGCATCGTAGGCAGGAATCGTGCAGGGGGTGAGAGCCTGTTGCTGGTTTCCAACTGCCAGGGTTCTGCGGAGAAATCCGAGCAGACTCCTGTCCCGGTGTCTGTGCGATGCCTGCGGGGGAGCCAGGTGGGTGCACGTCTTGCTGTCCTGAAAATCCCATATCCGGGGGCAGAGAGCCGGTGATGTACCTGCTCTGAAGGATGAGCTGCTGGATTGAAGCTGACATGTCCTAATATCTCTGCCAGCACTTTCTATCTCTGTCAAGGGTTCGGGAAGCACATTAGCACCGGAGCGGAAGTGTCACCCTCTGGCATCTCCTTCTCTAATCTTGGAGCTGTTGCTGCATCCCCTTTACCAGACCTTCTCTATCGGAGCCCATTATGTGGCACGAAAAGCTGTGCTGGGTGTGGGGGAGCAGACCTGCTGGTCTCCTGGGGGAGGCAGAACATTCCCCTCGTGTTCCCAGGGTCACCTCCGCCGTCAGGGGCACTTTGGGGCTGTGTTGTGTGGGGCAGCGAGGCCTCTCGCCTGCTCTGAGCTCTGGGGCTGCACTTGGTTCCGTTTCCTGGCACTGGAGAGGGGGGATAATTGTTCTGATAAAGAAAACCAAGAGTTCCTGCAGTGTCGGCTGAGCTAGCCCCACCTTCTTGGGTCGAATATCGAAAATGAAAATGGTTGGAAGGTGGTTGCTCTCTCTGACTCCTTCCCACTCCTGCTCTGACCTCACTGGTGGGAACAAGTGGCTGCCTGCGTGAAACAGGGAGAGGGGAGAGCCAGCAGCCAGCAGCGCGGTTCCATTTGTTGTGCTGGCATCGACACCACATCCCCAGTTTAATTAACAATTACCATCGCAGCCATTCATACTGTTCCCAGTCTCCTCTCGCCTCCGACAGCAACAAAAGAAACCCCAACGTGTTCTGCTGCCCCCTGGAACCCTATGAAACCTGCAGCAGGGCTGGAGCTTTCTCTTCAATGGATCTGGAGCAAATATTTGAAGAGATTCCCACTGGGATAATCCAGATTCTTTCCCTTTCTCTGTGAAGAGTGTCGGTGCCTCTGCTGGGTTTCCACACACTGCATCCAGAGTAGCCCAGAGGCTCTGTCATCCTCAAAGTGCAAGTCCTAAGCCTCTCTCTGCAAAGTTGCTCTGTAGGGCTGAGTGCACGTGGGGACTGCTTGTTTATCCTGCCTGTTAATGGGACAGAGGAAGATGAAAACTCCCCTTCACGCTGCGCGTCCCGACGGCCCCCGACCCCGCTGTGTGTCACGAAGCGTGCGCAGCCTCACTGTCCCCTCAGTCCTTTCAGAACCTTTGATCGCTCTTCAGTGTCTCCTGCCTGGCTCTTCTCCACGAGGTGATGAACCCCGGGTTTGATTTTTAATTGGGGTAACTGCTAGCAGGAAGGAGTCTGCGCAGATCTGAGAGCAGCCTTCACATGACTCCAGCCCGTTATCCCGGCGCTCAGAGCCCGTCTGATGGAGGATCCTCTTAGCTGCTGACCCTGCGAGGAGGTTGTGGCTGTGGTTTTCACTCTATTTTCAGCCCTGGTGGGGCTGACACGCGGGAGTGGGGTTGTGGCTAAGAATACAGCTCCCCTAATGCCGTTCCAGCTCTGCGCAGGGATCAGGATAAAGCTGTGAGCGGCAGCTCCGTGTGGAGCCAGGAGTGGTCTCCATGGAAATGTGCCGGCAGGGCGAGGGGAGCGGGCTGGTGCTGAGCTGGCTCTCGGCTCTCGCAGCCCTGCTGATGCGCTGGAGCTCCGCTGCAGCCACGTTCTGCCACGTCCAGGGCAGAGCAGGTCACGAGCAAAGCTCTGCCGTCTCCTCTGGAGGTTGGCTTGCTGGCTGAGCCTTTTGGTCCCTCAGGATCAACTGTGGTTCGCTCTGCTCCAGGTTTTGTCTCTTGCAGGGTTCTGTTAGCTCAGTGTGGGGGTTCCTCTGCCTGGTGGCCATCCAGAGTGGCTCACAGAATCATGGAATCATTAGGAATTGGAAGGGGCCCCCAAAGATCAGCCAGTCCAATCCCCCTGCCACAGCAGGATCACTTCACTGGGGAAGTTGTGGAATCAGAATCACTCAGGGTTGGAAGGGACCATAGGATCATCCAGTTCCAACCCCCCCACCATGGGCAGGGACACCCCACCCTAGGTCAGGCTGGCCAGAGCCCCATCCAGCCTGGCCTGAAACACCCTCCAGGGATGGGGCCCCAACCACCTCCCTGGGCAACCTATTCCAGGCTCTCACCACTCTCACGCTGAAAAACTTCCTCCTCACATCCACTCTAAATCTACCCATCTCCAGCTTTGCCCCATTCCCCCCAGTCCTGTCACTACCTGACATCCTAAATAGTCCCTCCCCAGCCTTTTTGTAGCCCCCTTCAGATACTGGAAGGCCACAATGAGGTCACCTGGGAGCCTCCTGTTCTCCAGACTGAACAGCCCCAACTCTCTCAGTCTGTCCTCATAGGAGAGGTGCTCCAGCCCTCTGATCATCCTCGTGGCCCTCCTCTGCACTCGCTCCAGCACGTCCACATCCCTCCTGTAATCAAGGCTCCAGAACTGCACACAGTCCTCCAGGTGGGGTCTGAGCAGAGCAGAGGGGGAGCATCACCTCCCTCGACCTGCTGGCCACACTTCTCCTGATGAATCAAGAGATTGCTCCTGCAATCTTAGCTGGGGGAAGGAGTCTGGGAGGCTCTCCAGCCTTGCACATGGGGCTCTGGGACACCAACGCTGATCCCAGGGTTGAGGGTCAGGCTTGCTGTGCTAGGGTGAGTGCTGGGCAGGAGAGAAACGCCCTCCCTGCTGCACCATCCTCAGCAAACTCGAGGACACACGGGAACCTTCTCCTGCTTCATCTTCCTTCTGCTGGGGGATGTTTTTCTCTCCATCCTGGGTTTTTCGTGCCTGAGGTCTCGGTTTTGCTTCCCCCGCCTTGCGCTTTTGTGGAAAAATCGCCCTTTCAGAGGGTCCCTGGGCCCTGTCGGGTCAGATCCCTTCACACCTCATTGCTCGGGCGCTGCTCGGCCAGCGCTGCCTTTCTCCTGCCGCGGAGAGGAGGGAGCAGCCAACGGGTGTTAAACTTTAAATGGGGGCTCTGCGCGGTCGGAGCCTTCTGCCTGCGCCGTCCTTCTCTTGTCTGCGCCGTCCCCTCCCGAGCTGTGAGCGTGCAAGTGGAGATGCCATTCCTTGCCCAGGCAGTGAGGCTGGAGCAGCCTGGTCTCCGGTCCCCTCCAGCCTCTCATGGTGATGGAGCCACCCCAGTCCTTCGGGTCTGTGTTGAGGCGCAGGGCTGCCTGGGCTCTCTTGGATCCTGCTGCCTCCCGGGGCTCTGGCTGGCTGCCCCCTCCCTCCTCCCTGTCTCTAAGAGCTCCCTTTGCTCTGTGCAGGTGCTGACGACGCTGGCGAGACACCGTGAGTCCTGCTGACCCGGAGCCTTCCCGGCAGGGGCCGAAGGCCATTGCAGAGGATGAGGATCCTTCCCAGCCCTGGGATGTTTTCGCTGGTCTCCCTCGTGAACCTCCTCTCCGTGCTGCTCGTAGGCTGTGTAGCTGAAAGTAAGTGGCTGCTGCTCCCCGGCTCCTTTTCCCCACCCCTTTCTCACCTCCCCTGGAGAACAGCAGGGATGGGCTGTAGTGCCTAGAGTCAGCAGAGGAGCCTCCACTCCTCTTTAGCTTTCAGACATGAAGTGTCTTCATTTTCCAACATCTTTACCTTCCCACTAGCCCCACACAGCGTGCTGTGAATCTGGGGTTGCCCCTGAGAGCTGGAGAAAAGCGGAGGAGGGAAGAGCCTGACAGCTGTGGCTGGAGCCTTCCTCCCCTTTCCACTGGCCCCATCTCCACCCAGCTCATCCATATTGTCCTCTCCTGCCTTTTAGGCATCTGTCAGACACTGGTGACCGTTGTCGTGTTCCTTGCTGGGGCAGGACTCTAACAGCCTCTGAAGGCAACGTATTATGTGTCTGCAATCCCCTGAGTGAACCAGTTCCAGTTGAACACAGTTTTTATCTTTGCTGCCTTTCAGTTCTTGCTTTAAAAAAAGAAAAAGGGAAGGGAAAAAAAAAATACAGAAGTGAAAATCTTCAGCGCCTGGAATGTAATGTCGCCGCGACATGAAGGCTGATCACTTGGGATCAGTGGCCGATGGACTTCTCCAAGCTGATTGAATTAGGACTTTTTTATTATGTCTTTTTTTTCCCCTCCCCAGCAAAGCTGCTTGAAGCTGGTTGAGCTCTGGTCAGCGCAGCCCTTGACAGCTTTTAACATAATCTCTTCGTTATCGGGTTTATTAAGATGACGCGGGCAGCGGGGATTGAGTGGATCCTCCAGCTTTTGTTGCTGGGGCAGTTGGGTTTGAACGGTGCTTTCACTCGTGCCTGCAGTGGGTGAATGGGGATGGATCTGCCCTCACCTCACTTCTGAGTTTTGTTCAGGTCGTGCTTGGCCCCTCTGTGCAGGGAGAAAGGTTGCTGTGCAGCAAGCTGATGTCCTCTTCTGTCCTTGTGCTCTTAGTGAGCCCAGGGAGGGAGCTGAGCCCTGGGAGATTCACCATAAGGCCAGGGTTTTGCTGTGTAGCTGTGGGTCAGTCACTGGTGCTGCTGGTGTTCAAAAAGCTCAGCTGCAGCTCCCTGTCATGAGAAGCAGAGCAGTTAGGCAGCAGGGAGGCAAGTGTTTGCCCACGGTCCTCCCAGCACTCTTGTAGGTTCTTTAGGAGCCCCAGGGTAGGTGACTGAAGCAGAGCTGCTGTGTTCCACCAGGGCTGGGGTGGCCTTGTTGGCTTGTGAAAGTGGGCACTGGGGGTGCCACCTGCATTGAGTCCTGCACAAGCATGAGCCTGTGAGCAGAATTTGTGGCTCTTTTGCAGTAGGGCCAGAAGGGAAGGGGATTCTTACAGCAGATAGTCTAGTGTCAGGGCTTTAGGACCCCCTTCTTGCCTCTGCTTTACTGGAGCAGCCATGCCCAAATCCCTTTGTCCTCTTGTTTTGGAGGCAAGGAAGGAGGCTTGGCAGAGTTAGTGTGTGTACCAGGGCCTCTCTGTGTGCTCAGAGCCCTGACTCACCCGCTGTGATGGCTGAGTGCCTGCAAAAATGGGTTCTTTCTGCTTTCAAGTGCCCACCAAGCCCTGTGTCCTCACTGCTGGGAGTGGGCCCTCTGTACAATCCCCACGGGATGTGCGACCGATTCTCCTGAGGTTTTGGTTTTCCTGGAAAGGAGTAAGAATGTTGTCTCTCCCCATCATCTTTGGGGCGAGATTCCAGCAGAGCTGGGAGGTCTCACACACAGTCTGATGGCTGTGAAGCACACTTGATGGAAATGTGCCCCCAGGAAGGGCTGATGCCCATCAGAAGGTACCAGTTGTGTGGCCCAAGCCCTGCTGAACTCTGTCCCTGCTCAGCAGGCACCTTGCTGCGAGCAGCTGAGTTTCTCTCTTGTAGTTCTGCGGTGTCCTTGGCCCTGAACCCAAGAGGGTTTGTGCTCGTTGCTGCTCACAGATGTGCACAGGGGACCTCTGCAGGCTGCAGGACCTGGTGTTTGAGGTGGGGCTGCTCTCACCTGTCCATGGAGCTGGGACAGGTATTAACCCATGGAGCACATCAGCACCTCCCTGATTGTTTGCCCTTGGCCCTGTGGCTGTTGCTGTCTGCTCCGTGATGACCAGTTGATAGCTCCTGAGTTTGGAGGGGCTACTGAATTCAGCCTGGAGAAGCCAGTCGGTAGCACCAGAGCCAGTCTGTGGTGCTTCCAGTATGGCATGGAAACAGCAAACAGCTTCATGTGTCACAACAGCAGAGACTATGTGAGGGGCTGTCACTCTGCTCTGACAATGTCCTCTCCCATCAGATGGCCCTGGGCTCTGTCACACTGCCTCTCGTGTAATCCCTTGGCTGCCTTCCATTTGGCTGGCGCTTGGCACGACGCTGACCCGATTTCCTGCCCCAATTCCCCCAGAGGGGCTGCCAGCACCCTGCAGCCCCCCTGGGCGAGCACTGCCAGGCAGCATCAGGGTGGGAAGCCCTTGTGGCAGGCAGCAAACCCCCAGGATCTGTCTCCTGGATGGCACCACCTTCCCAGCTCTTCTTGCAGCAAAGCAGAAAGCCTGAACTTGCTTCCTCCTCCAGCACAGCGCTGGAGGAGCCGCGGCCTCTGCAATCAAAGGGCCATTAAAATACTTCCCTTGTTTCCTAGGCTAATTGATCTCAGTCAGTGATTTAAATCTTCCTATGGCAGGAACATTCTATTTAAAGGAAACTGCTATTTAAATTAAAAAACCAAAGCACCACAGTGCTTTCTGCCTGCTGCTGGCGCGTGTGAAGCTGAAGAGGATCGTAATTGCGAGGTGTAAAGCAGACCTGGCTCTCCCGTGTTCCTTCTTTCTTCCTTCGCTCGCGTACGGACACTTCTCTTTGTTTCTTCTCTGCTCTCAAGGGCAGCCACCGAGCTGGAAATTGCTAACTTCATGAGGATTTTCAACAGCCTCTCGTTAAATGGAACAAGCTGTCATTTGGCTGAGGGTTCAGCTGGTTGTACCAGTAGTGTTGTCACTGCGGCGGGTTTGGGGGACCTTCCCCAGAGCTGCGCAGCTCTCCTGCACCCTAAAGCCCATAACATCCAGCCACGGTCTGGTGATGGGTCCAGGGAGGGGAATAGCTTCCCAAAATCGCTGACGTAGCTGGGCACAGAACCCAGCCTTGCTGGTTCCTGCTCCTACATCCAGCCTGAGCCATAAAACCTCTGAGAACAGCTCGCTGTGCACGAGCACGGTCCGCCTCTGCTCACTGGGCAGGGTGAGCGTCACCTGGGCTTCGGCCAGCCATCGGGTTCTCCTGTCCTGCTGTGCTCCCTGTGGGAACACGGGCCCTGCTCCAAGTGCTCCTCACTTGCAGGTGGAAGCCCCCCCCAGCCCAGAAATGTGCTCGTTCTGCTGAGTTAGATCAGCACGCCGGCTGTTTCCAAGTGGATTTTTCCCATTGATTAGACCTTTGCCTTCTGCGCCGGTGCTTTGCTAGTTGGTGCTTTGCACACACGGGAGGCTGCCGTGTGGCTCTCTCTGCCCCAGCAAAGATTTGGCAGCAGAAGCAGCAGCAAACGTTCCTTGGTGCTTGAGGTTCCCTTCCTTTTGTGAATCGCGTTACGAGCCCTGACCAGCGCACGCTCCACTGTTCACAGAGTCATAGGATCGTTAGGGATTGGAAGGGACCTCGAAAGATCGTCTAGTCCAACCTCCTGCCACGGCAGGATCATCTAGATCAAGTCATAGAATCATTAGGGATTGGGAGGGACCTTGAAAGATCATCTAGTCCAACCCCCTGCCACAGCAGGACCATCTAGATCAAGTCATAGAATCATTAGGGATTGGGAGGGACCTCGAAAGATCATCTAGTGCAACCCTCCTGACACAGCAGGATCACCTAGACCAAGTCACACAGGAGCACATCCAGGTGGGTCTCAAACATCTCCAGAGAAGGAGACTCCACAACCCCCCTGGGCAGCTCCTGCCAGTGCCCTGTCACCCTCACTGAGAAGAAGGTCCTTCTCAGATTGATGTGGAACCTCCTCTCTTCCAGCTCACACCCACTGCCCCTCATCCTATCACCAGATGACACTGAGCAGAGCCTGGCTCCATCCTCCTGACACCCACCCTTCACATATTTATAGACATTAATGACGTTACCCTTCAGTCTCCTCTTCTCCAAGCTGAAGAGCCCCAGCTCCCTCAGCCTCTCCTCATAAGGGAGCTGCTCCACCTCGTTCATCATCCTCATTGCCCTCCGCTGGACTCTCTCCAGCAGCTCCACATCCCTCTTGAACTGAGGAGCCCAAAACTGGACACAAGACTCCAGATGTGGTCTCCCCAGGGCAGAGTAGAGGGGGAGAAGAACCTCTCTTGATCTGCTAGCCACTCCCCTTCTGATCCACCCCAGGGTGCTGTTGGCCCTCTTGGCCACAAGAGCACACTGCTGGCTCATGGTCATCCCACTGGCCACCAGGACCCCCAGGTCCCTTTCTCCTGCACTGCTCTCCAACAGGTCAGTCCCCTACCTATACTGGTACCTGATTAAACCTAAATTGCAACTGACCAAAAAAGAAGAATAACCCTCCCTTTCCAGATGCATCTTCTTAGCTTTCTTGTCTTTCCATTGCCCTCTCTCTGCTGAGCTCCCAGCTTTAGCTCAGGAGGTCCTGGCTTTGATCTGTCCTTGGCCAAGACAGCAACAGCCAGATAAGATGGTAGTAAAAAGGAAGGAGGCTCCATCTTAGGACTTGATAGACACACTAAGACAACATCAGTGGGAAGGGAATCCTTCTCCCCTGTGAGAGGAAGCTGCTCCATTCTGAGTGTTGTAACAAGACAGCAGCTCTGTCCTGGGAGGAGGAGGCTGTTGACACGTGGTGAGGTTGAACTGGTGAGGCTCAGCTGTTCCACAAGCAGTCCCAGTCTGTGACAGTTGGGGTGAGGAGCCAGAGGATGCTGCAGAAAGGCTCTCTCCACTTGGTGGATGGGGCTGGAGGGGTAGCAGCAGCCGACCCCACAGGCAGGAGGTTGTGTGGTCGGTTGGTAGGTGATGGAGTTTCCTCTTGATTTTGTACATTGTTCCTTCAGTGAGTGGGGCCTGGTGCTGTGCAGGAGGGGGAACGTTGGCAGTGCATCCTCACGGCAGAGTGAAAGCTGGAGAGGGACTTTCTGTGAGGGCCTCTGGTGACAGGACACAGGGGGTGGGCTCAAACTAAAAGAGGGGAGATTGAGATGAGGTCTGAGGCAGAAATCCCTCCCTGTGAGGCTGCTGAGGCCCTGGAACAGGTTGCCCAGGGAGGCTGTGGCTGCTCCATCCCTGGAAGTGTCCAAGCCCAGGCGGGATGTGGCTGTGGGCACCGTGTTCTGATGAGAGGTGTCTCTGCCCATGGCAGGGGGTTGGCACTGGCTGAGCTCTGAGCTCCCATCCAACCTATTCTATCATTTTATGATTTTAGGAAATTGAAGTGCAAGAAACTCTCTTTTCCAGAAGGGTGGAACCCCTGATGTCCCTTCCAACCTCAACTGTTCCCTGATTCTGTGGCCATCCCAGCTTCCCTCTGCCAAACACACTCCCTGCTTGTGTTCCCCACGCACCAGTTGCAGGCAAGGAGACACCTTGCTGTCCTTGTTCTGAGGTGCCCTTTCCTTTGCTGCCTTCTCCATCTGCCAGCTGCGACCAGCCTGCGGTTACTGAGGGTTCTGGACTAGTTGTTGTCCCCCTCAAGGACACTGAATTAAGCTTCTGTGTCACCTTGTCTAAGTGCCTGATTAAATTAAACCTTGCCTGCCTGGATCGAGTGATGTAAGTGATGGAGCTTCTCTCTTCTTCCTCTTTTCTTTTTTTCATACTTAAATCAAGAAGTTTGTGTCTCCTGTAGGACCCAGAGAAGAAATAAATCATCTTTTGAAAGCCCTTCCTTGGGGGCAGCGGGGGGCTGTCACCCCCCAGGTCTCAGCTGTGCCCCACACTGCGAAGCCTTATTAGATTAATCTCTGCTGAGGAGCACCTGGGGATGTGTTTGGGACCCAGTCATGGGTGTCTCCTGATAAAGGATCTCTTCCCAAGCAGAGGTTCTTGCTGCTCAGCTTCATTAGATGGCTAAGTTAGGGGAAAAGAGCATCTGTTTGTTGTGTAAACAAGCAGCTTGTGCCAAAATGTCATCTGCTTGGGGTTTGTGAGAGAGAAAATGGATGGCAGCTCCATACCTGGAGGCCAAACCCAGGGCTCTACCTCAAAGTCAATGTTTGTTTCTTTGTGACTTTCCCCTTTCGATGCCCTTTTCACCCAGAAGGTTCTGCCAGGACAGGCTGGCTCTCTCTGGTGTCTCTCCAACACCCTGCATCAGCTTCTCCTCCCTCTGGCAGGGTCCATGTGGTTGAGTCTCCTCAAGCCCAGCTAGCCATGGGTCACTAAGGGGAATCTGAGGGTATTCCCATCCTCTTTTGTGGCCTGGCAAGGCCAGTGTTATTCTTAGAAGGCTAGCAAAGTGGTTTTCAAGGACACCCGACCAGAGGAATGTCGTTTTCCAGCGTGCGTGGGTTGGAATCTGGGCTCCAGTTGCCCTGTGAGACACAATCTCTGAAGAACAGTTTTATTTACTCTCTGCCACTCTTTCCCCTCCAGTCAAGGATGTTCTCTTGCAACATAATTGGTCCCAGATCCCACCTTAGAAAGCTGTGATGTTCCCTGCACCGCAGCTGCCTTGCACTGTTTTTAAAGTTCATGAAAACGGTCACGTTCTCTGCCATCTGCTGCCCGTGCTGGAGCTAACCATGGCAGGGGCTGGCAGCTGGAACAGGAGGCCTCGAATCAGAGACTGGCCTTGGCTGGAAGGGACCTCCAAAGGGCATCCAGTCCAACCCCCATGCAGGGAACTGGGACAGCCTCAACCAAATCAGGTTGCTGCCTTGTGCAGCCTCCCCTTGGAGATGTCCACGGATGGAACCTCAACTCTGTCCCTGGGCAATGTGTTCCAGTGTTCAACCCCCTCTCCTGCTGAAGAACTTCCTCCCAACAGCCCATTTCAATCTGCCCTTCTCTAATGTGAAACCACTGCCCCTTGACCTGTCACTCCAGCCCTTCATAAACAGCCTCTTGTAGCCCACTTCAGGGACTGGAAGGTCTCTATCAGGTCCTCTCAGAGCCTTCTCTTCTCCAGGCTGAACAACCCCAGCTCTCTCAGCCTTGTCCTCAAAGCAGAGGAGCTCCAGCCCCCTGATCATTTCCATCGCCTCCTCTGGACCCGCTCTATCAAGTCCCTGTCCTTCCAGTCCCGAGGGCTCCAGAGCTGGACACAGGACTCCAGATGAGCAGAGAGGCTGGAGTCAGGAGAATGATGAATCATAGAGTCATAGACTCATTAGGGATTGGAAGGGACCCCCAAAGATCATCCAGTCCAACCCCTCTGCCACAGCAGGATCACCCAGACCAAGTCACACAAGAACACATCCAGGTGGAAATCCAGCTCAGAGACAGAGAAGCCACCCCAGGGTTAGAAGGGACCACAGGATCATCCAGTTCCAGCCTGAACGAATGCCCTCGCTCTGTTGGCAGAACCTTCTCAACCCTCCTGCCTTCCTTCCCCTTGCCTAGATTTGCCTTCTGCAGCAGGGACTTCTCTTGCAGTGTTCTCCAGGGGAATCAGTCTCTGTCCTGGCTTGGGGTTCCCATCCTGCAGACACGGAACGGTTGTGTTACCGCTTGGCAGAGGAGCCGCCGGCTCCAGACAAGGGCACAGCAGATCCCAGCGTGACAGGAGAGGAGATCACAGCGAACCGACACCTGATGATTGCCAGGAGAGAGCTTTATAAATACATTTTGGCCACGTACTGCCAAGGCTTTGAAAGGGGATCTCACCATGAATGATTTAAGCAGTCAACCTGAAGGAGTATGGATTGACCTGTTTTCACGGTATCGTTGTGTAGAGGAGTCTCAGCGTGGCCCATCCTGCTTATCACAGGCTGGAATGTTGAGGGCTGGAGCTCCTCTGCCCTGGGGACAGGCTGAGGGGGAGTTGGGGCTGTTCAGCCTGGAGAAGAGAAGGCTCCAGGGGGACCTTAGAGCATCTTCCAGTACCTGAAGAGGCTCTGGGAAAGCTGGAGAGAGGCTTTTTATGAGGGACTGGTTATAGGACAAAGGGGATGGGTTCAAGCTCCAAGAGTGGAGACTGAGATGAGATGTGAGACAGAAACCTCTCCCTGTGAGGGTGCTGTTCTGGTGAAAGGTGCTGCTGCCCATGGCAGGGGGATTGGCACAGGGTGAGCCCTGAGCTCCCTTTGTTACTCCATGATCTCAGTTTCTCACCACCCTGAGCAGAGCCAGTGCTGCTGGCTTCATCTGCAACGCACAGAATCCGCCCTGGTCTCTCTTTGAGGCCAAGAGGAGAAGCAAAGCTTCAAAAACAGAGGGGAAAAAATAAACCAAACCAGCAGGCAGAGCAGCCACTGCTTTAGCATTCCACAAAGTTTCTCGGAGTCCTCCAAACCATTAATTGACTCAGGAGCATAAAATTGAGAAGGGGAAGAGAGTGAGGGAGCGTGCGGAGTGGTGCGAGCGATCTGAATAATTTATTGTCCTTTGAAGTTGCAAGAGAAATTTCAGCTGCCTTGGGGAGTAATTTCTCCCCATTCTGAAAGGGTTTCTCCTTATTTTAAACTCATTCAGAGGATGATAGTTTTGCATTTTCTGCATAATTAATGAGCAGAGCTCCCTCCCCAGCCCACCTCTGCCTCCCCCTACTCTTAGGCAGCCTCTACAGAATGGTGGGGTGATGGAACTCGGTGGGTTTTTTAATTAACAAAGTCAAATGAATTTAGCTCTGTCCTCTTCGTCCCTCACCTCCGTTCGGATCCATGGATTTATTCATAAACTCTGAAGACAGTCAGCTCTTACATGTCTTTAGCCTGGACTTTGATTTGTTGGAGTGAGCTTCTAAAAGGACCAGTGTTGGAGGTTGCTTCTTTTCCAGTTCAGCTGTTAGAGATCACCTTGAGCCTGGCTCTTGGGATCACCCAGGGAGATCCTTCAGCTCTCATTTTCCTTTGTGTGTCTGCGTGGGGAGGATCTGTTTAGCTCTTAGGGCTTTCTCTTCGGGGTTTTCTTTTCCTTTCTGACACTCCTCTTTCTTTATGATTTGCTAATTGTGGTTAATTCCAGGAGCTGCCACTTGAGGGACTGCCTTCACCTGGAAGGGGAAGGCATCTTCAGCCCTGGAGGGGCTGCACCAGAGCCTTCTGCTAGGAACCATCCCTTGGCAGGTGTCAAACACGAACAGAAACGTGTCCTTCCAAAGCAGAACCCCACCTTCCTCAGCTGCTGTCTTTGAGAGAAGACTTGAAGGGGCCCTTGCTGCTGCTTTTCCACATTTCCATTTCTCTCTCACTCCTTTTGCTGGGTTTTCCAGGTATCCCAAAGCTCATCTGTTGGGTTCCTGCTGCAGGCAGCTCTCAGCACTGTCGTTGGCTTCTCCCTGTTTTTAATCTCTTTTTCTGTGGAGTCTGAGTGACAAGTGCTGTGGTCCAGAGACAGAAATGGGAATGACTCTCGGGGTAGGAGTCAAAGCTGTCAGAGGCTGTTTTCATCCCTTAGTCCTGGCTTTATTAGGTTTGGGCTTCTTGCTTTCAGGATCTCCCATCTTGAGCTCCCTCAGCACCCCAGTCCCTACACCAATAAGCAGTACAAGTCCTCAATACACTGGTAAGATCCAGGGCAAGGTGTTTGGAGCCTGTGTGCCCACAACCTCCTTTTGTTCCACGGGAAATGTGGGCTGAAGTCTCTTAGCAGAGGTTGGACAAGGGAAGATACAACAAGATTCTGAAAATACCCCAAATCCTGTGCTCTGAGAAGTGTTTTCCTCCTGATCAGGAGATTTCCTTTCTTGCTGAAAGAAGCAGACAACAGCTCGTAAGCAGAAGTAATAAAGCTTTTATTTACAGGAGTGGAAGAGGAGGGATTTCTTGAGCAATACCTTGTTTACCTGGTGGCCTTCCATCCCCAAATGATCCCCCACACATTTATTAGCTGGCAAGTCTTGATTGGGATCATTCCCCTCCCATGACCCTGAGCTGGTGATGCAGAGCAGGGGACTGAGCTGGGTGTCTGCATGTTGCACAAGTCTGTGTTGTCTCACTAACCCAGGGATCAGAACTGATCTCACTGATCACACCCTTGGGGCTTCCAGGGTTGTGGTTTCTCTGAAAGACCCTAAGACGCAGGAGCTTGTAGCAGTTTGTTTTGCCCATTGCTGCTGACTCTGCTGTCACTTCTCGGTGGCTCGGGACCTCTGCTGGGCTATATTAAGATGGCACAGCCCGCCAGGAGTTAGGATCCTTGCTCCCTTGCTCATTAAGCTTTTCCTTCTTTCAGGCTTGTCCCACAGGAGGTGGTTTGTCATGTCCTGGTGTCCCCTGTAGGCTGTGATTCTGTAGTGACTCAGAGCAGCAGACATTGAGTTGAGAGCCGAGTCCTTTGTAGCTGGGTCTTGCCCAGGTAGGGGATGAATTGAGCTTCTCCAGGATGCCAGGACTAGTGACAGGTTGGAGTAGAAGCTGTCCTGGAAACACAGCCAGGGGAGGGAGAGCTCCCTGCCTTAAGGTTCGGATTGCAACCAATCTGGGATCAGTGTCCTGACGTTGATGGACAAGGAGCCCTCATTAGGTTGCCAGGGTAGCTCCTTGGGTCTCTCCTCCATGCTCTGCTCTAGGTTATTGTGCCATGTTGGACAAATTTGTTGTTACAGATAATTGAAAGCCCTCATGTACCCCCAGGGTCCTGACCAACCAGGCTGCGTGTCCTGTGCTTGCTGGCCCTTCTGCTGCTGAGCCCAGGGCTGCCATCTTCCATGGCAGCAGCTTGGCTTGTCCACTTGAGCTCTTGCTGGTCACAAGGAGCATCTTTCTTCGTGGCAGTGTGAACAAAGAACCTGGCCAGAGGTCCGTCTGCGTTGCCACCTACCGCCCAGTGCCAGTCCCTTCAGCGTGCCCTGTCCCTTCACACAAATCCCAGCTGGAAGAAGGTTTCCCCTGGCTGGGGCTGATCTCTGGCACCAACAGAAACCCTTCTGCAGTGGGAAAAGGTGGATCCTTTCCCTCACACCAGTGTGCAGTGGTAGCCTGAGGAGGTCCTGCTGAAGCTGCTGTTCCCGTGCGATAAGGTGCAGTCCCATCCCTGAGAACCAGCAGGAAGAATCACAGGTCCCCTCCAGCAGGCAGGGTAACGTGGTTGTTCTCACCTTGGCTGTCAGAAGTGGGAGGAGAGCTTTGGTTGCCTCAGTCTCAGCCTGTCCCCACTGCTGCGGGCTCCCCCCGACTCCCCCAGAGGGTCTGTGTGTGAGCGGGTTGCAGATAGGAGCCTGAAGGCTCTGCGGATGTGCCACATCCTCAGAATTACAAGCCCCGTAGCAAGAACAGCTTGATGTGGTGCTGGGCTACAAAAGCACTGCTGCCTGGTCCTGGATGGGCTTCCCAGTTCAAGAAGGATTTGAGAGGGTACAGGAAAGGACTGCAAGATAAGAAGGGAAATGAAAGATCTCTCTTATGAGGAAAAGTTGTCAGCTGAGGGATCTGGGGCTGTTCAGCCTGGAGATTGAGGGGGAAGACCTTGTTACTCTTTACAACCACTTGAAAGGAGGTTGTAGGGAGGCGGGGCTGGTCTGCTCTCCCTAGTGGCCAGTGATGAGGAGAAATGGCCTTAGGCTGCACCGGGGGAGGTTCAGGTTGGATGTCAGGAGGAATTTCTTTCCTAAAGGCTTGTCTGCCTGGAACAGCTGCCCAGGGAGGGGGGTTGAGTCACCATCCCTGGAGGTGCTGAAGAGAAGGGGAGATGTTGTGTTGGGGTACAGGGTTTAGTGGTGCCAACAGGGCTGGGAAAAGGTTGGACTTGATGACCTTGAAGGTCTCTTCCAGCCAAAACTCTTGTATGATTCTATTGTTTGGATCTTTTTAGTCTGGAGAAGGAGAAGACTGAGGGAAGATCGTACCAATGCTCATGAATTTCTAAGGGGTTTGTGTCAGGAGGATGAGGCCAGTCCTTTGCCAGTGGTGTCAGTGACAGGACAAGAGCTGACAGGCACAAACCTGAACATAGAAGGTTCCATCCAAATATGAGGAGAATGTGAGGATGCTGGAGCCCCGGCCCAGGCTGCCCACAGAGGCTGTGGAGTGTCCTGCTCTGAAGAGATCCCAAACCCTTGTGGACACCGACCTGTTGTGAAGAAACCTGCTTGAGCAGAGAGTCAGACTGGGATGATCTCTAGAGGTCCTTTCGTCTGCAGAGATCCCTTCCAACCCCTGACATCCTGATTCTGTGCTCTCCAGAGGTTTCTTCCAACCCCACCCAGTGATTCCACGAGAGGAATGGAGCAAAGCTGGAGATGGGTAGATTTAGACTGGATGTGAGGAGGAAGTTCTTCACCATGAGAGTGGTGAGAGCCTGGAGTGGGTTGCCCAGGGAGGTGGTTGGGGCCCCATCCTTGGAGGTGTTTAAGGCCAGGCTGGATGGGGCTCTGGCCAGCTTGATCTAGGGTGGGGTGTCCCTGCCCATGGTAGGGGGGTTGTAACTGGATGATCCTGTGGTCCCTTCTAACCCTGACTGACTGTATGACTTGGTCTGGGTGATCCTGCTGTGACAGGGGGATTGGACTAGATGATCTTTCGAGGTCCCTTCCAGTCCCTAATGATTCTATGACTTGGTCTAGGTGGTCCTGCTCTAGCAGGGGGATTGGACTGGATGATCTTTCGAGGTCCCTTCCAGTCCCTAATGATTCTATGACTTGGTCTAGGTGGTCCTGCTCTAGCAGGGGGATTGGACTGGATGATCTTTCGAGGTCCCTTCCCTGTGAGGAAGCTGCGAGCTGGCGGCAGGAACAGGTGTCTGAAGGGAGTGGACGTTGGGGTGTTGGATGACAACTGCAGCACAGGAGTGTGAAATGAGTTCTTACTGTTCTCTGCTTGCAGGAACAGAACCCTCTGCTGAGTCGCATCCGTCACTGCTGCCCTTCCTTCTCTGGGGCCTTGCAGGAGAGCAGAGGGGTAGGGTAGTCTTTCAAGTGACTTTCCTCCATGTCCAGTGGGGGAGCAGCCTGCAAACAGCCCAGGTCAGGGCTGTGGTGGATCAGCAGCAGAGGAACACCAAGGTGGAAGTGTTTGACTTCTGAAAAAGCATCCTCCATCATTTTTTTACCCTCCTTCCCCCAACCTTGCCAGTCCCATCTCCCTGAAGGGAGCCGAGCGCTGCTGACAGTAAGAGGAAGTCTCTGTCAGAACCTATAATTATCCTGTCTGCCTTCCCAGAAAAGGCCAGTTGGGGAGCGAACGCGCTTGTGCTTCATGGACCGGCCCCGCGTCCTACTGCCTCCCCAATTACTGCTTAATGGACTTTTTATGATGATCAGACGCCTAGGTTGGGGAGAAGCTATTGACGGCAAAATGGAGTATAATTCACTCCCAGTTTGTTTGTTCTGTCAGAAAAATCCCATCTTAATTTTATTTGCCAGGCACCAAGAAGCAGCCCCTGGGAAAGGAGGAAGAAAGTGCAAAATAATGGCAGTAACCCCCTGGATTTCAAGGGGAACGAGGGCTCTGCAGGACCTCGCCAAAGGATCTCTTCAATCTTGTGGAGTGTCTCCACAGAGACCACCCCCCTAACCCCGAGTCTGCATCAGTCCTGCTCCCAGTTTGCTGCTCTCACGCAGAAAAATGTCAATGGTGGAGCCATCTTTCTTGCCTCTGCCCCTCTTGCAAGCTCCCCCGCTCCCTAACGCCGCTGCCTTGAGAAACGGCCCCATTCCAGACGTTGCATTCCTGCTCCCCACTCTCCATCTGTCTCAAATTTGGCTGCTCTCTCCTGTTTTCATCTGCTCTGTGGTTTGTCTCCTCTATCTAATCTTCACTTCCTCACTCTGGCTCCGAGCACCTCCCTCCTCTCCATCTTGCTCCAGTTCTTCATGCATTTGAGATGTTGAGCTCCCCTCATCCCCGCAGGTTTTCCAAGCCTGCCTGCTCCCTGTTTGCTGGTGTGACAGAGCTCCTCTGGCCATGCCTTGAACACAGGGCACGAGGCTGCTCCCCGTGCAGCACACGGCTGTAGAACACTTCCCTCACCCCACAGACAAGCGCTGGGTGCCTGGCCAGACCCGCATCTCACATTCCGGGAGAGGTTTTTGGGACTGTGGTTGAGGAGCACCTTGTTCCCCTTCTCCGATTGTGAGCCCGTCAGCACTTGTGGAGAGCGGAGATGGGATTTCACTACATCAGCAGAAAGTTTTAACCCAAAAACCAAAGGGAGGGGAGGGAGAGGAAGAAGCGGAGGAGAAGAGGGATGTTTAACCTTCTGCATGCCGTAGGATTCCTGCCTTGAGCTTGGCAAGGGGTGAGGATTAATGAAGAGAGATGTCTCTGTTGAGCTAAAACCACCTGGCTGTTGGGAGATGGCGAAGTTTTGGTCTGGCTCTTGAGTTTGATCCTTAAAGCAAGAGGGGTGAGTGAAGGAAGGTCCCCGAGTTGTGTCTGAGGCAGGTTTGCTGTGGTTATTGTCTCGTTTGCATTGCGGTCGTGCGCGACACCACCCAGGGTGCTGAGTGCTGAGCAGAGCTGCTCGGAGAGCATCCCGTGCTCCAATTTGCTTGTAGTGTCTAGACTGAGACAGGCAGGCAGGCAGGTGTGAGGAATGAGGATTGTCACCTCGGCGCTGCGTGTGGCAGACTGGCCTGTGGGGAAGGGTGAGCGCCCAAGGTCACCTGCGTCGGAGCCAGGGAGCTGCATCCTGATCGGGGGCACGATGTGGAGCCCGGAGGAGCAGATCAGGAGGGGGCTAAAGCTAACAGCAAAATAACACTGGCCGAATCACAAAGCCCACAGGGTTGGAAGGGACCTCCAAGAGCATGAAGTCCATCCTTCTGTGACCATCGGACCACGTCCTCAAGTGCCACATCTGCTGCCTTTTGAACCCCTCCAGGAACGGTGCCTCCACCCTCTCTCTCCCTGTTCCAAGGCCACTTTCAGGGAAGAGGCTTTTCCCAAGATTCAGTCTGACCCTCCCCTGACACAACCTGACCCCATTTCCTCTGCTCTCTAGGGAGAAGAGGCCAACCCCTGGCTCAGTGCAACCTCCCTTCAGATGGTTGTAGAGAGAAGTGAAGTCTCCCCTCAGCCCCTTCTCTAGGCTGAGCAGCCCCAGCTCCCTCAGCCTCTCCCCATCAGACCTGCTCCCCAGACCCTTAACGAACCCAGTTGCCCTTCTCTGCCCTTTCTCCAGCACCTCAGTGTCCCTCCTGTACTGCAGCGCCCAAAACTGCCCCCAGTGCTTGAGGTCCTTGGTCCTGCTGGCCACAGGATGCCACTGGCCTGCTTGGCACCCTGCCGGCTCGTGCTCAGAGAGCCCCCTCCATGTCTACCCGCCAGTGAAGGAGGAACGTGCCGGGTCCGGCGCGTGGGCATCCGGCACAGCGCTGGCAGCGGGCACCAAAAATGGAAGCAGAACCTTTCAAAAGATGGCATTTTGTCACTGCTGTTCCTTTGTCTCCCTGGATTTGCTGCCGCTGTGGGCGAGGGGCCCTTTCAGCTGGGCTCCTGCTGCTCCCACTGCTGGGACCAGATGACAGAAGAAGTGGTTTATTCGTGGCCCATTGTGGAGGGGCTTTCCTGGGGGTGGCAGGAGCTGGGGGGGTTACACACAGAGAGGCAGCACCAGGTCCCTGCTATGGGGCTGCAGATGAGGGGAGAGAGCTCGGGGAGGGGGTCAGGAGGAAGTGAAGGCAGGGAGCTGCCTCTCTGCAGCCCCCTCAGCCAGAGCCTGTGGGGTTGGGGGACAGTTCACAACCTCCCAACCCATTCCCTCCCAGACTGGGGGCAAATAATGCAGAGACACAGTGAGGTGTGACTTGGTCTAGAGAGTCCTGCTGTGCCAGGGGGATTGGACTGGATGATCTTTCGAGGTCCCTTCCAGTCCCTAATGATTTTATTACTTGGTCTAGGTGATCCTGCTGTGCCAGGGGGATTGGACTGGATGATCTTTCGAGGTCCCTTCCAGTCCCTAATGATTTTATTACTTGGTCTAGGTGATCCTGCTGTGCCAGGGGGATTGGACTGGATGATCTTTCGAGGTCCCTTCCACTCCCTAATGATTCTATGATTCTCTTCCCTCAGAGTGAAGAGGTGGAGGGCTCTGTGCCCCTGGCCCATCCCAAGCCAGGGCTGAGGGTTTCACCTCCAGAGCTTCACAGTGTAGGGCAGGTTCTGACCATCTGCTCCTGCAGGGCAGAGACTGTCTTCTGTCTGCTCTTGTTGGCCAACCGCATCCATGTCCCAGCCTCTCCCATATTCCACAGCCAGCACCAAGGCTGGGAAGGTGTCACGGTACCAGTCCACCCAGCTTTGAGAAGCAGGTTGGATTAGAAAGGCCCATGGGAGTCCAGTTTTCCTCACTGGTTCCTGCCTTTCTCCTTCCCCCAGTTCAGACTAACCTGGTTGGCCTTCCCTGAGACTACTGGAGAGTTGGGAGTGGGCTGGTGGCTGCCATACTGGTTTTACACAGCCAGGCAGTGGGCTGGTGGGTGCCATACTGGTTTTGCACATCCTCAGCACTGCAGGACTTCGTTCAGCCACCCCAGCTGAGCCAGTACAGGTTTTCTCCCCAGTCTTTGAGGCTGTGTCTCCCATTTTGTGACTGGAGCACAGAGAGGCAGCGTAGGGAGAGCTGCTTCTCCGCTGTGCTGGACTGCACTGGGAGGGTAGGTGGTCTCCAGCCTCTGTCCCACCATCAGCCCCTGGTAGCACTGGCAGGAGGAGCAGCCACTGTCTCATTCTGCAGACCCCACTTAGAGCAGCTGAGGAAGGAGGATCCATGGTGGCTCCTCATGGTGCTGCTGTGTTCCTGCCCCGCTCTGCTCCCCTGTAGCCATCAGCTCAGCTCTGCTGTCCATTTGTAGCCCTGAAACCACCTCTGGCTTCTCCATCTCTTGCTCTGGCTGTGCCTGTTGATGTTCCAGACAGACAGATGGTGGCCGGGCTGTCTCCCCGGCTCCTCGTCCATCACCCGCGATGCGCCGTGGCAGCAGCTCCGGAGGGACCGTTGGGTTGAAAGGGTGACATGTCCCCCGGCTTTTACCCACTGCTGCATCTCTCAAACCTTCCTGGCTGGGAAGCTTCTCACCCTGTTTTGTGGTTGGTGCCTCATTAGCAGGGAGAGAGCGAGGTGGTTTCTTACGTGAACTTGTGCTGTGGTGTCAAGTGAGGGAAGGGAAAGGGGAAGGGGAGGAGAAGAAGAAGGGAAAAGGAAAGGAGAAGGGAGGGAGAGACAGCAGTATTTTCCTCTTCAATGAGGAATCTGCCCCCTTGTACATGTCCTGGTGTCATCCCACGCTCCTGTAGTGTGTGCACCTTGGGGATGGGGCACAGTAGCCACCCCTGTCACCTCATGGCTTCTGCTCAAAGCCTGTGTTAGAGCTGACAGAATCAGAGGCTGGCTTGGGTTGGAAGGGAGCTCAGCCAGTGCCAACCCCCTGCCATGGGCAGCAACACCTCTCACCAGACCAGGCTGCCCACAGCCCCATCCAGCCTGGCCTTGGACACCCCCAGGGATGGAGCAGCCACAGCCCCCCTGGGCAGCCTCAGCCCCCTCCCAGGGAGGGATTTCTTCCCACAGCAAAACACGTGATGAACAGATGCCGGCACAGCCCGTGTTTCCCCAGGCTCAGGCTCTGCAAAGTGAAGCCAAGTGCAGGCTGCCTGTGTGGGGTGACCAGCAGGGTGACCAGCAGGGTGCCATCAGCTGCCCTCGACACCCCTGGAAGGGGTGGCAGAGGTGAGGGCAGACAGCGGCTGCGCTCGTCAGCTTCGCAGATGCAATTGCTGAGCAGGGGACGGATGTGGAACATGCGTTTCTTCCTTAGAGCCTGTGGCAACCCTCCAGTGAGTCGCTTGCCCTGGCTGTGGCTTCTGGGAAGCGTGTAGGCAGTGGACAGGAGTGGAAGGTTCAGCTCGACTTGATGGGTTTCCATTAAGCCGTAGAGAAGAATCACAGGTACACAGCAGCCATCCGGTCTTTTCAACCTTCTCTCCAGAGACCCAGACCCTGCAGGGAGCCTCTCGTAGTAGGAAAAGTCTTTTAAGCTGCAGCTTTTTCTGTTTCCATACTGCAAAGAACCCACCCCAGCAGGTTCTGGTGCTTTGCAAGCAGAGAAAGGGGGAGAAGAGGAAATCTCATGGCCACTGGTGACCTGAGTGGAACTCGGACTCCGTCCTTCCAAGAGCAACTTGTTCTCGGCTCTCCGTGAGGGAGGATTGATGACGGGATAGAAAATCTCCTGGACTGCAAATGGAAAATCCTTCTCTCTGCTTTTTTATCTCTTTCCTTCTCATGGAGGGTCCTGCAGCCTCGGCAAAAGATGGGGGGGACACACGTCAACCCCTCAGAGTGAGCTGAGAGCCTTTTGCTTCCCCACAGCACCCTGTCAGGGCTTTTGGAGCGTTTCAGAGCGGTTCGCAGGGCTGAGGAGTGAATTCTGGCTGCGTGCTGCTCTGCAGGCTGGCCCTGGCACGGCGGAGCTGTGGCAGTCCCACGCAGCAGGAGGAATTGGCTGCAGCTTTGTCTCATCCCCACCCTGCCTGCCTTAGCGCTGGCTTGCTCCTTCCCGCAGGGGAGAGGCTGGTGCTGCTGGCGGCGTGGGCCGGAGTGACAAGTGCTGCGGTGACACGCGGCGGGGAGCTCAGTGGGTGATTTGAGGGGGGGAAGAATCAAAATCTGGAGCTCAGACGTTTGGGCAACCTTCAAATCAACAATTTTGCTTTGATTTTCACTCCTTTTCCAAGGAAGCAGCAAAGACAGCCCCATGAGGCTGGTGCTGTGGGACATCCTGTGGTGATCTGGCAATGCTGGGTTAGCAGTTGCACTTCATGAGGAGGAAGCCATGATGTCATCCCATGACAGGACAAGGTGTGAGCTGGAACAGAGGAGGTTCCACATCAATCTGAGAAGGACCTTCTTCCCAGTGAGGGTGCCAGAGCCCTGGAAGGGGCTGCCCAGGGGGGGTTGTGGAGTCTCCTTCACTGGAGATGTTTAAAATCCATCTGGGTGTGTTCCTGTATGACTTGTCCTAGGTGATCCTGCTGTGGCAGGAGGGTTGGACTAGATGATCTAATGATTCTATGACTTGGTCTAGGTGATCCTGCTGTGGCAGGAGGGTTGGCCTAGGGATCTTTTGAGGTCCCTTCCAATCCTTAATGATTCTATGACTTGGTGTAAGTGATCCTGCTGTGGCAGGAGGGTTGGAGTAGATGATCTTTCGAGGTCCCTTCCGATCCCTAATGATTCTATGACTTGGTCTGAGTGATCCTGCTGTGGCATTGCCTAGATGATCTTTCGAGGTCCCTTCCAATCCCTAATGATTCTGTGAGATGTTAAAAACCACCCCGTACTGTTGCTGTCCAACTGGATCTAGGGAATCCTCCTGTGGCGGGGGATTGGGCTGGATCTTTCAAGGTCCCTTCCAATCCCTAATATCCTGTGAGTCTGTGATTCCAAGCACAGAGATTCTGGGATTCTGAGGAACCCTGCTGGATTGCTGGGTAGGGATTTGTGTTTAGCTTCTGTTGTCTCCCCCCGGGTGAGCTTAAGCAGCTCTCCAAGCCTCTCAGCTCCCCCGTTCCCACACACTGAGTCAACAGAAGTCCCCAAAAAGCGGTGCTGAGCAATGACGCCAATTTCACTGCTTCTCGGAGCTCCATCCCTTTCTCCAGGACAGAAATAGAACCTTATTTTTCTCCTCAGCTGTGCTGTCATCACGCTGCTTGCACCTATTTAAATGTATATGTGACATTAAGGATTATTAGGGGCTTTTATTTTAGGAAACGAACTCGCATCAATAAAGTGTTCTTAAAAGCCCTGCCTGCCTTTGGCTGCACCTTTCAAATTGACTTCTGCAAACTCTTCAGCTACTGAGCCGAGCGGAAGGAAATCAGGTTGCGGCCAGAGCGAGGGACCGGTTGTATTTTAGCCCCAAGCGACGTTTTGGCTCTGCCTTGGCCAGATCCTCCCCCCCGGTGCCGATACCTCCGGTGGGATCTGCTTGATAACCTTTAGCTGTAACGTTGCAAAGACGACTCTGACCTCTAAATATAGATTTAGATATTTATAAATCTGATGCTGTGTACACACAGCATTCGCTGGGACATAAACAGCCCCAGCAAATTGTATTTACCTCCAGCATGGAAACAAATGCTTGATTGCATCCCAGGAGCTTGCTCAGTGCCTTTTATTTATACACTGCTGGCCACGCCAGCCAGGGAGGGGGATGCTGTTGCCTTCCATCTTTCGACCCCTAAAAGACCCTGGAGATTTCTCTTTAGCTGCCATTTGTCCTCTGGATCAGGCCGCCTGCATCTTCCTCCAGAGCCTGAGCGTGGAACCCCGCACGCCTCGGAGTCGTGTGCTCTACTTTCCTCCAGAAGAACAGACGGCAAGTTTATGATCTGAGTGATTTTATCTGAACACAGCTGCGGCCTTGTGATTTAAATATTTCAATAAATTTGGAACTAACTAGATGAGAGGAAACTGTGCAGGGAAAACAGGTTAGAGCGCGGAAGGAGGATTCCCTGCGGGTGGAGGCAGTGTGGGCTCTGCACAAATGCTCGTGGCTTCGCCTTCCTGCCTTGAGAAGGTGTTTAACACCTTCACAGAATCATAGAATCATTAGGGATTGGAAGGGACCTCCAAAGATCATCCAGTCCAATACCCTTGACACAGCAGGATCCCCTAGATCCAGTCACACAGGAACACATCCAGGTGGGTCTTGAACATCTCCAGTGAAGGAGACTCCACAACCTCCCTGGGCAGCCTGTTCCAGGGCTCTGTCACCCTCATTGAGAAGAAGTTCCTTCTCATATTGATGTGGAACCTTCTATGTTCTACCTTCCTTGGTCAGAAAGCCCAACCCAGCATCTTCTCCACTCCTCACAGTGCTGCTGAGAGCAGTGAGACGTGGATGGAATTTGGTGGCTGGGGGTGAGGAGTGAGTTCAAGTGCTGCTCCTTTGGGTCCAGCCTGGCTAAAACGCAGCCCCAGGCTCTGCATGAGTTTGTTCAGGCGCTGCTGCACCTTCGAGCATCTGGTTGTGAGAGGAGTTTGAGGAGGAGCTTTTGGCTTCTTCCTTCAGCAGCGTGAATCCCTAGTTTTTCTCAGATGTCTCATGATGAGAGGAGGGGAGGGGGAGCTGCTGGAGCAGACTGCTGACTTGGCTGCTGTTGGGCTGGCCACCGTGGGTTTGGAGCCATCATGACTTCCCTGTGTTGGGCTGAGGATGGAGCCAATCTCTTCTCAGTGTCATCTGGTGATAGGATGAGGGGCAGTGGGTGTGAGCTGGAACAGAGGAGGTTCCACATCAATCTGAGAAGGACCTTCTTCCCAGTGAGGGTGCCAGAGCCCTGGAAGGGGCTGCCCAGGGGGGTTGTGGAGTCTCCTTCACTGGAGACGTTTAAGACCCACCTGGATGTGTTCCTGTGTGACTTGGTCTGGGTGATCCTGCTGTGGCAGGGGGACTGAACTAGATGATCTTTTGAGGTCCCTTCCAATCACTAAAGGTTCTGTGATTCTGTCAAGCCAAGGGCAGCAGCCTGCTTCACACCATCATCCTCAAGATCAATCTGTGCCAAGGTCCTGCTCCATCTTTTTCATGGTCCTTCTACCACCTTTTATCCCTGTCCTGGGTGTGTTCCTGTGAACCTCCTCCATTCCTCAGTGGTGTTCTGTTGTCTGCCTGGATCTGGGGATCTGCTGGGATCTTCTGGGGTCTGGGATTTGCTAGGTGAACTTCAGTGCCTCTAGATGCTCTCAGCTCTACCAGCTTTAGGTGTTGATCATAGACTCATGGAGTGGTTTAGAGCACATGAGATGGGCTTTGCAAGGGCGGTTTCTTCCGTGCAGAACAGTTTAAAAACCCACTTTTCAGGAGTCAGAGAGGCTTTGCAGCACCATTGCATCAAATTCCCTCTGTAGGGAAGGGCTTCATTTTGTGCTGTAGCTTCTTCCTGCATAAAATGGGGGTAAAAGCTGCTCCTGAAAGGCCAAGAGGTTTCATTTCATCTGGAATTATTAGAGAACAGCACTGATGACCCTGCTGTTAATTACAGACAGTGTGAGGTTGTCTTTCCTTCTGCTAATGCTGATGTTTTCTCTTCAAGGTCCCCCAGTGTTCATCAAAAAGCCTGTGGACCAAATTGGAGTGTCGGGAGGGGTGGCCTCCTTCGTCTGCCAAGCGACTGGAGACCCAAAGCCACGGGTCACCTGGAACAAGAAAGGGAAGAAAGTGAACTCTCAGAGGTTTGAGGTAAGAGATGTCCTTGAAAGCTGTGTCTGTGTGGGTATGAAGAGAGAGAGGCTGACACAAAGCAGCTACAGCTCCTCTTTGGCCGTCGTCAGACCTGATAATAGAGAGAGCTTTGGAGGGGGGGGAGCTTTAACAGCAGCAGGAGTGAAATGCAGGCTCTTGGCCATGTCAACAGCTGGGTTTGTTCCAAAGCAAGAGGGAACTTGGCTCACTGAGCTGACTGGAGTTTCTCCTTTTGTTTTGTTGGGATTTTTCCCCTCCTGGGACATAATGAAAAGCCACCTTCTTCCTTCCCTGAGAAACCCCAACTAAGCTGATGGCTGATGCTGCTTCATCTCTCTAAAGGCACCTTTATACCCATCCATGGCTCAGTATTGGAGCCCTGGGACAGCCCAGAGTAAACATGACAGTTGCTGGCAAGCAGACCCGAGCAATTGGCATTGTTTAGATAGAAATGAGAGTGGAGGAACAAGGACTAGAAGGTCATCCTGTGGAATTTGCTGTGGGACTCAGCCCTGCCAGGCAGCTGTGTGCTGAGAGGAGCTTTGTGGTGTCAGCTGCCCATGCAGATGGAGGGACAAGGCAGGGGTTCAATTTTACTTTGTTTTCTCTTCATCTGTTTCCTCCTCCTCCCTCACAGTCCTACTGTGAACACCCACCCCACCACCACGGCTCCTGCTGTGAGAGCGTTGGAGATGGATGGGGCAGTTCTGCTGGGCTGGTGGTCAGAGATAGGGTTTGGCAGGCAACAGTTCTCTGTCACCTCGGGGTCAGTGGAGAGACAAGCTGACCGTGTTGGGGATGTGGAGCAGCTGCTGAAGTGTGTTTGTGTGAGAGCTGGTGCCTCCTGTAGAAACAAGAACTAACCTTCTTCTTGCTTGAGAAACACGAACGAGCCTTCTGCCTGACTGGATGTGTGTCTCCCTTTCTTCCCCCAGACAATAGAATTTGATGAAAGTGCAGGTGCTGTTTTGAGGATCCAGCCCCTCCGGACCCCCCGGGATGAGAACATTTACGAGTGTGTTGCTCAGAACCCTCATGGGGAGGTTACCG
Source organism: Rhinopomastus cyanomelas (assembly GCA_013400115.1). Lineage (NCBI taxonomy): Eukaryota > Metazoa > Chordata > Aves > Bucerotiformes > Rhinopomastidae > Rhinopomastus > Rhinopomastus cyanomelas. The sequence goes on along the minus strand of VXBP01001095.1, from coordinate 297,302 downwards.
TCCACGCCAAGCTCACCGTCCTCCGAGGTAAGGAGCCTTGCCACGGGGCAGTGTCACTGTGGTGAAGGGGCCCTTCAGCCTCTCCCTTCCTTCAGATGAGTGGGAGGGCTGCTGCAAAATGCCTGGCCAAGCACAAAGCCCTCCTTTATTTGGGTTTATTCTGACCTGTCACATCTGTTTGCTGGTTTTGCACCAGAGGGTTGTAAAATTACTCTGTAAGAAACAGAGCTGAAGCTGGACCACTCCAGGAGGTTTGATGGGATGATGTGCTCAAGTTCCTTCCAGCCCGAATTGCCCTGTGATTCTGTGACCTTCCCCTGTTCTCCAATAAAAATTCCTTCCCTGGATTTATGAGCAGCAGAAATCCCCAAACATTCTTCTCAGGAATGTGGCACCGCCCCAGAGAAAACCTTCTTCATCCTCCAGTGGGTTGGGGTTAAGGTGGTTTTGCATCTGCCTGGACACACAGCTTGTGCCAGTGTCAGCCTCTTCCCTCGTGCGAGACAGCTCTTTGTCCTTCCGGATACAGAATCATAGAACCCCACCCTGGTTCAGGTTGGAAGGGACGTCAGAGCTCATCTCCTCCAGCCTCCTGTCAGGGGCAGCGACACCCCTCAACTAGACTTGGCTGCTCAAGGCCTCAACCAGCCTGGCTTTGAGCACCTCAAGGGAAGGGGCAGTTACAGCTTCTCTGGGGAATTGATTCCAGAGTCTCTCCACCCTTGCACTGAAGAACTTCTTCATAAGATCTTGTCTGAACCTCCTGTCCTTCAGTTTCAAACCATTTCTCCTTGTCCTGTTGCTGGATCCCCTTGGGAAAAGTCCCTCTGCTGCCTTTAGGTACTGGAAGGCTGCTCTAAGGTCCCCAGAGTCTTCTCTTCTCTGGGCTGAACAACCCCAGCTCCCTCAGCCTGTCTTCACAGCAAAGGGGCTCCAGCCCTTGGATCATCTCTGTGGCCTCCCCTGGAGGAGAAGAGCCCATCTTCCTTCTTTCCAGAGGTCCTTTGCTCCGTGGGCTCTCCAAGCAAACAGTTCACTTATCAATTTTGTTCTGGTTCTGTTTTCTCACCCATCCCCACTAAAGAGGATGTTTACACAGATCCTCCTTCATGTCATCTGTTTGAAACGAGCTCCCTGAACTCCATGTGGGAGAGGGAACAACATGCTCTTGCTGCAGATGCCTCTGGATGTTTACGGGAGTCACCTCGGAGCTCCACAGAGAAGCACTAAGCCAGGCCTCTGGCTAAACCTGACCCATTTGAGGGTGGGAGATGCATGCTGTTCTCTCTTCAAACCACAGGGCAACACGAGAGATCCTCCTGGCACACAGGGTGTGATGGATATCTACCAGAGAGCTCCTGAGGAGAGTGTAGCTCTGCACTATGAGCTGGTGATGAAGCCATCAGCAGGAGGTGCGGTAGAAGAGCCACTGGGCTGTGGAATGGGGGGACTTGGCAGCAGTTATTTCTGCAGTGAGCACCACTGGGAACAGTTTTAGGGGCTCCAGGCAGTGTGTGATCCTCCTAAGGCTGAGCAGAGGTAGTTCTGCCTGCTGCTGGTTGCTTTTTCTTCAGTAATTTCAGTTCCTCTCCAAGAGCATCTCAAATCCTTTTGTTTGAACAGGCTGTGAGCACATCCTTCGCAGTGCAGGGGGAAACTCGTGTCCAAATCCCCAAAGCAGAGCAGCAAATAAAGACCAGACATAAAGGGCACCTGGCAAAGCCCTTGACCTCCCCTTGAAGCAGGGAATATCCCTTCTGCTACCCGCCTGGCAGGACTCTGGCTGCCTTGGAGCCCGTGGCCCAGCCATGCCTGACAGATCTGTGTAGGTGCACTGAGATCTCGGAGCAGCTCCTTTGCCTGGCACGGCATTTAACCTTCTGTTAGCAGAACATGGTGGGATGGGTCTGTCAGGAGATTGGAACAGCACTCTGTGACAGGAGCGTGCCTGGCTGCCTAGTCCAGAGGGCTGGGAGCCTTGCTTTTCACACTTATTCCCATAGATCCCTTGGAAGTGCTGACAGTCTGGGAGAAGTGCCCCTGCGTTCACAGGCAAAGCTCTTACCCCTTGAATTTAGCTACAGACAGCGGCAGGAGAGGAGGTTTCCTCCAGCTGCTGCCCTCACAGTGATGTCAAGGCTCTCCCTAGCCAAGGGAGGCTGCCGTGTGTGGGGAGTGACTAGCTGAGGTCAGTAGCTGTCCTTAGGGATAAAGTTGCTCTGTACGTGTCTCCTTGCAGCAATTCCTTCCACTAGTGGCATCACACGTCAACTGAGAGATGAATGACAGGCCAGGAGCCACATCTGCCCACCTCCTGGCTAGTTACACACGGTGCTGGGCCATCAGCTCTGTGATTTGCTCTCACCAGCTCTGCTGGTCACCCAAGAGGACCTTCTTCAGTAGCTTTGTTAGGTGACTGGGCAAGAGCAGCCTGGATCTTAGAATCATTAGGGGTTGGAAGGGACCTCAAAAGATCACCTAGTCCAATCCCCCTGCCACAGCAGGGTATCCAAGCTGTGACATCTGGGGGAGCAGTGATTAGCTGCAGGTCTGGGGCAGCACCATGTAGAAGACAGCATCAAGGAAGCAGGTCTCTGGCTTTCCCTGCTCAGCTGGAGGTTCTCCATCCTTCCTAGAATCACAGAATATTAGGGAGTGGGAGTGACCTCTGGAATCATCCAGTCCAGCCCCCCTGCCAGAGCAGGATCCCCTAGATCCGATCCCACAGGAAGGCATCCAGGTAGATCTTGAACATCTCCAGAGCAGGATACTCCACAAGCTCTCTGGGCAGCCTAGGGCAGAGCTCTGCCAGCCTCACAGTAAGAAAGTGTTTCCTGATGTTTCCATGGAACCCCCTCTGCTCCAGCTTATCCTCACTTCCCCTTGTCCTATGACTGGACACCCCTGAGCAGATCCTGGCTCCATCCTCCTGACACTCACCCTTCCCACATTTATCAACATCTTCATCAGGTCACCCCTCAGTCTCCTCCAGCTCCCTCAGCCTTTCTTCATCAAGTTGATGCTGCACTCCCTTCAGCATCCTTGTGGCTCTGCGCTGGGCTCTTTCAAGCAGCTCCCTGTTCTTCTGGAACTGAAGGGCCCAGAACTGGACACAATATTCCACATGCAGCCTGTTGAAGCCCCGCAGCAGTCACAGTTAGCCAGTGTGCCAGCACCCTCCTGCTGCACAGCTCCAGTGCAGGGAGCTTCATGGACACCAGAGATCCACATACATTTTTCCTGTGTTAGATGCAGCTGGTGAAGGAACCGAGATTAAACCCCTCTTTGCTTATGCACATGACTCCTCCTGGATCAGACCCTGCTGGAAATCCACAGGAATTCCCTGAAAAACAGGAAGCTACAGGAGAGGAAACCTTTGGGAGCTTCTGAGGAGCAGAACTTGTGATGGACACCGTTCAACTCGCACAGAGTCTCTAAACAGCAGCTCTGCTGGCTTGTTTGTCCTTCCTGCTCCTCTTCTCGAGGGATCTGAGTTTTGGTAGGGCTGTGCAGACTCGCTGCTGTTCCCACAGCTGTAGGGACATGGTGCCTGCAGACCTGAGCCCTGCAGAGCCCCAAGAAAAGGAAAGAAAGTGGGCTTGGGGCAGCATTTTCTAACTCTTGTTGATTCCAGCCGCTGTTGTTTTTCCTGGTAACTCTAGGTAGAAGGGAAGCTGCTTGGGACAGGGACCCCAGTCCCCCCTCCAAGTCATAGTAATAATTGTAATACACATTCAGCCATTTCCCCCAACAACTGTGCCCTGGAATTTTCCTCACAGATCTCCTGCTCCAACAGAACATCTGCTCTGGGTACAGATAAACTTCTAGGAAAACCCCTGCTGTTCTGTTGGTTTCTTGTAATCATTGGCTTTAGATCAGCAGAAAGGTAAACAAAGATCAGTCCTAGATGCTGAGCAGAAAGCGCCGAGTCCCCCAGGAGCAGGTGCTGAAGAGATGCTGGCCCCTCTGAAGTGTTCCCAGCCAGCATCACCGAGCTGGGCCGCGCATCTCCAGAGCAGAGCGCAGAATCACGCCGCTCGAGCAGCCTCCTGGCTGCGTTCGAGCCGCAGCGCGGCTGAGCGTGCTCTCTCCCTCCTCCTCTAAATTATTGAACAACTCTGCACGCCCTGCGGGAGAAGGAGCAGCGGCAACACCCGCTTCATCTGCCTTTACCATCCTTGTTTCCAGCACAGATAATTATTGAAACACAGAGCTGCCACCTTGCAGAGCGCCGGGGTGAGCACCAGCACCCGCCTTTGCCTGCGCGGTACTGGTTTTGCTGTAAGAGCCATACTGGTGCTGGGGCATGCACCCAGCAGTGTCCCCCAGCACGGAGCACGTCCTCTTAGCAGGAATCATAGAATCATTAGGGATTGGAAGGGACCCCGAAAGATCATCCAGTCCAATCCCCCACCACAGCAGGATCATAGAATCATTAGGGATTGGAAGGGACCCCAAAAGATCATCTAGTCCAATCCCCCCACCACAGCAGGATCCCTTCACTGGAGAAGTTACGGAATCACAATCACTCAGGGTTGGAAGGGACCACCTAATCATCCAGTTCCAACCCCCCCACCATGGACAGGGACACCCCACCCTAGACCAGGCTGGCCCATCCAGCCTGGCCTTCAACACCTCCAGGGATGCGGCCCCAACCACCTCCCTGGGCAACCCATTCCAGGCTCTAGGAGATTTGTGAAGAGGTGATTTATTATAAACAAGCGCTGAGCCACTCTTCTGTTTGCTCCCTGCCTCCTCCCTCCACCCCTCCTCCCCTGTTCCTTCTCACCCTACTTTGTTCAGTGGCCTCAGGGTACCCCATGAGCTTTGCATGATGGGGTTCAACCACTTCACCCCCACCCAGAGCACATACTGGGGCTGCTCTGCTCGCGTGGCAAGTGCTACACGTGGGACGCTTGCCAGCCTAACCCCGCTTGGTTTCCAGCAGCAGGCAGCTGTCCAGATGTGCCCTTGAAACATCTCCAGCTTGTGCCTCAGCTCTTTTGTCCTGCAGTTGCCTGGGCTGCTGTGAGAAGGAGAATTCACAGCCCGGGCTGTTGTGGGTTTGTTGATGTGGTAACAGGGCAGGAGCGACGCTTGGGGACTGATGGAGGGTGGCAGGGCCGGTGTGCTCGTGTCTTGTGGGGATTGAATTGGGGTTGTAATTGCATTACTAGAGGGAATCCAATTGCTGGGGATGAAGGCAGCTTCGCTTGCCTGGCAGGAAGGAACCCTGAGCCCTGGAATCAGAGCAATATGCGATGCTCAGAGACGCTCTCTGCGCCGATCTGATCCTCCAATCTGATCACGCCTCGAGTCGCAGTTGTTTTAATTAAACTCAGAGGAATTCTGCACATTGTGCTGCAAGATTAACATTTTTGTTTAATTAGAAACACTCCGTAATGATGGTGGTGCCAGGGCTCCCCCACACGCGCCCGTGTGCGCACGCTCACCCCACCCCTGACAGTGGAGAGGGTTCTTCCCTCCACGGATTAATCGCTTCGTGGAATGACCGGACGTGGGTTTGAGGCAGGTGGAGAAGCATCACCAGGGATGCAGGATAAAAGCAGGAATCAATAATGATGTCATCTGCAGCCAATGCGGCAGCGGCTCTGCGGCTCCTTAACAACACACCACCGCCTGGTTAAATAGCAGAAGGGAGGAGAAGAAGAGGATGAAAGCCTGGCTGAGAGCTGTGCACAGGCAGAGCCATTCCCAAGGCCCCTCTGTCCTGAGCTCCCTCCCGGGGGTGTGGAGGGCTGCAGCACACAGGGATCTGCCGGAGCCCAGGGGTTGGGAGGCTCCTGCGACACCCAAGCGCAGCCTGGTGACCTGAGAGCTCAAAGGTTTGGCTCAGTCCCTGGTTAACGATGTCTGTGTTTGCAGATTCAGAAGGTGCTTCAGCTGCACCAGAAGGGTGGTTGTGCCTTTCTGCAGCTGCAGGTTTGTCCTCTGTGTTGCTTCAGCATTGTGCAAGGTTCTGTTGGTGGTGGTCAGATTGCTTGGCTGTGTGAGCAGAGGTGTGGTGCAGACATTTCACTCTCCAGTGAGTCACAATGGATCCTTTCTGAGTCTCCCACAATGGGCAGAGGAAGGAGACAGTGCCCATCTTGAAACACACAATCAAGTCATTTAAACCCCTTTCTCCTGGGCGGGAGCTGTGCAGGGCTAATAACAGTATTAGTCCAGAGTTCCCTGGCCTCAGGTGTCGGAGCATCACACAGACCTTTCGCTCTGCCTCCATCGTTTCAGAAGCCGAGCGTGAGGCTCCACAGTGTGGAGCAGCTCTTAGCCAAACCATGTGTGTTTGGAGCTCATGTAGAGCAGATCTGGGGTCTGGCCGTTGGGCTTTGCTCTTGCAGGAGAACAAGCCCCCTGGGTTTCTCTTGAGTGGCATCAGGCTGCTCCAGGGCAGGGTTAGGCTGAACAGTAGGAAAAATTTCTTTACTGAATCACAGAATCATTAGGGATTGGAAGGGACCTCAAAAGATCATCCAGTCCAATCCCCCTGCCACAGCAGGGTCACCTAGACCAAGTCATAGAATCAGTCAGGGTTAGAAGGGACCACAGGAGCAGTGAGAGGTTGGAACAGGCTGCCCAGGGAGGGGGTTGAGTCCCCAACCCTGGAGGTGTGTGAAGAAGGAGGGGATTGAGTCCCCAACCCTGGAGGTGTGTGAAGAGGAAGGAGATTGAGTCCCCAACCCTAGAGGTGTGTGAAGAGGGAGGGGGTTGAGTCCCCAACCCTGGAGGTATGTGAAGGTCATTTATATGTTGTGCTGAGAGATCTGGTCTAGTGGTGACCTTGGTAGAGTTGGGTTGATGGTTGGGCTCAGTGATCTCAGGGGTGTTTTTCAACCTGAATGAGTTTATGGTTCTCTTGTTCCACCATCTCTGGGTTCAGCCACATGAAGTTTGGCCCCGTTTATTCGGATCTATCATGTGCCACGAGGAGGGAACGAGCAGTGTTTGCAGTTGGGAGGACTGTTTCCCAATCAGCACAAAGGTTTCCAGCCACTGTGAGATCCCCTTTGGGGCTGATGGTGATGTATGTTGTTGCTTCAAAAATCCCACCTATTCTTGAATCCTCTGCGTTAACTTCCCTTCTGTTCCCTCACCTGCTTTTGGGATGGATTCAATGCCACAGACTCCCAAGGCTGGGATTCCTCAACACACCCCATTTGAAATGATGGAGAACCCTAGAAAGTCTCCCCCTGGTGCTGACATCTTCCCTCCAAGCTGCCCTGCCCCAGAGAGTGGTTTTCTGGGGGAAAACCATGTCCCTGAGCTGTGTCAGCCAAAGACAGCTCTCTTCCATGTGGCTGAGCGCTGGGGTTTGTTTTAGTTATCACATACTAGTCCCCATTGCTTAGAACAACCCACCTCTGCAGGCAAAGGCAGGATGGAGTGGAGGGAGGACCCTGGGCTGAGTCTGTCCTCTCAGTGCTGGGGCAGCAGCAGCTTCTAAACTAATAAATCTAAACCTCACATCCTGTCTGACAGCTCTTGGCTTATTGTTGTTGTGTCCCCTCCGGGAAGGGCAGCTGCATGGGATTTCCCTGTCCCCTCCTGGGTTCCACTGGAGCCTCCACAGGCCTTTTTGTGGAGCTGTTTTCATTATTCCTCCCGTGTGGTTCATTTCAGACCGTGGGGTTTGGAGGGGGGAGATGAACCCCTCCTTTTCAGTGGGTCTGCAGTTCAGGGGTCTGTGCTCAGCATCTGCCCTAAGAACAACTGAGCACCACTGACTCACCTGGCAGAGGGACTCGGTGCAAGACCTGGAGCAGCTCTGAAATGACTGTTCTCATGCCCCAAAGGGTTTTTATAGGTAAAATGGGCAGGCTGGTCAATTTTACAGTGGGATGTGTTCTCACAGCCCATCTATGGCCCATTTGCCACAGCCTCGTTTTAAATTGCATCGCAGAGTCCTGGGCAGCAAATCTGCCTGGTGCTGTCTGCGCTGTGTTCCGGGGAGCAGATCCCTCAGCTGCGTGCTCCCCAGTCCCTGTGTAACTGCTCTGCCTTTGTTCTCTCCCACCAGAGGACCAGTTACCTCCCGGCTTCCCAAACATTGATATGGGGCCCCAGCTGAAGGTGGTGGAGCGGACACGAACGGCCACAATGCTCTGTGCAGCCAGTGGGAACCCAGACCCAGAGATCACTTGGTTTAAAGACTTCCTGCCTGTGGACCCCAGTGCCAGCAACGGGAGAATAAAACAGCTGAGATCAGGTAAGGTCTGTGGGTGAGGCTGGAGGAGTTGAGACCCAGAGAGGTGAAGCAGAAGAGAAGGCTGATGGACATGGGCACCACTGGGCTGTTAGCTTGTCTTTGGGTTTGGTGCTCATGTTCTTTCTCAGAGAGTGGTTGGTGCATTGTCCTCTCCAACTCACCCTCCTGGCTGATCTAAAGGGGATCACAGCAAGGAAGCTGGTTCCCATCCATGAGATGCAGTCACTAGTCCACTGGGGGAGCTGGGGACTGGATGGGAGCTGAGGATTTCTTCCTCAGACCAAGAACTGCGTAAGGAAGGAGGCAAACCAGTACAGCAGACTTGGTGTTCTGGGCCACACGCATCTGGTACAGGCTTCACAGCTCAGGCAGCCTCTGGCTATCAAAAGGTGATGCTGTGGGTGTGAAAGGAACCTTCCAAGGCCGGCGCTGAAGAGCAGCTCTTGCAGGATCTCTGTGGCATCAGGTCTGCAGTCGTGGGCACTGTGCAGTGACCCCTGGGTGCTCGGTGGCGCTGCCCATGGAGCGGATCTCCATGAACAGATGTACCCCAGCTCTGTGGCTCCTGTCACTTCTCTGTCTTTCCCCATCTGCTCGTCCATCTGTCTCTTTGGTTTGGTTTATGTTTGTTGTTTCGTGTGTGTGTGTGTGTCAACGTGACATCTCTAATGTTCACGGCTCAGGAGCTGGTTTTGTACTTGTTCAGTCTGCCAGGTCAGTGTGAGGGAGAGTGTGTGTGTGTGCACATGCAGGGAGGGCACAGGTAGAAGTACTTTTGAAGGTAGCTCATAAACACTTCCAGTTCTCTGCTTAAAAACAAAACAACCCTAATTTCTTTCTGAGAGCTGCAAGTATAGAAACACAGAATCCCAGACTGAGTTGGGTTGGGAGGGAGCTCAGAGCTCACCCTGTGCCAGCCCCCTGCCATGGGCAGCAACACCTCTCACCAGACCAGGCTGCCCAGAGCCCCATCCAAGCTGGCCTTGGACACTTCCAGGGATGGAGCAGCCTCAGCCTCCCTGGAACAAGCTTTGGAACTTTTATCTTTTGACAAAAACTAACCCAGGGACTGGTCTTCTAACATTGCTTGGACCAGCTGCTTTGCCCCAGCCCGTGTGTGTGGCTGGATCTAGCAAGCACTAGCATCTTCAGCCACTCAGAGCAGTCCTTCAGCCAAGGGTGATGGAACATTTCCAGGAGCTTTTTGGCAATGGGGTGTCATTGCTGTAGGCAGAGGGAGAGCAGAGGCCGCACTGAAGCAACTGAGGTCGCTCTGCTCACATCAGACATTTCACAAGTGAAGTCAAGTGGCAGCCAGCTCCTGCCCAGACCTCTGCTGGATCTGAAGAAACTGGTTCCACCCACCATCCTGCTGGATCCAAACATCAAAGGATGGAACCACCTGGTTTTTCTCTTGCAAAGATACTATAGAAAGAATTCCTAGTGCCCGGGGTCACCAGTGGAGAAGGTTCAGGAGAGTTCCAGTTCAGCTTTTATGCACCTGCCTCCATGCAGCCTTGCTCAGTGAAGCCAGCTTGCAAGCAGATACTTAAACTGCTCTGTTGAAATTAAAATGGGCTGTTGGATCCCACAAACACAGATGAGATTGACCTCCCCGTTTGATCAGAGCAGCTGAGGCAAATGCAAATTAACAGAAATCACTCAGCATAAGTAATGAGAGGTAAACTCGCATTAGCTCACGCGCCGTGGCCGTGAGCTGGAGTGTGAGGAACACGCAGGCAGATGATTTTTAACACATTTATCAGCTGGCTGGAATGCCTTCAGACCCTTTAACTGGGTTTGATCTGGTGGTTTCCACAAAGCCACCTGAGCACCGCGCTCTCGTTGCAGCGCGGCGGTTCGCCCCAGAGCGCTCCGCTGACCCGTCTGATACAGCAGGAGATACCTGCTGAGAATTAATCTCATTTACAGCTGCTTTGAGTGAGTAAACAGGTGAAGCCCTGAAGCAGCCACCGTGTCCTTAGGGGCAGAAACCTGTTGCTGGTGTGGAAGGCAGCACAGACTGCAGAGCTCTGTGGTTACGTAATTGCAGAGTCATTAGGGATTGGAAGTGACCTCAAAAGATCATCCAGTCCAATCCCCCTAACACAGCAGGATCACCTAGACCAAGTCAGAGAATCACGGAATCATTAGGGATTGGAAGTGACCTCGAAAGATCATCCAGTCCAATCCCCCTGACACAGCAGGATCACCTAGACCAAGTCACACAGGAGCACATCCAGCCGTCTCCAGAGAAGGAGACTCCACAGCCACTCTGGGCAGCCAGTTCCAGGGCTCCATCACCCTCACTGGGAAGAAGGTCCTTCTCAGATTGATGTGGAACCTCCTGTGTTCCAGCTCACACCCACTGCCCCTCATTCTATCACTAGATGACACTGAGAAGAGCCCAGCTCCATCCTCCTGACAACCCCCAGTGAACAGGAGTGCAGGGAGGAGGAATGGCCCCAGTACTAACCCACAGCTCCAACACTGCACTTGGTGCTGACAGATCCAGCATGGAAACAACAGACTGGTGTGTGAGTGTTGCTCCCTGAAGGAGCCAAGGACAAGCTGGGAGAGCAGCAGCACAGAGCAGTGACCCAGGTTCTGCCCTGCAGGTGAAGTTCTCGGGACAGCAGCCCTCCACTCTGTTGCAGATGCTGTTGAGAAGTGAATTCCTATCACTCTGTGAGCTAGTGGCAAACATGCAAATGAGCTCATTAGAAGGTCCAAGTGAAATGTCACACACAGAGCTCTGCAAAATTGGGCGGCTCTGGCCGCGTTCGGTTCTCATTTGTATTAAACCAGAACGTTTCGCTGCCAATATAAATGGGCCTCTGAGACTGTGGTCATTATATTCACATCATCCCGGGGACCCATTTATGTTCTGAGTCTTCAATATAATTGAGAAACGGGTGAGAAGTCATTAGCCATAGTGGCTTTTTTTCTTCCCCCCCCCCAGTATTTCTTCTTCTCTTTTCCCTCTCCAGATAAACTTCCCAAGCAATTGGAAATCTATTAGTGCTTTGGGGGTCGAGGCTGCATGAAAAGCTGAGCTGTCAGCCAAAGCAGAGCAGGGAGAACGTCTGTCTGGGTTCCTGCTTTTCTTAGACAGCTCAGCCTTAGAGAAACAGGTTGTCTGAGAGCTTGTCGAAGTGGTCCTGGTGGTGGAAGAGAAATGGACATTTAGAATCATAGAATCATTAGGGATTGGAAGGGACCCTGAAAGATCTAGTCCAATCCCCCTGCCACAACAGGATCATAGAATCATTAGGAACTGGAAGGGACCCTGAAAGATCATCCAGTCCAATCCCCCCATCACAGCAGGATCACTTCACTGGAGAAGTTACAGAATCAGAATCACTCAGGGTTGGAAGGGACCACCTGATCATCCAGTTCCAACCCCTCCCAACCAGGCTGGGACACCCCACCCTAGACCAGACTGGCCAGAGCCCCATCCAGCCTGGCCTTAAACACCTCCAGGGACAACCCATTCCAGGCTCTTTGTGCTTAACCCCCATGCAAGTGGTCTCAGGATGTTTGAAGTAGAAGCCAATGTCCTTTGCTCAGCGTCGTGACCTTGTTGGGGGAGAACAGAGGCAGCCCACAGCCACCTCCTCACCAACAACCTTCTGTGTCTTGTGTGCGTCTTCTGCTTTTCTAAATAACTGCCTATAACAAACTTATTTACTTATTTTTTCTTTCTGTTTTTTCCCCCCCTGCTTTTTTTAACATTCAGAGACCTTTGGTAAGTTTGTTCAATTAAAAAAACTCATCATCAATTCAAACCCAAACCAAAAAAAGCCAACAAACCCCAAACCTGCTGATGTCCAGACTTGTAACCCTTGCCCTTCCAACTAATCACCTTCGTAACAGCTTCCTGAGAGGCATGCTCTGCATTTCTTCTACTAACTCTTCCAGCAGGGATGTTCTGCCCTCCAAATGAAATTCTGCAGGGGTATTGCAGGCTACAAGAAAACAAGAGAGTAATAATCGTCCTAATTAATGGATCTGTGTGAAGAGATAAACAGCCAAACAGAACCTCCTCACATTGGATAGATGGGGTTTTTTTGTCTTGTCTCTTAGCAACAGTTGTCCTGGAATTCCCCAGTTACACAATAGCTTGTACCCTGGAACTGTGATAATTGTGTTCACACCTGCAGGAGGTCTTGGAGTTTCACATCTAACGGGGTTGCTGGTGTTTCCAGGAGGGAGAGGTGGAGGTGGAAGGGGGCATTTTCACATCAAAGCAGTAAACGGCAGCTCCTCATCAGGCCACGGGGAAGGGTTGAGTGGAGGACGTCGCGGGGCTGCAGGGCTCACGTCACCAAAGCCCCTTTTGTTGCTGGAGCTAGAGCAGCCATCAGCCAGGATCTGCTGGGTGGAAATTGCAGAAGACCCTTGGTGGTTGTTGCTTGTCTAGAACAGAAAGCTGTGTGCAGCCCTGGGGAGAGGAGCAGCGCGCACACACATGTGCTCGCACGTGGCCCGACAGAAGGTGGGGATGTGTTTGCTGTCATTGCCATGGCAATGGTGACTGTCCTCCTCTCCCCTTTCCCTGTTTTCAAAGCTCTGAGAATCTGTAGGCAGCTTGGTGGAGAGAAGTCAGCAGAAGGGGTGGTGGAAGCACAGATCCCGTCCTCTGTGGTACGAGGGGGACACCTGCACGTTGCTGTTCTGCCTGGCACCACCTCGGTCCTTTAGACTCCAGAGGCAAGTCCTTTAAACTGCCTTTGGCCTCTGCTCTAAGCTCTGTGGTGGCCATCTGGCCTCACGCAGCCACAAAATTTGCCCTAAATAGGCAGATCCCTGTGTTCTGGGAGGCTGTGGATGAGTCGTTTGCACATGGCATCGCACAGCTAGCCTTTTCACTCGGGTCAGTAGCCAGTCCAGGTTCTTCCCCCTTTAGTTTTGCTGCCGGCCTGGGCAGTGGTGGTGACCCTCAGGCATTTGCCCCTGGGCTGGTCCAGCCAAACCAGCTGTTGAACACCAGCAGGGTTCTTCAGGGTTGTTAGTGTCAGGTCCTCTCGTAGCACTGTCCTGCTGCCTCTGTATTGAACGTGAAGCTGGTTAGATGTGAAACTCCAAGAGTGAAAATCTACCATCTGTGTCCCTGCCGCCACCCAAAGTGCTCTTCTGTCCTTCAGACTCAAATTGTCCTCCAGCCCTGGTAGAGGGCATCGTGCCAAACACGGTTTTACCTCTCACCTCCGTGTCCCTTGTGCCAGAGTTAGAGCTGGCAGGACTGAGGTGGCCTTGCTTGGCTCGTCTTGCTCTCCAAGAGCACCGTCTGTCCCCGAGAGCTGCCGACAGCCTATTTCCAGGGGCAACACTGGTGCTTAGAAGGAGCAGGGAGTAACTAACCTGCACTGACAGAAGAAGGCAGTGACTGCTGCTGCAGCTGTTCTGACACAGCTCCCACTTCCAGCGTGTTTCTCCTGTCAATCAGAGGCAACCTCTGCAGGAAACTGCCAGCCTTGGCCACGGCCACCGGAGCTCTGCAGCGGTGGGTGATGCTGGGGTCTCTCCCCGCTCCTCTGCCCTCCTCCCATTAGCCCTGTTCCAGATTTGTGCCACAGATGGCAGATTTTCACTCCGGTTCCGAGACAGAAGGATGTATCCGAGGCTGTTTTTATTTCCACTGAACTGAACTCTAACCCTTTGCTGCTTTAGTCTCTCTCTCTCGCTCGCTTTTTAAAACCTCCCTGCCGTCTCCCGTGCGGAGAGCTGCCCCAGAACACGCTCCCCCACCTCCTTCTCTTCCAAGCTCTGTCTCTCCAGCCTTTATCCCGAGAGCTAACCAGCCTGCTTTATTAACCTTAGCTAGTTCCTAACCCTAACTAGATGCTAACTTTTCTCTAGCAAACAACCTAACCCCGTAACTAGAAGCTGAGTCTAACTAGAGTCTAATGTCCTAACACCGTAATGCCTCTCTTCCCTCATCTCCTTGGAAAAGTAGAGGTGATCTGTCATCAGTATCTCTCTGTTTTTACCTTCCATCCTGAAAACGGAGGCCTGAACCGCAGCACAAGGAGGGCTGAAGGATGAGGAGGGAAGGGGTTGTCTTGTCGTTGTGGAACAAGCCCTGGATGGGAGGTGCTGCAGGCGTGACCTGCGCAGAGGAGCGCCTGCATTTCTCCCTTGGCACTGCAGAGTCTGCCCCGTTCTCAGGATTGGGGTAAAAACCCACCAGCTAAAGCCTCTCCTTTGATAAGCCGTGTGACACGTTTGAATGCCACTGTGAGCAAAAGGACCTGCTGTGTTTTCAAAGGAAGATGGTTGCAACCTCAGGAGGTCAAACAGGGGCACAGTGATTGTACCGCTGGCTCTGCTGGGGTTCACCAGCCACAGCATCCCTTCCTCTCACCTGTGAGACCTGCCCAGGCAGAAGATTCACCTTAGGCACTTCCAGACAAGTGCAGGGGGTTTCAATAAAAAGAACCCAAGAGAGATGCAGTCAACAGGCAAGTGCAGAGGACTCTTCTCTCTCCATGCCTCCCTTTCCCAACACCAGGGAGTCTTCCAGAGCAGTCGCATGAGGTGCAGCAGCCCCTTCCCTCACGCAGTCAGGAGCATCTTGCCTCGGTCCCTGTGACTGACTCAGAGCCACTGAAGAGTAACTGAAGGTCCCACTAAGGACGTGGATTGAACTGCTCGCCCAGCTGTCCCAGTGACTAAAGTTTAGACCTGGGAATTTGCTAGCAAAGGTGGGATCAACCCTGCCACTCTTCACATGGGGTTACCTGGGGTGTCCCTTTGCCTGTCTGGGCTAACACGGCCATAATGCCACCCCATTTCCCAGGACTGATGAAGCAGAAGTGCAGGTTCATCATCTGCTCTGCAGTAGCAAACAACAGCATTAGGTGACAGCTGGAAGATGTTCCTAGCAGCAAAGTGGAGCCAGCCTTAAGACTTCTGGAGCCCAGAGCCCTGCAGACACCCCCCTGAATTGACCACTCTGAAAAGGGCATCCCCACCCCGAGCCCCATCCAGTTCAATCCCTATAGCTTGAGGCAGAGCAGGAAGTTTCCTTCTGGGAACTGTCTTCCTTGACTCAGGTCCTTTTCCCACGGGCAGTCCAGGTGTTGGGGGTTTGACAGCCTTTTCACCTCTTCTCTTTGTTTCCTTTGCAGAAGGTACACCGATCCGAGGTAAGAGACCCCCCAGCTCACTCACTCACCCACTCTCCAAACACTTCTCTCCACTCAGTTCCTGTTCCATTGACCTGTGCTCAGTACAGATTCTTCTTCTTGTTGTTTGTTCCCTTGTCCTGCCTCACCTCTGGATATTTGGTTCTTTTCCACCTGTCTTTATTTTACGTGTGGTTGTAACGTCCTTTTGTGTTTGCTGGGTGCACTGGGTAACGCTGACACATCGCAGGCTGTGCTGCCTCACATTGATGGCAGAGTTTTAAGAGCTGATTTCACCAACACTGTGAAGGACTGAAGTTTATCTTGAGCATTAAATGCTGTCAAGGCTTGGTGAATACTTAGGACCTTCTCTTGGTGGGTGCAAAGTGCTCCAGAGCCACCAGTGATGGTGGAAGTTTCCCCACCCTTTGCTCACTGAGATCTCCAGCGTTTAACCATCTCAGTTTGGCTTCAGAGCCACCCTTTCCCCTTCTTCCCCACTCTCTTACCCCTAGGTTTCTCTGGGAAGGATACCCGTGGTAAGTAGCTCCTGCACTGTCTCTGTAGCAGAGCCAAGAAGACAGTAGACCTCAAGCTCTCGTTGAGAGTCAGCAGGGGTTGGGTGGGCACCTCCTGGCAGCCCCTGCTTTGGTCCTGTCTGTACTGGCAGATTTACAGTCCTGTAAAGTCTTTGCTGGAAAAAGCAACAGGAGGTGCTGTAGGTGAGATTGGCTTTTTCACACTTCATCTCTCTCTGTTGGCTCCTGACAAGTGCTGAAAACTCCCTGACCTCTGCACTGTGTCATTTCACCAGCGCTGCAGTGGTCAGGACAAAAAAGGGTGAGTCCTGCAGGTCCTGGTTCTGCCTCTGTTCTGGTCTCCCCTTCTCTGCTTGGACAGGGCTGAGGAGCCACTGGAACCAGTGGCAGTAGCCCACGGCTCTGTCCCCATGAGGAGAGTTTCTAGGAGACCCCCGGCCAGGTTTTCCCCCAGGCAGAGCTTCCTGATGGTGGACAGAATCACAGTATCTCTGAGGCTGGAGAAGCCCTCTGAGCTCATCCAGCCCAGCCCAGGACCCAACATCACCCCAGTGGCCACACCAGGGCACTGAGGGCCACAGCCAGGCTGTTCTTGAACACCTCCAAGGATGGAGACTCCCCCACTGCCCTGGGCAGTCCACTCCAGGCTCTGATCCCCCTTTCCATGAGGGAGGGCTTCCTGACATCCAACCTAACCCACCCCTGGCAGCTTCAGGCCCTGCCCTCTCATCCTGGTGCTGGTTGCCTGGGAGAAGAGCCTGACCCCCAGCTGACTCCAACCTCCCTTTAGGGAGCTGAGGAAGGAGAAGGTACCTCCTGAGTCTCCTCTTCAGTAGGAAGCTGCTCAGCATGAAGCTTCAGTCATCCAGGTTTCTAAATCCCCTTACACTGAAGCACCCACTCCAGACTAACTCCCTTTGCTTCCAGGGCTTGCCTGGGGGTTTGTAATCCTCCCTGTCCTGCCTTTGGGAGCCACCAGACACCCTGGATGCTGCTGGGAATCTCACTTTCACACCCCATCCCTGACACAGAGACTCTAGTGGTGTCTCCCGAGCACACACAGAGCATCCTGAGCTCCGTGTCCTCCCCTCCGAGCACTGGTTCCCCTGCCCAGCCAGGCTGCCGGTGCCCGCCGCCGCGGGGTGTACCAAGACCATCGCGCCGAGCTGCGATGCAGGGGTGGGGTGGGGGGTTTTTTTTGTGCTCAGAGATGGCAGCTAAGAGCTCTGTCCATATCTGTAGGATAATCATGTTCTCCTAATCCATAAAACATCGGCCAGCCTCCTGAATTATTTATGCAGTATGTATTTTAACGGGGCTTTTGCAGGGCTGGAGCCTTCTGAGGTAAATGAGGCAATTTTCTTCCGTGTAGTTACACGCTGCAGAGCTCCGCGCGCTGGCTTCCAGGAGCGGCTCCTCTGGGCTGCCGAGGTCTCGCGGAGCCCTTCATCCTTTTTGCCCCGCTCGGTGTGACCCACCCAGGCAATTTGGAGGTTGCAGTGCAGTGTTTATAGGATTTTCCGCTCGGGAATGTTTCCCTGGCGGTGCCGGGCTCATAACCTCCCGCAGGCTTCCCCGGGAGTCGAGGGCTGAGCCACGAAACAAAAGGGATGAGAAAAAGATCCCCAGCGGTGGGTGATGGAGCCTTTCGCTCTTACAGCTGCTGCTTCAAGCTGAGCAAAGGGAGGGCTGCGTCCTGCTGGTGGGGTCCTGGGGCTCCCAGAGGTGTGGGTGATCGCAGCTGGTGTGGAGGGCTGCGGTGCCGCACATCTGCATTGCAGAAGCCACGAGAGTTGGTGCTTTTGCTGCTCGTTTCAGTGTCGTGTCGTGGAGGGAGGATTGAATTCCCCCCTCCTGCTGGGGCCGTGTCCAGCTGAGCACCGAAAGCAGCCGGTACCTCCAGAGCTCGCAGCCCCGAACCCCCAGGCAGCGTGCCGGCATGTGGTAGCCCGAGGGGGGTTAAAAGAGCAGAACACTGATGCTGTTGCTCTCGAAGGCAAAGCAAAGTGGTGATGATGGTGTCTTTGCTGCGGTCTTCTTCTCCCCTCACAGGTGGTCTGCAGATAGAG
This sequence comes from Rhinopomastus cyanomelas, assembly GCA_013400115.1. NCBI lineage: Eukaryota > Metazoa > Chordata > Aves > Bucerotiformes > Rhinopomastidae > Rhinopomastus > Rhinopomastus cyanomelas. The sequence goes on along the minus strand of VXBP01001095.1, from coordinate 279,337 downwards.
AGCAGCGAGGAGACGGACCAGGGGAAGTATGAGTGCGTCGCCAGCAACAGCGCCGGAGTGCGCTACTCGTCCCCCGCTAACCTTTACGTGAGAGGTAGGGAGCGCGTCGGCTCACCGCGCTGCCAGATAGCCCTCCCCGTGGCCTTCCTTTGTCCCCAGCTGCCTGGTTCGATGCCGTCCCCGCTGCTGGGCTGGCAGGGCTGTCCTGGGGCACCCCGATGTCCTCACCGCTGCTGGTGGCTCCAGCTACCGCGGCAGAGCAGCAGCACAGTGATCCGGGGCTGCGTCACCCCAAGCAAGACCCCAGATAAAACCAGTGCCCAAGAATCTGCCAGTGCTGGCCTGTGGAGCCCAGAGGAATGAACGAAAGAGGCCATGATGCCCCTTTTCCCCCATAAAGGATCCCGCTGTCTGGAAGTGGGAAGGGTTCCGTGCGCTGTTGTGGGTGGGAGAGGACGGGAGGACCCTCTCAGCCCCCTCCACTGAGCTCTCCATCCCCGGAGTGCAGCAGGAGGGAGCCTTCTCACCTGAGGCCCAGCTGGTCTTCCCTTTACCAGCAGTAATTTGTGGCTGGTTCTGGGGCACGAGCACTGGCCGTGGGCACAGACCCACAGAAAACTGGGGTCGGCCAGTAACAGATCCCCCCACCCATGTAGCCTGGGGAACAGATGACAGGGGGACTGGCTTCTGCTAGATGCCCCCTCGATGTCCTCACTCCCTCCCAGCGGTGCAGCAGCCCCTCTGCTGTTCTCTTCTCACCTCACTGACCAGTAACATTTCCTGTGTAGCTCTGGTTTAATCTCCTCCACAGCAAGAAAAAAAAACCCCTTCATTTTTTTTTTGGCAATGAGAGAGCAGGGCTGCTCCTTCTCACCTTGCTGGTTTGATATTTTTTTTCCCTAAAAACAAAAAAACCCAAAAGAGTTTCCATTGGGAGCCAAAAAGCCAGGTTACATCCCAGCCAACTGTGCCCATCTCCATCCCATCGGCAGAGGAGGTGCCTCCCGGCGGCGCTCGCTCCCGTCCCCTCTGCGGCAGAGCGCAGAGCCATGCTCCTGTGTGCACTCCTGTCTCTCTTCCTCTTTCCTCTCTCTCTCGTGTCTCACGCTCACTAAATCACATGCACATGGAGAGAAGCCTTTGAATAATTGACTGTTTCCAAGCTAAATTTTTCAATAGCCTTTTGTGGCCAGCTGGAAAATTGCGTTTGACTAAGAAGATTGAATTCACACCCCGGCCAGCCCCGTCACCTGGGCGCTGCCCCCCAGCCCCGGCCCCACTCAGAATTCTTCCTTTGGGAACGTGGATCTGCGAGGAGTGATTCGGGATTCACAGCGTAGCTGGAAGAGCTGGGGGTCTTCCTCTTTTTGATTTTTTGAAAGCAAACAACACGGGGTGGGGGGAAGGAAAAAAAAGAAGAAGGAACCAAAAATGAGACCGAGTGGGGATTTTTTTCAATTCTTCTTTTATTTCTAAAATCTCCTCTGCTTCTCTGGCCACTCGGAAACTGCCCCGGAGACAAAGGCTGTAACGTGGGCTTTTTGTCTCTGCGCTGGACGCCAGCGGCTCCAGGTGGAGAGCCCTCTTTTCTCTCCGAGGGAGTGAGAGCCCGCAGCGCTAGCCGGCCGAGAGAGCGTGCCGAAATCACCGCCTGAGCCGGCCTGGCCCGTGGTTCAGGCGCTCTTTCATTCCTTTCTTTCCCGTGTGTTAGTAGTCGTGGAAAGGTAACCACGCTCGGAAGCTCCGGGCTGTGCCTCGGCGGGTCGGGCGCGGGGCGGGGGGGGAAGGCTCATCCACGTTTTTCTTCCCTTTGTTGTTTTGGTTTTTGCTTTACCCTTTGGCTTTTGGTTTGGATTTTCTTTTCCAAGAGTCGTGAGCACGCTCGTGTTTCCAACTGACTTGTTTCTCCCGTAACACGCTTGTCTCTCTAGGGCTCCTGGGATAGGAGGTGTAAGTTTTTGAACCGTGCGAGGGAGCACCAGGTGTTTTGCGTTTGCTTTTGCTTTTCTTTTCTTCTTCGAATGGTTTCGTTTGCCTTTTTGGATCCCATGGTGGGGCTAGTGGCAGCAGAGGTGGGGGCGTGGGGGCTGGGGGGAGCGCGGGCTGGGGGAGCGCATTCCCAGCCCGGGGTGTGGGTCTCCGGTGCCGCCCGGCGCAGGTTCCGCTCCCCCTGGCTCCGAGGAGCTGACGCGGGGCCGGCACGGCCGCGGGGTTCTGCGCAGAGCCGGGTTGCGTTGGCGACTGAAGGCACCTCGTTGGCTGGGAGGGGGAGCGAGTCAGGCAGGTCAGGACCGAGGGTTCCTTAGTAGCTTCATTTCTTTGATTTCCTTGGTTTTTTCCGTTGTTCCTTTTGCTTTTGGTTTAAGAGAAAAGAAAAAACAAACAAACAACAACAACAAAAACAATCAATTTGCAGCTGACAGCCTTGAGAAGGCCTTTTTTTACTCTCTCTGTGTTTCCCCTATTTTTCTCTTCTCCTCATGTCATTGTGTTCCGCATCAAACCCCCTTAACATCCCTCAGAGCTACGAGAAGGTTGGTGTGGTTTTTTTCTTTTTTACTTTCTTTACCCACATTTTTACATTCTTAAGAGAAAATTGAAAAAAACAAAAAACAAAACACAAAACAAAAAACAAAACAAAAACCTGTAAAAAATTAACAACCAAAAAAACCGAAAAAATTTTAAAATATAAATTTCAATGAAAAAAATGTATGAAAAAGACAATAATAATAATAATAATAATAATAGAGATAATAAATAAGCAAGAAATCTTGAAGACGAGCGAGACCCGCCCGTTCCCGGGTCTCGCAGAGATGAGTTGAGTTGCATTGTGGGCCTCTCTATGCATCCTTTGGTAATGTTGCTGAGTTCTTGCACTTTTTTGTCGTCATGGTTACCTTGCCGTCTGGACATTGGGCCTGATGCATGCTAGGAGAATGTGACGGTCCTCTTTGCATGCCACCTTTTCCGACTCCTTACGAGCTCGTTTTCGTTGCTGTGCAGAGGTCGGTCCCGTTGGAACCCTTTGCTTTGACGGTTCTGGTTCAGTTGAAGTGGATTTTTCCTCTTCCTTTTGAATTCTTCTTGGTTTCGGTTGATTCGGTTCTGTTGGGTTTTTTGTTTTGGTTTTTTGTTGTGTTCTGTTGGGTTGGTTTTTTTTTCCCTTTGCTTTCTCTTGAGTTATGACTGGTTATGCTGTGCTGTAGTTTACTCCAAACGCATTGTGAGAAGCCAGTGTTCCTGCCCACCCGGTGGTAACTGATCTCCTCGATCCCTCCAGGAGGAAAGGAGTCACACAGCTCTAACGCCTGTCCGTGGAAGCCCTGCTGTTGGGGACAAAACCTGTGTTCTGGGGGGAGGGAGGGACCTGGGAAGTGGAAAAGATGCTGAAGGAGCCAGGCTGTGGGTCCAAGAGCTCCAGCAGACCCTGGGCACGTTATTACCTGAGGCATTTCTTGGAGGTGTGGCTCTTGTTCCACATCCTGCACACACTCACATGCAGAGCCCCCCCATCCCTGCTCCCAGGGCTTCCCCAGCTGTGCAGGGCTCGCTCACTGGGCAGCTGGCTGATTCCCTCCAGTGAGCTCAGCTGCTGCCACCCAGCACAGGGATGCTCCTGCTGCATTGCTGAGCCACACGCGGTTCCCCGAGCAGCCATGGGTGCCCCGGCGCTGGGCAGAGCCTCGTCGCATCGCAGGAGGGTGACGCAGCCAGCCAGCACCTTCTGCAGAAGCGTGGCTGGGTCCCACGGCTCTGCCTCTCCCTGCTTACCCACCTCCTCGCCTGTCGGGGAGCCTGGCACCTGGCAGACCAGCTGGGGCCAGAGAAGGTAGAGCCCTCCCCTCGGAAGGAGCGTGGAGAGAGACATTCAGCGGTAGATGCTGAAAGAGGCTGATGGGACACATCTGGCAGCTGCATCTCAACAAGAAAGCTGACGAGTCACACTCTAGCTCAAAAATGCCTCTTTTCCCTCTTCTCACCTCCCTGCTCGCCCCCGTCCCGCTGCTGTTGCCTCCCATGTGCCCCCACTGAGCTGGGGAGCCGCATGGGGTGGGAAACAGGTGGGGTGTCTGCAGTGTGCAAGTGGTCCAAGTGGTGCTTGGTGCTTTTGCCCTGTGCAGAAGTGATGCCCTTCCTTCCCCTGTCGATGCCTTTCCCCCTGCCCGTAGCCCTCACTACTCAGTACTGACCAAAGGAGTGGCTTTCCTCGGCTACAGGTATTAAAGCTGTGTGATTGTTGAGAAATCCAGTGCAGTATCGACACAGAATCTGTCTCTCTGTTTCTCTCTTCTCTCTCTTTCTCTCTCTCTGTCCTTCTCTTTTTCTCAAAATGCTGAGATTTCAGTGCTCGGACCCTCAGTGCTGGTATTTTTCCCCCTCCCCCTTTCAAATCTCTCCCCTTCCCCCCTTAGGTCCAGGGGTACCACCACTCCAAAATGCTGCTCTGATGAGAAAGTCATCCTGAAGCTGCCAGCTGTGGCTCTTCTCTCCTTGATGCCAACAGCAGCCAAAAGCCATCCCCCAGCCCCAAATGCTCTATTCTAGAAAAATCAAAAAAAAACACCCCCACCCCAAAACCCACCAAAACAAGGTCTTGTTCTGTTCAAAAAGAGCAAGAGAGAAGGAACAGGATTGGAACCGAGGCATTCCCATCCCACCTCCCTCCTGCCTAGGACTAGAAGGTGATAATCACTACTAATTACAGGATTTTCCTTCATGAATAGGAGCCTGAGTGTCAGGATTTAGGGGCAATTAAAAAGGGATTTACACACCATTGCTTTTTTATTTGTTTATTTTATCTTTATTATAAAGTATTTCTAAGGTGGCCAAACTGCACTGCTGCTGCCAGAGTCTCTGGTGATCTGAGAAGGTTTCAGGATTAAATTCTTCCTTAAGAGCCGATAAAAAGAGGAATAACAATAACATCAACAGCGATAAACTAAAGCTAAATGGCTCGGAGTTGTGGAAGGGCTGGGAGGACACTGGGAGAGGAAACAGGGGCTCCATACCTGGCCAGAAGAGCTCCAGTGGTTCTGTAGAAGTGATGGGCAGGGTCTTGAACGTCTTGCTTTGAGGGTTTGCCTTGTGTGTGGCTACAGATGGGGTCACGCCGTGGTCCTGAATGTCTCCTGTCTGTGGTCTCCTACATGTGAGAGGCTGCTGACGGAGATTTTCCAAGGCTAAGTGCAGAAGAACCTTCACAGAGACCCCCAAACGCAGATGAGAAGCAGATGGGGTCAGTTCTGCCGCCAGCCCGAGGCTTGTAAAGCTTCCAGTGAAAGCCAGTTGTCCCAGTGTCCCTCTGTGAGCAGAGAGGTGGTTCCAGCAGGCGGGGATGCTGATTTCAGTGGGAGCTCTGCAACCCACCCGGGTTCCCAGAGGCTCACTGGGTGCTTCTCCATGTCCCTAGGGACACAGGTCCCACCAACCTTCTGACCCCTGGCGATGGCCCCATTCGAGGTCCTGGCTGTGGATGTATCTGCTGGCCCAGGATCTGTGGCCACAGCTGGTTTGACTCCTTGAAGCAGAGCAGCTGGTGGCCCTCCTTTTAAGTTTGAAAGCTTCAGACTTCCACCTCCTCTCTGCCCCCCGACTCAAGCATCTCGTTGCTCTGCTCTTTCCCAGCCCAGGGTGTTCACAAGGGTTCAGCAAGGTGCCCACAGCTGCCCCAGTCCACTCCAGTCCAGTCCTCAGCCCCGCAGAGCCAGTTGCTCCAGCCCAGCTCATGCTGAGGACGTTTCAAACCTATTTTCAGTGCTCTCTGGAAACCCTCAACTCACCGAGAGAGTGAAGATGGAAACAGATGAGGGCTAAACACGTTCATAGGGAAACCAGCTGAAATAAAACACAGAAGCAGTGTGACTAGGGCCTCAGCAATTAAAGCTCAAAAATACATTAAAATGTGACTAATTTAGCCTCCAGGCTGCTCCTGGGTTAAGTTTGGCTCCAGTGTAATGGGACCATCAAACCAGAGCAGCTGGTTGCTCAGCCCATCCCTCAGTAGTCGAGAGGAGCAGTGACTACGCTTCGGGCTCTCGGTGCCAGGCAGGGCTTAGAAGGGAATAAATTCACTTGCCCTTCAGATTTGACAGAGAGCCACAAGGTCAGGACAGCGATTCTTTCACACGTAGGTGTTTCAATACCTTTTGTAGACCAGCGCTGGTAACTAGTTGAGTGGGGAAGGAGGGAGGCAGAACCTCCAGCGGCTGGTCCGGCCGCCTCTGGCGCCGAAGCCGAGGGAGGGAGCGTTCGGCGAACGGGGGAAGCGCCCTGTCCCCGGGTTTGGGGTGTCCTCAGCTCTGAAATTCTAGTGTCCATCCGGCAAAAGCGAACAGACGACTTTGCTGTGTTTCTGCAGAAGGATTTCTCAAGGGTGTCAGGCAAACGGGAATGGAAACCAAAAGCCACCCCCCCAAAACCGAAACCGAACCGAAACCTGATCAGACCTGTCTCTCTCTGTATTTACTGCTGTGTATCTGTATAGAGGGCACTTTGCAGGAACACTGTGCTGTACTGATCTTGAAATCTCTGCCTGCCTGTGTCTCTTACACCTTTTGCATCGCTGTTCTCTTTGTTTTAGGGGAAAAAAGACATTAGATTACACCTTGTCAAATTAACCTGAAACGAGAACAAAACCAGTCCGGGCTGTGGCTAACGGTGCAGGGCTGCTTGGGGTCAAAAAAGAGCCCCAGACAATTGGCTTTGGAGGGGTTTGATGCTCAGTCCTGGAAAAGGCAAAAGACCCGAGGTGCTCAGCCAGCCTGTCACTCAGCTGGACGGGGTGGGGGGGTCAGTGGCAAAACACCGATGATTGGGACCGAGCCCAAGCCCGGGTCTCATTCTTGATTTACCTCCCTATTTACTTACTTACCTTGATTCGCTGAGAAGGGAATGAGGAAGGAGATGGGCACGAGGAGGGAGGTGTCTCGTCCTCTGGAGGGATGGAGGTCGGAAATCCAAACCCGAACGAGCGTCTCGCCCCAGCGGAATGAACTTGGCAATTGGAACAGGAGAGGGAGAAGGCAGAGGCGGCTGCCCAGGCAGCGCAGGGGCAGGGACGGACCAGCTTTTGGGAGGGGAGGACAGGTGTAATCTAAGCTTCACTAATAATGTAGAGGCTGCACATTATTTTGGCACCCTTTCCCCTTCCCCCTCCTCATTTTGGAGCAAGACGGAATGACTCCTGTCTCACCAAAATGGCCAATAATGTCCGCCTTCTCACCTCATTTGGAGCAGCAGCTTGCTGAGTGTCAAAATGTTTTAATCCCATTTGGTTTTGTTTGGTGCTTTCAACCAGTCACTTCACTTTCTTTCGTTCCCTTTTTTCAGTTGTTGCCAATTGGTTTCTTCTTTTGAGATATAAGAGTCTGTTTTCTCTTTGAGTTGGTTTAATGTGAATCGGGGTTTGAAGTGACGGGTTCTTGTCTGGTCGTTCTCCTTTCCCCACCTTCCTCCTCCTCCTCGTCCAGTATTTTGTCTCCCTGAGCTAATCTCAAAGGGGCTTTACAGAGTGGAACCGGTGGGTTTCCTCAGCACAAACTGGTTGGTTGGCTGGTTGGTTGGTCGGTCCTCAGATTTCTCTCACTAGCAGCCTCCTGGGAACCCATTTTAAGGATGGATTCTGGTGTTGCAAAAGTCAACCCTGGATCTCCCAGTGTCTCTTCCGATCAGGTCTGTAAATCTGTCCCTTTCCAAAATGTCTCTCACCTTGTGGACCCCCAGCTCTCTTTCGAACTGAGTGGTGGTGGTGGGGAACCGTAGCGATGTCGATTGGTACCTTCTGACTGGAAAGAGCGATGCGCCCAAAGTGCCACTCACACGACACAAACCGGGGTCACCCTCGCAAAACTGGCTTCACGAGGGGGTGAGAAGTGGGGGAGCCGTTGGCTTTCCCACCGAAGCTGCACGAAACGGATCCGACAGGCAGTATTAAGCAAACTCTGGCTCACAGAAACCTCTCTGTGCCTCCAGAACAGCTTCTCTGCACTGAAATACTCTGCCCTGTGCAGCCCTAAAGCCTGGTTCTCTCAGGCACAAGCTGTGTCCTGGTTTGAAAAAAGCTCCCGAGGGTTGGTTGGCCATCGGTACCGCATGGAGCGTGTCCCTGCGTGTACAGCGTCGGCTCTGACAGGCTGCCGTGGGACCCAGACAGCCCTGGGGCTCAGGAGGTGCTTGGTGAAACCAGAACTGGGGGAAAGGATCCGATCAGAGTCCGCAGAGTAGAGCCCTCCCTGCCCCATCCCAACTTGTCCATCCCCGAACGGGCAGCTCCTCTTTTCTTTCCGGTCCTTTGGATGGAAGGAATCTCCTCATCGCATTTTTGAAGTGCTCGGAGTTCACCCGTTCAGCAGTTTTATGGGGAAAACTCTGCTGCAGCCAGAGCTCAGATTGTTCTGGACTCAGTCTCCAGCTGCTCCCAGCTTCATAGAATCATTAGGGTTTGGAAGGGACCTCGAAAGATCATCCAGTCCAATCCCCCGACACAGCAGGATCACCTAGACCAAGTCACACAGGAACACATCCAGGCGGGTCTTAAACATCTCCAGAGAAGGAGACTCCACAACCACCCTGGACAGCCTGTTCCAGGGCTCTGTCACCCTCATTGGGAAGAAGGTCCTTCTCAGATTGATGTGGAACCTTCTGTGTTCCAGCTCACACCCACTGCCCCTCGTCCTATCACTAGATGACACTTGAGCAGAGCCTGGCTCCATCCTCCTGACACCCACCCTTCACGTATTTCTAGACATTAATGAGATCACCCCTCAGTCTCCTCTGCTCCAAGCTCCCTCAGCCTCTCCTCATGAGGGAGCTGCTCCACCTCCTTCATCATCCTCGTTGCCCTGCGCTGGACTCTCTCCAGCAGCTCCACATCCCTCTTGAACTGAGGAGCCCACAGCTGGACACAAGACTCCGGATGGGGTCTCCCCAGGGCAGAGTAGAGGGGGAGAAGAACCTCTCTTGATCTGCTAACCACCCCCCCTTCTGAGCCACCCCAGCACCTCTCTCCACCTCCCAGCCCCTGACCTAAACCCAGAGGTCCTCAGCCTCCCAGATCTCATGCCAGCAGGAGACCAGAGCTGTAGAGCCCTCAAAATCAACAGCAGCATGATGGCTCCTGGTGTCCAGTTGAGCCCTACAGACACTTCCTGTTACAGTAAAGGGGTTGTCACTGCCCTGAGCCATCGCAGGGGTGGACGCAGGGACTCTGAGCTCTCCAGCTGTTGGAGCTGCCTTCATATCCTAGACAGGAGTGTGGGTGTCTGCAGGTGCATGCACACACAGGATGGACCCCGTAGCCTTTTTGAAACCAGGATGCACAACCCCAGGTGCTGGCAGCTCTTCTGCTCAAATCCAGACTCTCCCTTCGCTCGAACCACGCCTTGGGGTCGGCTGCCGTCCGCACATGCCGGTGGCTTCCCCAAGCACCATGAAACCAGCCCCAGTGGAGCTGACCCAACCCATGAGAGCTGCTCCTGGGGATGGGAATGGTGGAGCCACTCTGGCTCGGTGGCCCCGAGTTTGTGTTTTGTGAGTGGATCTCTGCCCTCTCTGCCCAACACCACGAGACAGCGGCAGGCTGTTCCCTTCAGACTCCGATTCTCAGCACTCCACCAGACATCAAACGATGCTTTTCAGTTATGAAATTCTGGTTTGCTCTTCTTTTCTTTCTTTTCTTTCTTTTCCTTTCCTTCTTTTAGTTCCCTTTGCCTTTCTGTTTCGGTTCGGTTGGGTTTCTTTGTGATTAGCTTCGGTTTGAATTAATTGTCTTGTTCTGTTTCCATGACAACTCGGTGTTTGCATCCCACCCGCTGTTGTTCGTTGCTGTTGATGCTGTTTGCTGACCGGATCTGGTCCGGCATGTGTCTCCCCATTTCTCCTCACCTCTTCCCACCTTGCCTCCCCTCTCCAGAAGGTTACACATCAGCCCCTCCTCAAAAGAGCCATCCACACCCCAGATCTGTCTGCATGTCGATCCCACTTGTTTCTCTACAAGTTCTCTCCATCCTGTCTCAGATTGTGACCGGTGTGGTCTTCTCTTGGCTCCATTCTCTGAAACCAGGAACCTCCTGTAGGAGCAGGGATGTGCCCTCACCTCTAGGAGTAGAAGTCTTCCATTGTAAGAGGAGGGAAAAGGGAACCTCTTGCCTGGTCTCTTGAGCCAGTGCTGGTGGCTGAGCTTGTGCAGATCCCCTGGTAGCCCCCTTTATCCTGTTGTCTGAGCAGAAAGTCCTCTGGTAGTGTTAGCAGCCAGCTGAGTCTCCAGTCTTTCTCCCCTCTGCTCCAGTCCTCTCCCAGTTGCACTGGAGGGAAGGGCATGCTGACCATTCTCCTTGCCAGTCTGTGCATGCAGGGATTCTGCTTTGACCCCTCTGAGTTCCTGACGCCACTAGCCTGGAAGTCTTCTCTTCCCTGCGTCTGGTTCCTTTCTGCTGGTCGCTGTTCCTTGGCTTTTGTGTAACAGAGCCCCGCTAAATGGAAACCAGTGGCTTCCCAGTGCCTTCCCATCCAAAAAGATGCAGCCAGGGAAGTGGCTCCGAGAGATGAATGCTACAGAAAGCCAAGCTGGGGGATGTCCAGAGGCACTGGAACTCGGGAGGAGCAAAGCTCAGGTGGCCTTTGCACTGCTTTTGCATGGATGCAGTTGGCAGTTGCATTTAGCAGGGACAGGGATTTGTCAGGCTGCCAGCACCCTGAACCCCCCCAGCCCTTGCTCACCCAACCCAAGGGGAGATACCAGAAGGAGCTTCTTCCCAGTGAGGGTGACAGAGCCCTGGAACAGGCTGCCCAGGAGGGTTGTGAAGTTTCCTTCTCTGGAGATGTTTAAGACCCACCTGGATGTGTTTCTGTGCGACTTGGTCGAGGTGATCCTGCTGCAGCAGGGGGATTGGACTAGATGATCTTTCGAGGTCCCTTCCCATCCCTAGTGATTCTGTGATCCCCACGTGGCTGCCGTGATGCTGCAGGAATCCTGCACTCCTCCTCTCCTTGGGCTGCTGCTACACCTGCATTTTCTCAGGGTCTGTGTCCTTGTGTCTTGGCTTGCAGGGCAGGACCTCGCTCCTTCCCTAGAACCCCTCTGACCCACCTGCTGTCCCGCTTGCACCCTATGCAAAAGCTCCCACCTCAGCCAGTCAGCCCAGTGAGTTCAGAAAATGGAGCCAAGGAAAACCTCCCCCTCCCCTTTGCGTCCATGTTCTTACTGTGTCAGGTCTGGAAGCTGCATCCACCTCTCTGCTAAGGAGATGCACAGAACATGTCACTGTTCTCTCGACGTGAAAACCTCCATTACCTCGTTTTTCTTATTAATTCTATTCTATTTATTATTCCGCCAGGGCTGAGATGTGACAATGTGAGCCACCACATTGGGTCACATCAGCTAGAAAAAGTATGCAGCATTAAAGTGGGTTCCCCCCTCCCCTCCCGCTCTTTTCTCTCTCTTCTTTCTCCCTCCCCTTCCTTGTCCTCCTCCTCCTCGTCTTTCCTTCCTCTCGCTGTCGCTCACTCTCTCCTCGGTCTCCATGTGGGCATTTGCTAGCCGCCCAGAAATTAGACCTCTCTGCATTTTCCTCTCCTTCTCTCTCGCTTTCTCTCTCTCTCTTTTTTACCTATTTTGCATGATGTTTGTGACTCTGAGAGCTGCATCTATCGATGGAACCGTGTCAGATCTTAAAGAGGCTTCGTTAGGGTTTCTATACCCGAAAACCACAAAAATTTCATTAGAGTTTCTCATCTTTTCCACAAGTCCTTCGCGCTCCAGGGGGACTCCCTCCCCCTGGATGGTTCTCACACGGCAGCCACCAACTAAATTCTGTCCCGCCCTGGGGACTCCCTCTCCTCCCTTTTCAGAGAGCTCACTTCTCCGAGCGGTGTCCCGCGGGCGCCCGGGGATGCGACGCTTCTCTCTTCGTTGAGTTCTCGGGTTCCCATCTCCATCCCAGCCTCCTCTTCGCCCACCCCACGGCTGGCTGGGGGTGCTGGACCGCTTTGGTGGTGGGGCTGCTCCCACGAGGGACAAGGTGATAACCCGGGAGTGGGACCCCACTGGAGAAGGGGAGGAGCAGGTTCCCCAGGGCGCCGAGCGGGGGGCCCCAGCGCCTGTTGCAGGAGATTTTGCCGCTGCTCGCCACGCCGGCTCGTACCAGTAAAGATGAGAAATTGCTAATAAATTTTTGTGTCTTTATCTGTGCTGTGATGGGTCTAATCTTGATCAATGGAACCCTGTTGCTATGAAAAACCGCTTTTATGTCTTCTCTTCTATATATTGTTTGTGAAGTAAAACATTTCTTTGGAGTTTCCTTTCGAATCTTTCTGTTTGGTTTTATTTTTATTATTATTATTACTATTATTATTATTATTATTATTTGTTCAATTGTTTTGCCTTTTTGTTTCGGTTTTTAATGAAGGAAGAAAATAACTGATGCCAAACCCCATCTATATTTAAATTACCTTTTGCTCTTTTTTCTTTCTTCTCCCTTTTTTCTTCTTCTTTCTTTTCCTTCTTTTCTTTTCTTTTCCTCTTTTTGTTGTTCTGTTCCTTTTTTCTGTTTGGTTTTGGTTTCGTTTGGTTCCTCTTTATTTTTGTGTTACCTCTGTGCGTCTCGTCCACAGTTCGCCGTGTGGCCCCTCGCTTCTCCATCCTACCCGTCAGCCATGAAATCATGCCCGGCGGCAACGTCAACATCACGTGCGTGGCCGTGGGCTCGCCCATGCCTTACGTCAAGTGGATGCAGGGAGCGGAGGACCTGACGCCCGAGGACGACATGCCCGTGGGCCGCAACGTCCTGGAGCTCACGGATGTCAAGGACTCCGCCAACTACACCTGCGTGGCCATGTCCAGTCTGGGAGTCATAGAAGCCGTTGCGCAGATCACGGTGAAATGTAAGGGAGCGTGAGCACGCCTGCGTGAGCGAGTGCGTGGGGTCCCTGCCTGCACGGCTGTAGGAGCGCCCGTGCACGAGCGTGGGAGGTGCTGCACGGCTGCTCGTACGTGCAGGGCATGTGTTGGCTGCATGTGTGTTGGCTGCATGTGTTGGCTGCGCATGTTGGCTGCATGTGTGTTGGCTGCATGTGTTGGCTGCATGTATTGGTTGCATGTGTTGGCTGTGCATGTTGGCTGCATGTGTTGGCTGCATGTGTGTTGGCTGCACGTGTTGGCTGCATGTGTGTTGGCTGCACATGTTGGCTGCGCACAGTGGGTGCATGTACGTAGGGTGTGTGTTGGCTGCACGGAGCGCCTGAGCACGCGTGTGATGCAGCAGTCAGCACGTGTCACGTTGGTGCATGTGGGCATCTGCAGATCCGTGCCCACGGCTGAAGCCCTCCCCATTGCATGGGTGGGAACGGCTTCCTGTTTCTGCTTGTGGCTGCACGGTTGGCTCGTGAGGAGTGCCGATGCACCCACAAAGGTCGCGGTGTGTGAGCGTGCGAGTGTGTGCATGGAGCGACAGATGGGCCTGTGGGTGCCCGGCGTGTCAGCCCGTGTCATGAGCGTGTGCGTGCACAGCTCTGTGAGCATGAGCGGGGAGCTGCACGGGCACGGCGAGTGCCGTGTGCTGGGGTCTGTGCATGCGTCTGCGGGGATCCCGCACACAGAGATCCACAGGGAAGGGGAAGCTGCTGGCGTTTGAGCCCTTCCCTCGCTTTAGGGCAGCTCAGTTGTTTGTTGGGAAGGAGCCTGTGGTTCAGCCCCTGCATGCATGGTTCTGCCCTGGGCTGGGAGGCTGGCTGGGCACTCTGGATGGCTTGAAGCCTGCATGGCTTCTTCCAAGGCTGGAGGTTGAGCCGAGGCCCCGAGGATCTCTGGCATGTCTAGTAGAGCCTAGCTGCAGCATCTTAGTGGCCGCTGTTGCCTCAGCAAGAGGGGAGTAACCCCAGCTTCCAGCTAGCAGTTCCCAAGAGGAGCACGGGTGCAACCTTCAATCTCTCTGTCCTCAGCAGGGGAGTATTAAAACCCAAGCAGGAGCCCCTGTGGTTGGGTGAGTGCAGAGCTCTTCGAGCTGGCGGCTGCCCCGAGCGCTGGCGGTGTCGGCTCTGAGCACTGGCATCGCCCACGAGGGGTTTGGGGAGAGAGGGGGTGGGAGAGGGTGCGGGCGGGTGGAGAAGGGGAGGAATAAAGGAAACCAGCCCCGTCCTATCAGTGCATCTGACTCAGGGAGGTCTGGCATAGGGATGGGTAGGGAGCAAGAGCATCTTGATGTGGCACTTCTGCAGAGCTTCTGCACAGGGCCCGGGCTCACGTGCCAGCAGAAGGCTGCCTGGGGCTGGACTGAGATGCTCTTTATTTTCCCAAGTATTTCTTCTTCCTCTTTTTTCCCTGTCTCATTCTATCAACTTGAAAAGCTTCTGTGTAAGAGACAGTGCTTCTGCTTCCATCTATCCTGTCTCCTCAGATGGGGAATCTTGCCCTGCTGGTACCTTCTGCCTTTTGTCATTGCATTTGTATTGTGTTCCCTTCGCGTCGTCGCGTTTAAGCATCTGCAGACTTTCCCAGTGAGAAGATGAGAGGAGAATTCAGAGCTTTAGAGCTGCTCGAGTCTAGAGAAGATGAGGCTGGAGAGGGTCTGCAGTGGGTAGCGAGGAGAACACGTCGAGTTTGCTGGTGAAGGTGGAGGCTCCAGCAGACTCCAGGGTTGGGATTCTGGATGAGGGGCCAGGGAGAGGAGCACTGGCTCCCAAGCTCTCGTGGAGGGCGTCTCGTTGTGGTCCACACCAGCAAACCTTCACCTGCACACGGAGAGATTCCGCGGAGCCGCTTCTGAAGATCCCGTTCTGTGCCTGGAAGGAGCTTCTGCTTCTCCTTGGTGCCGCCGGAGCCGGCGGATGTGCAGCTGGAGTCTGAGCTAATGGTTCCAGATGTTTAGCTGAACACTTTTCCTTTTGATGGAGCAGTTTAAGGAGGATAATAGAGTCTATAACTAGGTTCATAATATTCCAGCGGCACTTTGCCGAGCGGCCGCGCGGTGATTGCTGCGATGCCTCTGGCTCCTGCAGCCCTAAGTAGCCCAATTAGGTGCCGTTTCAGCAGATGTGGGGTGGGTTTTTTTTTTAAGTGTCTCTTCTTCCTGATTCTCAGCGCTCCCCAAGGCTCCCGGAACGCCGATGGTGACCGAGACGACAGCAACGAGTATCACCATCACCTGGGACTCTGGAAATCCAGACCCTGTGTCCTACTATGTCATTGAGTACAAGTCGAACAGCCAGGACGGACCCTACCAGATCAAGGAGGACATCACCACCACGCGCTACAGCATCGGGGGGCTCAGCCCCAACTCCGAGTACGAGATCTGGGTCTCTGCAGTCAACAGCATCGGGCAGGGGCCGCCCAGCGAGTCGGTGGTCACGCGCACCGGGGAGCAAGCCCCTGCCAGCGCCCCCCGAAACGTGCAGGGCCGAATGCTGAGCAGCACCACCATGATCATCCAGTGGGAGGAACCGGTGGAGCCCAACGGGCAGATCCGCGGCTACCGCGTCTACTACACCATGGAGCCCGACCAGCCCGTCAGCAACTGGCAGAAGCACAACGTGGACGACAGCCTGCTGACCACAGTGGGCAGCCTCCTCGAGGACGAGACCTACACCGTGCGGGTCCTGGCCTTCACCTCGGTGGGCGACGGGCCGCTCTCCGACCCCATCCAGGTTAAGACACAGCAAGGAGGTGAGAACCAGCGTCCCTAACTGGGGCTGCACTGGGCTGCGGGCGGGAGAGCTGCTGGCTCGCAGCGTCGCCCGGCTCTGGCTGCCCTGCCACCAGAGCACTTTTTAATTTCTTCATTCAATTTGGTTAAAATAGAAGTAACCTGCAGGGAGGGAGCTCAGTGCAGGGACTGGAGCCTGAGGGGCTGTTGCTTGATGTCTGAACTCTTGGGTTCTGGGAAAGGCTGTTGCTGAAAGGGTGGGGCAGGCAAACAGAGAGCCCATCTCTGCTGAGCTGCGTTTCAAGTGAAGTATCTTGCAGCTTCCAGTTGCTAAAAGACTTTAATGGACCTAAACCCACTCCCTGCCCAGGCAGTGGTGAAGCTTAGCTCTTCTTCCTGTACCCAGAAGCTGCCTCCTCAGAGATGAGTGGGCTCTTTCCACCTCTTTTCCTAAAGAGGAGCAAACCAAAGCCTTAACTGTCACTGTGGATGTGTTGAGCTGAGAGCTAAAGGTGTTTTACCCCAGGTGTCGCCCAGCTTTTGGGTGCTCTGCTCGTGGCTGCCGAGGAAACCCCGTGTCCTCCTCAGTGGGCTGCTCATGGGCTCCCTACTTCCAGACTGGAAGTACTGGGCATTAGTGGGAAGGGCTGCATCCTGCACTGCCAGGAAAGCCAGTAGATCCAGTAGGACTCTTCCACCTCCAGTAGCTCTGGAGTCCTGCAGTGGGATTTAACCCTCCGCTGCCCACTCTCAGCATCAACATTTAGCTGCTGCTGAGCTCCTCAAACCCAGGCTTTGAGGAAAACACGATGGGAGCCTTCTCATCAGCCACATTAATGTGGTGTCTCCTGTCTCTTGTCCTGCCTCCTCTGCTCTGTTGGCTCCTTCTCTGTGCCAGTTCCTGGGCAGCCGATGAACTTCCGAGCTGATGCCAAGACAGAGACGAGCATTGTGTTATCGTGGAGCCCTCCCCGCCAGGAAATCATAGTGAAGTACGAGCTGCTCTATAAGGAGGGAGACCACGGCAGGGAGGTGAGTGCAGAGAGGAGCAGCACGAAGGGTTGGGCTCCTGAGAAACCTCCCAGCCCTCCGTTCCATCACCACGGCGGCTGTGAGAGGGGCAACAGGCAGGTGGCTGGGCAGGGTTCACCTCTTCTCTTTTTGGCTTGGTTTGATTTGTTTCCTTCCTCCCCACCCTGTCGCCCATCTCAGGTGCAGAAGAACTTCGAGCCGACGACCTCCTTCACTCTGGAAGGCCTGAAGCCCAACACTGAGTATGTCTTCCGGCTGGCCGCCCGCTCGGCTCTGGGCCTGGGGGCCTTCACCCCGGAGGTCAGGGAGCGCACGTTGCAGTCTAGTAGGTGTCTCTCCTTTTCCCACCCTTCTCTGAGGGGAAGACAGTCAGGGAGCCAGACGTGGTGGGCACAGGGGTACGGAGTTGTGGGGCGGACGTTCGCGCGCGTCTGGGCCTCCTCTGGGTGGGCACCTTTGGGACCTGCTGCCTTCTCCCATTGCCAGCCCAGATAGCCCGGATGGGAAAGAGGAGCGGGGCTGGGGCATGCCTGAGGTGGGTTGGTGGGAGGCCAGGTGGCACCAAGCACTTGATGGGGTGAGGAGCTCGCTGGCGGGGCCGTTCTGTGGTGCTGAGCATGCTCAGGGAGGATGGACAGCAGCCCTCTGGAGTCACGGAGCAGCGAGAGAGTCGGGGAGTGGGGAGGAAGAGGAGAAGGGAAGGTGATCACCAGACAATGCAGCGTTTGCACCAGTCTTTGGGGCAGCGGCTCTCTTGCTCTTCTGGCAGCTGCGAGGAGGAAGGGCAGCTGGCCCAGCGAGCGCTGGGAATGGTCCCATTTGGGCTCTGGCAGAGCAGGAGAGATGGGAGTCATGTGGAGGCTGTGGTGGGGGATATTAATGACAGCAGGATGGAGCCTTCGCAACCAAAATGTGCTGGTTTTAGTTTAATGGATTGTCTCCCCTCGCTGTTGCCCTGGGGACGAGAACCCTGGATGGCAATACTTCAACCTGGGCTTTTCACAGATCTTGGCTTTTAAATGAGGTGTTTTTTCACTGCATGAGTGGCTGTGGCAGCTGTTCTTTGTGTTTTCTGTCTCCTCTCATCTCTACTAAATCACTCCGCTGCAGTTTGGAGTAGCCGGGAGCAGAACTAACTCAGAAATGGCTCTGGTCACCAGTGTGAGGAGGGAGAGCGAGCGCCTGCTCCCATCTCTCAGAGCCCTTAACAAGAGAGAGCGGCGGGCGCTCCGCTGGGCGCCTGCCCCATGCCTCCGTTTTAATTGTCACGTCCTGCTGTCCCCTCTCTCTTTCTCTCTCTGTCCCCTGTCTCTCTCCTTCTCTTTCTCTCCCCCCCCCCAGGAGTGGGAGGAAAGGGGGGTCTGTTTCTGCAGACACAGTTCCTTACTGGGGCTCTCACCAGCCTCCAGCCCATTCAAAGATATTTTGTTTTCTTCTTTCCTTCAGCTGTTCTTCTCCCCCCTTTTTTTCCTCTTTTGGTTTGTTTTGCTTTTTCCTTTGTTCTTTCCCGACTCTCTCAACACATCGAAAGAAAGTCCTTTCCTGGCTCTGCTGCAGATCTGCTGGTGCTGGTCCCAGTATGGTGCTGTCACAGGGAGCATCACCGCGGGCTGGGGGGGAAACGGACCGACAGGACCTGAAAAACCAGTGACAAACTGACTCACACTCTGCTTCTGTTTTCCAAAGGGTTTCCCTGTTCCAGATCTGCGGGGATGGGAGGAGAAGAGGGTCGGGGGGGGGTTGTGCTTTCTGCTTTGACACCAAGCAGCTGGAAGAGGGTCGTGGCAGCTGGTGGCAGTAGGGCTTCGTGACGCTGAAAATTGCTCCCTAAGGGGTGAAGAGAAG
This sequence comes from Rhinopomastus cyanomelas, assembly GCA_013400115.1. Classification (NCBI taxonomy): domain Eukaryota; kingdom Metazoa; phylum Chordata; class Aves; order Bucerotiformes; family Rhinopomastidae; genus Rhinopomastus; species Rhinopomastus cyanomelas. Next base: position 260,825 of record VXBP01001095.1, on the reverse strand, counting down.
GGGGTCCAAGGGTGAAGAGAAGGGGATCTGGGAAAGGGGAAGGCTCTGGGGCTGTTTCTGGCTTGGCAGCTGCCCAGCACGAGGCCTGGTGTGTTTCTGTGTAGCTCAGCTTTTGTAGGGACCACAGTTTCGCTGAGTTAACGCTCCAAGATCGTCAGCTGGGAGCTGTCAGTGGGCTGTAACACGCTGAAGCATTTTTTCCTGGCTGGCTGTTGGAGGAACGACATCCTTCGGCTCACAGACCCTTCTGCCTCGGGACAGGCTGTCGTGTCTTCCCTCTGCAGCTCCTTTTCCGTTCAGCTCCTCCTTGGTCCTCTCCATGGCTCTTCTCTCTTCTCCTCTCTTGCGCTCTGCCTGCCTGCATGCTCTCACAGCCCCATCAGACCCCTGGCTCCCCCCAGCTCTCTGTGTGTCCATCTCTCTCCTGCTGGGGGTTTCACACCATGATGGCATCTTGTCTGTGCCCCGGCATTGCCCTCCTCTCCCCACTGTGCTGGCCGGCACGAGCCCGCATGCCCCGCTGCTCCCCGCGCTGCCTCCCTTCTGCACAACACCCTCCACCTCCCCGCCAGGGTGGCTCCTCCTGAGCATCATAACCCAAGTAAAAATCCATTAAACTAAAGGTAAAGTATGCTTTTCTTCTTGAAGTAGCTGGGTTTTAACTCTTCAAGTACCAGAGACGTAGATTGATACAAAAACAAGTCAAGAAAAGACAAGTGACAGGATCTCTGTGGTCGGAGAAGGCTGCTTTGCGCTTCCTAAGTAGCCACGACCTTCCCAGGGCTCCTTAGCAACTCTCCTCCGCAGAACCTGCAGAGTTCACAGCGAGCGTCAGTAGCCAGGGGTGGCAGGGTGGGTGCTGTGAGGCTGCATGTGCAGGCGTCGAGGAACAACGAGGCTTCCTGCTCTCTGTTCCTTCCTCAGAAAGGACCTTTCCTCCACCCATTAGCTCTGCTCTCCTTCCCTTTCCCCCTTCCTCACAGTACGTGAAGTGACGGAAACCCATGCAAAGTCTATGGTACCTAAAGGGTTAAAAATCATTGTACTGTACAAGGTCAGTAAGGGTCATTCTTGTGGCTTGGACAGTCAACCTTAAAGCATGTAAAAGGTGCCATTCAGGTGAGTACTGGCTGGTCTCAAGCAGATTCACAAACACAGCCCACCCTGCTGCCACCTGGGTCCCAACAGGAGCCCTTGGGAGGGTGGGGGTGGTCCCACAGCTCAGAACAGAGGCCACTCATGGCCATCTCCTGGCTGGGGGGCTCCTGCCTGCGCTGGGGCTCCCTTTCCAGCAGAGAGGGTGGTTGTTGCAGCAGAGGAGGGCTCACGGCTCCGTGGGCTGCCTCCTGCTGCCCGTCCCACCGTGTCCCTGCACCCGCACCCGCTGCTTCAGGCTCCCGCAGGGTGGGCTGGATTGTGAAGGAAACCCACAGGGCCATGAGCAACCCAGAGGCGTCTCCAGCGTGGCCAGCCAGCACTTGGTGGCTGTTCTCATCCAGGTGCTGTAGAGTCGATGAAGAGTGACGGGGACGGGGTGCTCCGGGTGCCACCCGGCCCCTCTTCCCCGTCACCCTCCCCCCCACCCACCCCGTCTTTTTGACCTAAGAAAGCTCAAACCATCCCAAAAGGAGGGCTGGCCCCAGGGCCTCTCGGTAGGTCCCTGTGCTGGAGGGTGAGTGAGCGAGCGGCGTGGCCACGCGCAGCAGCTGCCAGTGCCAACAGTGACCCCAGTGCCCAGTGCCCAGCTGGAGCTCGGGCTCTGCTCACTGGGGCTTACAGAATGAGTTTCAGGATGGAAAGGGTAGGTCAGGTCAGACCCTCTCTGCAGTGGGTTTCTCAGCCTTGGTGGCTTTGGCTGGACTGCTAAGCAGGGCAAGTGGCTTCTAACACTTGCTGGCCCCTGACAGGGTGGGGAAAAAGAAGGGAAGAGCATCATGGCAGGAGCTGGGTGAGTGGAATAGTCTCTTCTGTCACCCTGAGAGGGACTCAAATTGCTGCTGGGCTGGGGGAAGGAGCAGTACCCCTCCATTCTGGAGCTGTGGTGCTGCACCAGTCTCAGCAGAGGGAAGGAAGCCCCCCAGCAGGGCTCTGCTGCCCTACTCCCCAGGGTCTGTGCAGGTAGAAGAGCTAAACACAGTGGGGTGGGCTCCAGAACTGCCAGTAACCGCATTGGCAAGGGGTCTGCTGGGGGCAACCTGACTCGGGGGAGCCAGCAACGGGGCTGGGGGGGCATCTGAAAAGCCAGTCACGTGCAGAAACCCACCAGGAGCTTGGTCTGGCCTCGTAGCTCAGTTTCTCGTGCTCTCGTAAGAAAGTCTTGTAAGTTAGCAGTTGAAGCGTGGAAGGTAGGTAACCAGACTGGGAATGTTCTGGAAGGAGTCACTGTTGATACCAGTGTTGTTTTATTATCACGGTTTCCTTTCCAGTGTCTGGTTTTGTTGGTTTGGTTTGGTGTTGTGGTGGTTTTTGTTTTTCAGTTCCAAACCACCAGCTTGGTTTCTGCTTTGTTCTCCAGTTTGTTCCTTTCTCCTTTTGTTGATTTGCCATGTTTCCGATTCTTTTGCGTGGCTAGCCATGGCCGGGGATCGTTAGCCATTCCTCCCAGTGAGAGTGTCGTTCTGTCGCCCTCAGTGCAGCACTAAGGCAGGAAGGGAGGAGGTCAGCACCCAAATTGCCCTAGGGAGCAGGGTGCTCAGCACCGCAGCCCAAGGACCCTCTTAGTCCTGGGAGCAAACCCCGCTTGGCAGAGGAGCTCGTTGGCTGCCACTCCGGTGCAAAGTGGGCAGAATGGGACTTGATTGAGCAGAGTCCTCCAGGCTAGGGCTGAACATCTGCTGGTGACTCAGGAGTGGGAGCAGGAGGTTTGGAAAAATCACTCCTCAGAAAAAGAGATGAGTGAGCAACGGGGAGAGGGCTGGTGACCAGCAGCGGTGTTGCAGGGGATGCTGCGTGGGCATGTAAGGGCACCCCAGGTTCTGGCAGCGTCTGTGGAGAGTTAGGGGGGTGCCCATTGCACTTAAACCAGGTGAGATGGGGTCAGCAGAGTAGCCTTGAAGATCTGTCACTCTCCCTGCTCACCTGGGCTGACTGATGCCATCAGGGATTGGAAGGATCCTGCTCCGAGGTTCCCCAGAGTGACCAGGGTGCAGTTGGGGTGCAGAAGTGACAGAGTCCTCGTCCAGGCTCCACCGAGGTCTCACACCAGGAGCCCTGGGCAAGTCCTCTCCATATCTCAGGACTGATGGAGCTGGTGTCAGCATCTTGCTCCCACTGAGCTGACTGCTGCAGCTCAGCAGACCTCGAAGTGAGCAGCCTGCACCAAGAGGCTGCAGTTTACACCCTCCCCAACTTCTGCAAATGAGCCCTCAGACAGCAACTGCTGCCACCCTGAGAACATGCCAGGGGGCCACGCCTTCCCAAAGGTCTCCTCCTGGGGCTGTCAGAAACACCTTGTGGGCTTCAGACACAGAGGGCAACGAGAGTTGGACCTGCTGCAGCTCCTGCCAACCTCATGAGGTTCCTGCTGCCCTGCTCCATCACAGATTTGTTCTCTAAACCCTCCTACCTGTGGAGATCTGGAGCTTAGGGCCACGGGTTAGGGTGGGCTTGGTGCAGCCTGGAGAAGAGGAGGCTGAGGAAAGACCTCACTGCTCTCTTCAGCCCCCTGAAGGGACGTTGGAGTGAGGTAGGGGTTGGCCTGGTGATGGAAGTGGAGGGAATGGGGTTGGGTTGTGCCAGGGGAGGGTCAGGCAGGATCTCAGGATCTTCCCAGGAAGAGTGGGGAGCCCTTGGAACAGGAGCTGCCCAGGGATGGAGTGGAGGCAGCGTCCCCGGAAGGGTTCAACAACTGGGCAGCCAGGGTGTTTGGGGAGGTGGGGTAGTGGTTGGGGGTTGTAGGGAGGACAGTTGGAATTACACAGAATCATCCTGTCTGGAAAGGACCTCCAGGATCATCAAGTCCAGCCCTCATCCCAACAGCTCCCTAACCCCTAGACCATGGCCTCAAGTGCTCCACCTACTCAGTCTTTAAACCCCTCCAAGGGTGGGGACTCCACCACCTCCTTGGGCAGCCTGTTCCAGTGCCCAACCACTCTCTCAGCAGAGAACTTCTTCCTAAGATCCAATCTAAACCTCCCCTGATGGAACCTGAGGCCATTTTCCCTCATCCTATCATCAGTAACTTGAGAGAAGAGACCAGCAGCAGCCTCACTCCAACCTCCCTGTAGGCAGCTGTGGAGAGCAAGAAGATCCTTCAGCCTCCTCTTCTCTAGACTGACTAACCCTGGTTCCCTCAGCTGCTCTCCACAGGGCCTGTTCTAGCCTTCTCCCCAGTTTCCCAGCCCTTCTCTGGATCTTGATGATCTTGAAGGTCTTTTCCAACCTGGATGACTATGTGAACGGTTGGACTCAATGATCTTAAAAGGTCTTCCCCAACCTAAACCAGTCTGATTCCCTGTGAACACCTTGGGCTCCGTGCTGGGCAACCTCCTGGCCAGTAGCACAGTCTGTGGGGTAGCTGGCCACAACCATGTGGAGGTGCAGATCCTTCCTGTCAAAACCTCCTGGTGAAGATCTGCCACCTGCAGGGAGATTCCAGAGGTTGGCTTCAGCAGGTGAACCAGCCAGGGCAGGCTGCTGAGAACAGGGAGCTCCTGTAGGGTCAAGGGCTTTATTAGGGTTAAGAGCCTTTGTCAGGTGAACCAGCCATATAGGGCAAAGGGCTTTTATAGGGCAAAGGGCTTTATTAGGGTCAAGGGCCTTTGTAGGGTAAAGGGCTTTTATAGGGTAAAGGGTTTTTATTGGGTAGAGTCCTTTATAAGGTGAAGGGCTTTTATAAGGTAGAGTCCTTTATAAGGTAAAGGGCTTTTATAGGGTAGAGTCCTTTATAGGGTGAAGGGTTTTTATAGGGTAAAGGGTTTTTATAGGGTAGAGTCCTTTATAAGGTGAAGGGCTTTTACAGGGTAGAGTCTTTTATAGGGTGAAGGGCTTTTGTAGGGTCAATGACTTTTTTAGGCTGAAGGGCTTTTATAGGGTAAAGGGGTTTTATGGGGTAAAGGGCTTTTTTAGGGTGAAAGGCTTTTATGGGGTAAAAGGCTTGTGTAGGGTAAAGAGCTTTACAGGGTAAAGGGCTCATACGGAGTAGAGGACTTTACAGGGTAAAGGGTTTGTATAGGGTAAAGGGCTTTTATAAGGTGAAGGGTCTTTATAGGGTAAAGGCCTTCACAGCGTGAAGGGCTTTTACAGGGTAAAGCTGGGGGCTTACCAGCAGGACCCCTCTTGGCTAGCCCGCTCGCTCTTTAGTCCTTCCCATTTCAGTTTTGCCACCCCATTCCATTTCTGTTGGCTTTTTTTTTACCCCCTCCTTCATTAAAAATTTTAAAAACCCCTTAAAAAAAACCAACAACCCACCCCAAAAAAAAGCTCTCTTCTCTTTTAATTTTATCTTCCTAAACCAAAAATTTTTGTACGTTTTATTTTAGATTTTTTGTTATCATTTTTTTTTCCTTTTTTTCTTTTTTCTTTTTTATCTTTCCCATCTTTTGTTTTTTTTCCCCTTCTTCCCCTTCTTCCCCTCCCCCCGAACTTTTCCCTCCCCCACACCCCC